>SJYA01002163.1:434551-666278 GCA_006410615.1 Neotragus moschatus | reverse complement strand
ATGTTACAAAGCTACAGTCTTCAAGACAGGATGGCACTGGCACAAAAACAGAACTATAGACCGAAGAAACAAGATAGAAAGCCCAGAAATAAATCCATATACCTATGGGGACCTTGTTTTTGACAAAGGAGGCAAAAATATAGAAGGGGGCAAAGACAACCTCTTCAATAAGTGGTGCTGGGGAAATTGGACAGTTACATGCAAAAGAATGAAATTAGAACACTTCCTAAGACCATTCACAAAGATAAACCCAAAATGGAAGACCAAATGGTCAAATGTAAGACCAGAAACTTTAAAACTCTTAGAGGAAAGTATAGGCAGAACACTCAATGACATAAATCAAAGCAAGATCCTCTATGACCCACCTCCTAGAGTAACAGAAAAAAAAAAAAAAAAAGCAAAAGTAAACAAGTGGGATCCAATTAAACTTAAAAGCTTTTGCACAGCAAAGAAAACTATAAAGGAGGTGAAAAGACAACCCTCAGAATGGGAGAAAATAATAGCAAATGAAACAACTGACAAAGGATTAATTTCCAAAATATACAAACAGCTCATACAACTCAATACCAGGAAAACAAATGACCCAATCAAAAAGTGGGAAAAAGACCTAAACAGACATTTCTCCAAAGAAGACATACAGATGGCTAACAAACACATGAAAAGACACTCAACATCACTCATTACTAGAGAAATGCAAACAAAACTATAATGATATATCACCTCACACTGGTCAGAATGACCACCATCAAAAAGTCTACAAACAATAAATGCTGGAGAGGGGTGGAGAAAAGGGAACATTCTTGCACTGTTGCGGGGAATGTAAATTGATACAGCCACCATGGAAGATGGTATGGAGATTCCTTAAAAAACTAGGAATAAAACCACCCTATTATCCAAAGAAATCCCACTCTTAGGTATGTACCCTGAGGAAAGCAAAACTGTAAAAGACACATGTAATCCAATGTTCATTTGAGCACTACTTACAATAGCTAGAAGATGAAAGCAACCTAGATGTCCATCAACAGATGAATGGATAAAGAGCATAAGTGGTACATATACACAAAGGAATATTACTCAGCCATAAAAAGGAACACGTTTGCGTCAGTTCTAGTGAGGTGGATGAACTTAAAGCCTATTATTCAGAGTGAAGTAAGTCAGAAAGAGAAAGATAAATATCGTATACTAACGAATATATATGGAATCTAGAAAGATAGTACTGATGAATTTATTTGCAAGGCAGCAGTGGAGAAACAGACCTAGAGAACAGACTTATGGACATAGGGAGAGGGGAAGAGAGGGTGAGATGTATGGAGAGAGTAACATGGAAACTTACATTACCGTATGTAAAACAGATAGCCAATGGGAATTTTCTGTATGTCTCCGGGAACTCAAACAGGGGCTCTGTATCAAGTAGAGGGGTGGGATAGGGAGACGGAGGGAGGTTCAAAAGGGAGGGGACATATGTATACCCATGGCTGATTCATGTTGAGGTTTGACAGAAAAGAACAAAATTCTGTAAAGCAACTATCCTTCAACTAAAAATAAATAAATGAAAAAAATGAAAAAATGCCATGCCTTCATATAGATTTCATGTTAAATCAGTACACCATTCATAGAAATATCAGATATATTCTCACCTTTAAAAATGTGGTAAAGACCACACCTTACATAAAAGGATTCACGTATTAGTGGGAAAGAATTGCTGGATTCCTTTGAACATAAAAAAGGCTCTGAGTTAAAATGCCATTAAAAATTATTGAATAAATTAGTGACTGAAAAGCCATCCAATTAGAAATAGTATTTAGCTTTAACAGGCGAAATGGTCATTTCAATAGACATTTAGCCTGTTTTCCACTGCAAATTTCACTAATTAATCACTAATTACTCTAACCAATAATGTCTAAAAGCAATCAGCACTCAACCTTTTATTAATCTTAATCTATCTTTATTCATATCTAAAGTTGCTAAAAATCTGCCTTTTAGCTTTGCATGGGGATCACTTTATGATAAAAAGTAAGCAAAATTTTGTTCATAACCAAACATGTATAGTGGTTAAAATAACTCATCTTTAGTATTCTGATTTCTAATTGTTTCCAAAAATAAAACTTTTACAATATGTGGAACATGCATGCTTGTGTACCACTGGATGTAAGATTTACTTTTGAGTCAATTCTAAAGCAACAGATCACCAGCTCTCAAAAGGCTTTACATTTCTCATAAAGAATAGGTCTTATTAAATAAACTCAGAACAGAAGTCATGTTTTCTATTATTTAACAGAGAATTCTGGTCTTGATAAAAAACAAACAAACCACACACATAAAAGGAATGCAGCAGACCCAGAATGAGTAGTATAAAGCTTCCCGCTTACTTGGTACTGGGCCGCTTTTGCAGGGCTTTATCCAGGATAAGAGATGGAGCACTCCTCCTCCTTTCTGCTAATGTTTTCATTTTCTGTTGAGGGGAAAAAACACACAATGAAGATCACGTGGCTTATAGAGCTGGTAAATAACAACTTTCAATCCAATTCAGCAAATTTTGTATGCCTATGCCGGCCTATCAAGAAGTGAGCAATCTTATTATGTAAATAAAATGATAACATCTAAACTAAGATAGTTAAGTGTCAAAAAGTGGTATAGGCAGTTAAGTATTTCTTATGATCAGAGAATAAAGAGATTAAATATTGACTAGAGTATTTGAGAAAACCGCATCACAACCATTATCATCAATTGCAGTTTTATTGCTTATTACATGCCAGGCCCCATGCCAAAGATAGGACTGGATTAATTTATACTCCAAAATGTCATCAGAGTAGCTGATAGCTCTATTTCATTGGCAAGGTAGGCCCCAAAACTGGGCTTTAGGGAAAGACAGAATTTGAAAAGACCAAGTAAAGGGAGAAGATAAGTTGCTAAAGCACAAGATGGAGACTAGATTTTTACACAATTTAATAGACATTTAAACTTAAATATTTACATATTTAGGAATCTGTTCTTCAAAATAGTTTTTTTGTTTATTGTAACTTAGAAAAGATTTTTTCTTTTCTAAGTGGTATGTAAATATAGGATTAATTGGATAATTCGGTACTGTGGTCTACAGGACCCAAACTTTGTGGTGAGGTTATATTCAATTTGAGTTATCCAGATAATTACTCTCTAAATTTTCAGTCTTACAGATTTAACACCTCAAGAAAGAGTCCGAGGGCAAGCCACTGGATATAAATGTGTAAAATTTACCATCAAGTCACAAATAGCCATGAATGAAGTTCAGGCTGCGTTACCAAAGCATCCCTCCTGCTCTGCCCTCTCACCCTTTCCTGACCAGGAGTCTCACCCGCTACATGAGTAGACCTAGGCCAGCCACATTTGGGGCTGAGTGCTACTCTAAGAAAAACCACATAAAACCAAGTAGCTCAGTGTCTCATTACATGATTCACAAAGGAACGCTTCTTAACTAATAAAATGTAGATCATGCTAAGGAAGGAAAGAAAAAACATCCCATGACAAGGGGCCACTAGACTTCTCTGGCACAATTATTTCCCCTTCAATTCACCATGCCCCCACAGATCTCTCCCAAATCACTGTTGTCAGCAGGGTCATGGCCTCAGTGTTGCTGTTCCCTCCATTAATCCTTTGGCTCACATGTGAAGACAAAATGCCCTAATCTCCTTGGTACAGCTCAGACAACCAAAACAATCATATAAAACATTAATAAAGAACAGGAAACAAACGGGTAAGAAATACATAATACCATACTTATCAATCAGGAGACTGAATCAGTCTCAGCGCAGGTTAAATTACATAAAGTTTTTAGCATGATATATATGTGGTACCCTCCTTCTGAAGAGAAAGCCCACAGTTTTCACCACATTCCCAGAAGAATCCGTAATCCCTCTGAACCCGTGATTTTGATAAACTATTTTATATATTATAGCTTGTAAGCTATATCTTAACTGTTTCCACTGGTCTCATCTCCTGGGGACACAACTCTCAGGAATTTAGCACTCTGAGGCCAGTGTGAATGTAGAGGCTGCAGGGTGAAGGGAAGTCTGGGAGACAAGTATTACCAGTGGGCTGTTCCCATACGAAGAGTCTCAATTCTGGAAGACTGGGTTGACGTTACTTAGAAAGGTGATGGTTCCTTACTATGTAGATTTTCTGCAGAATTCTGTTTCACCTTCAGGTCTAGGTTTGATTCCTCTTTCTTTTCTGGAATTTGAATCCTTTTATTCAGGATCTAGGTACTGTGCTTTGAACTCTGAAATACGCCCAACCCTTTAAGCTTGACCTGGGCCCCTTACCCTTGGTCTGTTCTGGCCTTGAGTTTCTGCCTAGCCTTTGAGTGAGGGGGTGGGGGGCGTGGGGGGGAGTGACATTCCTGCACCTATCTCAGCAGTCTTCCTTCTGCTGCTCCTAATCCTCTGACACCACTCTCAGCAGACCAAGCGCCTAAACAAGATCTTCACTAACATATGATTTCTAATTCCGAGCTCCTTGGCTTTCGGGCTTACAAAGAATTTGGAAAGCATTCAAAAGACAGCCATAAAAATGATTTAAAATGCGGAAAAAAGAAAGAAACCTAAGACAAGTTAAAATGATCTGACAAGTTAAAATGATTCTTCATTTGGAAACAGTAAGTCTCCAAGGTAATGCAGAGTTATTATACAGAGGATATCAAGTGTCTTCCAAAGAAGATAAGGTGAAAAGAAATGCCATACTGTAGACTGAGAATCCAGGTTGATCCTGGGCAGTGGGTTTATCAAGAAATTTATAAAAGCTGTGAAAGAAATTATGTACTAACTTCAAGTGGTTCAGAAACCCCCTAATATGGATTCTTTAGGGATCCATGGACTTCAGATTTGAAACTCTTTGATATAAAGAAATCTTTCTGAGTGATGGCTATTAAACATGAGAATGGATAATTAAAGAAGTGTGACAAATTTTCTTCTGTAAAGATGCTTTTAAAATAGTTTTTCATAGAGGTCTAATATAGCAGACTATATGTACCTAGTTGTATGCAGTAATTAGACTGTGTTTTCTTACTTATGGGCTTCCCTGGCGGCTCAGCTGGTAAAGAATCTGCCTGCAATGCAGGAGACCTGGGTTCAATCCCTGGGTTGGGAAGAACCTGGAGAAGGGAATAGCTACACTCCAATATTGTGGTCTGGATGATTCCATGGACTGTACAGTCCATGGGATCGCAAGGAGTTGGACTCAACTGAGTGACTTTCACTTTCATTTTTCTTAGTTATAAATTGATAAATGTGTGACAAATCAAATGTGGGGTGAATCTACCTCGTTTAGTTGACTCATATTTAGATATTGCAGTCAAACTACAGGCAAAATAATATTTGAAGTCCTATTGTTTGTACTGAGACTCACTTCACTACTAATCAGATATGCAGCCTAAGGTAATTCACACACTCCTCTGGGTCTCCATTTCCTTATACAGAAACTGAGAAAATTGGGACTACATAATCTCTTGGGCAACTTCTATTTCTGATATTCTCATAGTAAGTGTCTACCAAAGATTCACCCTGGATATGCAAGAAAATAAATGTTATATACACAATGAATTTAGAATTCATAGGATTCACTTCTCTAAGTAATAAAAAGTCTTAAAGAGTTGTCAGTATAATGGGAATCTAGGTATTAATTCATCCAAAGTACGCTTTTTTTTTTTTCCCTCAAAAGTATAGCAAAGTAAAGAACCAATGGTGACTTCAAAAAAACTCACTCATCTGTCGAAGAATCTGTTCTCAGGCAATAAAGACTTAGATTTTTTTTTTGGTTTATTAACTGTGAAATAAAACACACAAAAATAGAAGGAGACTACTGATTCCTTTCTAAATCTATAATAATACAAACTTATCAGGACAGGTTGAAGCTATGGTCATATCAGCACCAACAAATTTCCCAGCTGTTCAGTGACAGAGAAAAGTACGATACTTTGCCTCACAGGAAACGAGTAGATAGGTTTAAAACAGTGTATGTTTTCTTTGTGAAGTTAAAATCACAATCCACAGTGTGCCTTTTCAGAATGCCCAAATGCTTGATATCTATATTGAGATTATCTCACAAATATTAGATGCCATTCTGAAACTGAGTAGTTTTTAAAAGATAATCTTGTAAATTGATAAACATTAGCATTCTGAACAGAGAAGGCAATAGCACCACACACTCCAGTACTCTTGCCTGGAAAATCCCATGGACAGAGGAACCTGGTGGGCTGCAGTCCATGGGGTCGCTAAGAGTCGGACATGACTGAGCAACTTCACTTTCACTTCTCACTTTCATGCACTGGAGAAGGAAATCGCAACCCACTCCAGTGTTCTTGCCTGGAGAATCCCAGGGATGGGAGAGCCTGGTGGGCTTCCGTCTGTGGGGTTGCACAGAGGCAGGCACGACTGAAGCGACTTAGCAGCAGCAGCATTCTGAAGGCGATCAGCCCTGGGATTTCTTTGGAAGGAATGATGCTAAAGCTGAAACTCCAGTACTTTGGCCACCTCACGTGAAGAGTTGACTCACTGGAAAAGACTCTGATGCTGGGAGGGATTGGGGGCAGGAGGAGAAGGGGACGACAGAGGATGAGATGGCTGGATGGCATCACTGACTCGATAGGCTTAAGTCTGAGTGAACTCCGGGAGTTGGTGATGGACAGGGAGGCCTGGCGTGCTGCGATTCATGGGGTCACAGAGTAGGACAGGACTGAGCGACTAAACTGAACTGAGGCAAAAAAATCAACTGCATTAATCTTTTAGAAATGATTTTCTTGACTTTGTATCAATTAATTAAGCCAAGGCTTAAGCAACCCCCAAAAAACTAAACAAGACTTTTATATAAGCTGAAAAACAAATTATGAAGTAGGATTTATTTACTCCTCTGCTAGCAAATGGGAACAATGAGGAGGGGCTTGGACAGAGTTGTAAAAGGGAATTGTGATTAAATTTTTTAAAACTGACATCTTTATACAGAAATTAAATATTTGGTTTCCTAAGCTTCCCCCTCTGCAGCTATATTCAGTATTAGAGGCAAAAAACCTATTCTGCAAAAGAATAAATGAATAGAGGTAAATAAAGATAAAAATCAAATGCCTATAATTAATTTTTCTTTTATGTTTCAATAATAATACAAAACTATAGCAACATTACCAGCTAATCTGGAAGGTGCTTTCCACTTCAATTCTTTTTTTAATTGGTTAGATGAACTAAATGTTGAATTCCTGTGTTCCTAACTTCATAGTTATGCCTCAGTTAAAGCATTTCACATTATAATTATCTCTTTCTTGAGAGCAAGGGCTATGCCCAAACGTTCTCCCATCTTTCCAAACTTTATCCTATCTTTTAGCAATTACTGAAATTCTCCTCTGTGGCAGGCCTATCCTTGCATTACTAGAGCCTAGTATAATACCTGGTACAAACTATATACTTAATAAATGAAAGTTTTCAGTGAATTTTTAAATGTACTCATTCTGCACATCTATGCTACTGTTCCCAACACACACAGAGAAAGGCAAACACACTTACTTAAAGGGTTCTGTTGGAACACTGTCACTAAGGAAATGTAAGCATCTGCTATGGAACTGGATGGTGAGAGTCATCCTTGAACATTGCAAACTATAGCTTTTGACATAGTGTTGACATTTACATTGGACTTCCTTGATAGTTCAGTTGGTAAAGAATCCGCCTGCAAAGCAGTTGAAACTGCGGTTCAATTCCTAGTGGGGAAGACTCTCTGGAGAAGGGATAGGCTACTGCCTCCAGTATTCTTGGGCTTCCCTGGTGGCTCAGCTGGTAAAGAATCTGCCCGCAATGTGGGAGCCCTGGGTTTGATCCCTGGGTTGGGAAGATCCCCTGGAGAAGGGAAAGGCTACCCACTCCAGTATTCTGGCCTGGAGAATTTCATGGACTGTGTATAGTCTATGGGGTCGCAAAGAGTCAGACACGAATGAGCGACTTTCACTGACATTTACATTATCATGGAGTTTCATAGTAAACATCTGTCATATAATAAAAGTTAATCATTTGCCAACAAATGGTGCTGGGACAACTGGACATACATGCAAAAGAATGAAGTTGGATTCATATCTTATACCATATACAAAAATTAACTCAAAATTGATCAACAGTCTAAAAGAGCTGAAGCTATAAAAATGTTAGAAGAAAACAGGCATAAATATCTGTGACCATGGACTAGGTAATGGTTTCTTAGATATGACCCCAAAAGCACAAACAACAACAAAAATTAAATTGAACATCATCAAGGTTAAAATTTCTATGCTTCGAAGGACAGTATTAAGAAACTGAAAAGAAAGCCCACAGAATTGGAGGACATTTTTGCAAATCTGATTTGCAATATCTGATAAGGGGTTTGTATCCAGACTACTTAAAGAACTGTTACCATTCAATAAAGTAGGCTAACTTAAAAATGGATCTGAATAGGAAGTTCTCTTAAGAAGATATAAACGGCCAAAAAGCACAAGAAATGATCAGCCACCAGGAAAGCACAAATTAAGACTATGAAATTCCACTTTATACCCATCAAGATGAGTATATAATAAAATATAAGTATATAAGATGAAATCTTATTATCAAGATAATCAATTATTATCAAGATAATAAAAAGACAACAAGTGTAAGGATGTGGAGAAATTAAACGTATTCACAGCTGGTAGGAATGTAAAATGGCGATGCCACTTCAGAAGTTCTGCAAATGGTGAAACTCTTGAGTTAACCATACAATCCTGCAATTCCTCTTGGGTATGTAACCAAGAGAAATGAGAACACATGTTCACACAAAAACATGTGCACGAATGTTCACAGCAACATTATTCACAATAGTCAAAAAGTAGAAACAACACCAATGTCCACCAACTGAAGACTGCATAAACAAAATGTGATACATTCATAAAATAGAGTATTACTTGCCAATAAAAGAAGCAAGGACAGTGCAACAACATAGATGAATCTTGAAAACACTATGCTAATTAAAAGAATTCAGCCCCATAGGACCACATACTGTATGACTCCATTTAAGTGAAATATTCAGAATAAACAAATCCACAGGAACTAAAATAGATTAGTGCTTGCCTGGGGTTTGGGGGGGATGAGAAAATTGGGGTGTAATGGCTAAGGGGTGCAGTATTTTTGTGGTAATGAAAATGTTCTAAAATTGTGATGGATGCACAATCCTAGGAATATATTTAAAGCCACTGAATATATACTTTTAAGTGACTGAACTGTATGCTATATAAACTATATTTCAACAAAGCTCTTAAAATGAGTCAAACAAAAACTAACCACCAAACTACTAAACTACTGAGCTCTAGCCCAGCAAAGTGGTTCATAGCCAGAAGCTCTATTTTTCCTTGTTCATACAACAATCATCTGAAGTATAATACATGAAAATGAAAATTACTTATTTTTTTTGTCCAATACATTTTGTACAAAATGTCTGAGTGGCTCTTCATTTGAACTCCTCAATTTGAACTCCTGAGGAATATGCCGACCTGTATGCTGTGGTGTGCCACAGTTCCTCCCCTATTTCTCCAGTATTTTCCTAGTAAATTCTCACCTTTACCTGAGAGTTTAAGGTGGTAAAGCAAGTGTGCCTGCGTAGGAATCTAAATTTGTAAGCAGGTTATGGAAGAAAAAGTTTTGTTCTTTTACTTTCAACAAGGCATCTGCTAAGTCTGCTAAGTCACTTCAGTCATGTCCGACTCCATGTGACCCCATAGATGGCAGCCCACCAGGCTCCCCCATCCCTGGGATTCTCCAGGCAAGAACACTGGAGTGGGTTGCCATTTCCTTCTCCAACGTGTGAAAATGAAGCTGCTCAGTGGTTAGCGACCCCATGGACTGCAGCCTACCAGGCTCCTCCATCCATGGGATTTTCCAGGCAAGAATACTGGAGTGGGGTGCCACAAAGCATAAAACACTGTTTATACAAAAACCTATATGTAGTCTCTCAGTGGAATTTTAACTTTGTATCAACCAGGAGACAAAGAACTATTTTTGGAACCTCGAAGTATCAACCAGGAGACAAAAAACTATTTTTGGAACAGGGGAAATCACTCTGAATCTGGTCATTCTTAGTTCTCAAAGAGATGTAAAGGGGAAAAAGCCTATCAAAAGAATGGACCAAGATGAAAGAGTCAAGTCAGGTGAACTTCAAGTTTTCATACTTTGTTTTGTTCCAGCTACTTTATGAAGGAAAAAATTCAAGCATTTCAGTCAAATTTAAGTCAAAGTTGCTAAAGTCACTTTCAAGTATTTAAAATTAGCATAGCATTGAATTAAGGACTTTGAGGAAAGCTTTTAAGACTCTAAAGTGTCAAAGACAGGAAAAAATGCTTAATCAAATTTACAGTTTAGTTCACTCAAATTGGACTCAATCCTTTGTGGGTGATCTGTACAATTCAATGAACTGTTTCTTGTTTTCCCTACACACCTGAACCATTAACTTGTGGAGACATATCCCAAAGACAGTGGCCCTGCAAGGGAAAAAGGAAATTATTTCTACTCCTGCCCCTTGCTTCTACATCCTATTATCACAAGGTTTCCACCACTGGATGAGCTAAAGCTTCCCACTATTGTCGCTTTTTGAGTATGAGCATGCTACTTCAGCGATGAGTATGATCTTCTATTTACTCATAATAATCCAAGCCAGAATCAGTTTGGGCAATTATTTAAAGCAAATGTCATCACAGAACAGACTACTATAAAGAGATATAATTTCTTTCTGAGCTTAAGAAATGTTTTACTTTTGGCCATATTTCCTGTTTCTGTGAGATAAGCACTTTGAAACAAAATAAATATGAGATCTACATAATGGAGAAGAATGGGCACTTGGCATTGAACCTAAACTCTGGATGTTGGTTTGGTCACTTCTCAGAGTCCTCTCTGTAAAATGACAAAGACTGTTTGACCTGCCACAAAGAATCAAGTTAGATTTTATATGTGAAAGCCCTTTGACAGGGAAAGCACCAGGACAGCGTAACACAGAGGAAAGCTTCAGAGTGCATAAGTACCGTATGAAATAAATATGAGGATTGTAGAACTCCCCTTCTACATCATGATTTGTTCCTCTCATGTAGACATCTGAAGTACCACTATGGGCCTTCAAATTGACTAGACTTTCTTCTTTGACAAAATCACCAGTTTCAAACTCAAGTCATGATTCCCTTTCAGCACCACCCTGGAGTATGCAAGTTCAATCACTGATGCTCTCTCCCTAGTAATCCTGTTACAGGGCAGGGCTTCCCTAAAATATCACATCACAGTCCATAGGAAGTGCTGCAATTTCTACACCCATGCCACCTATAACAGAGGGGCTCTCTGGTTGCTCCAGCGCCCATCCACCTGCATGAGGCTAAGAGGCTGAATGTATCAGATGCTGTCTGAAAACTCTTCCTTGCAGCAACCTCTCACTTTCCTCTTGCAGAAGGGAAGGGTACAGTGATCAAATCCAAAACCATAATGGTAAAAAAACAAACAAACAAACAAAAAACACAGAGCATTTCAAATAAGAATAAACTCCAGGCCAAGGTCTGACCAGATTTAGATATACTGTAAAATATTAACGTCTACTATGGAAGCTGAGGTTCAAGACATTGTAGGCATAGAAGAGGAAATACAGAAACTCTCCTAAGTATAAATTAGGACCCAGGAAAATGGGAAAAGCAAAAGGCCACTGCGCAGGTGAGCTTTCCAGATCTTTGAAGCATGAGTTTACATGGGCACACATACACTTCATTTTCAGAGTCCACACACACATGACCAGACATCCAGAAACAGGTTTTACCTTTCAGTTGTTCCATGTGAGAGCTGTCTGTCAAAACTAGGTCAAGGCTGCTCAGCCCAGCACTGACATACTGATAGGGCTTTTCTGCTGTCAGCTGGGTATTTCTAATCTAAACCTGTCCTGGATAAAGAAAATCAAAGTGAAACATAATTATAAAACAAACTGGGCCATGATGCCTACAAGACCCATTATTGGTGGCTGACAAAAGGCAGTTTCCTCTAACTCCTTTCCAACCTCCCACATTGTGACCAAGTCTTCGATAAGTAAACAAAAGCAAAGCATCACCCCATCCTAGGCTGCTTCAGTGTCTACTACCAAACTAAGCAGTCACCTCGAAGGCTTTCTGTATACAATAGGACCTTAGAGTTCCTAGAATACTAGGCACGAGTGATCTAGAACACTTGAGATAGCAACAGAACCGGAAAGTAAACTTTTACCTCAATGAAAGTGTATTTTCAAGATATTCAGTAAGTTCAGGCTACTTAATATAACAAAATAACACAGATTGGGTGATGTGCATGGCGCACACTTATTTTTCATGGTTCCAGGGGTTAAGAAGTCCAAGGTCAAGGGGTAAGCAGATTTAGTTCTTGGTGATAGCTCTCTTCCCAGTTTGCAGACAGCTGCCTTTCTGTTGGAGCCTCACGCGGGCAACACAGAGAACAAGCTTTCTGGTCTTCTGTATGGGCGATAATCCCAACATGGGGATTCTGCCCTCATGATCTCATCTAAGCTATACAGTTAACCCTTGAGGGACACAGATCTGAACTGCAGAGGTCCATTTCCACACAAATTTTTTTCAATAAATATGTACTACAGCACTATACCATATGAGGTTGGCTGAATATGTAGATGTAGAACCATGGATAGAGAGTGCCCAATGTCAAGTTCTAAGTGGATTTTTTGACTGCATGGAGGGTGAGCATGTCTATCCTCCACATTGTTTAAGGATGAACTGTATTATCATACTGAGAGTTATGACCTCAACCTTTGAGTTTCAGGAGACATGAACATTCAGTCTGTAACAGAGGTTTTTGTCAAATATTCAGGAGACTGAGGGATATGAGTCATGAAGCTCTGAACTCCATCAAATCACACTAATAAAATGTACATATATATCTACAAAGCACTGTGTATATGACTCTATGTACATCAGTTCAGTTCTGTTCAGTTGCTCAGTCGTGTCCGACTCTGCGACCGCATGAATCGCAGCACACCAGGCCTCCCTGTCCATCACCAACTCCCTGAATTCACTCAGACCCACGTCCATCGAGTCGGTGATGCCATCCAGCCATCTCATCCTCTGTCATCCTCTTCTCCTCCTGCCCCCAATCCCTCCCAGCATCAGGGTCTTTTCCAATGAGTCAACTCCTGACATGAGGTGGCCAAAGTACTGGAGTTTCAGCTTCAGCATCATTCCCTCCAGTGAAATCCCAGGGTTGATCTCCTTCAGAATGGACTGGTTGGATCTCCTTGCAGTCCAAGGGACTCTCAAGAGTCTTCTCCAACACCACAGTTCAAAAGCATCAATTCTTCGGCGCTCAGCCTTCTTCACAGTCCAACTCTCACATCCATACATAACCACTGGAAAAACCACAGCCTTGACTAGACGGACTTTTGTTGGCAAAGTAATGTTTCTGCTTTTAAATATGCTATCTGCTGCTGCTGCTGCTAAGTCGCTTCAGTCGTGTCCAACTCTGTGTCATAACTTTTCTTACAAGGAGTAAGCGTCTTTTAATTTCATGGCTGCAGTCACCATCTGCAGTGATTCTGGAGCCCAAAAAAGTAAAGTCTGAAAATGTTTCCACTGTTTCCCTATCTATTTCCCATCTATGTACATATAAGTATGTATAACCCCCTTTGCAGAAAAGGCAATGGCAACCCACTCCAGTACTCTTTCCTGGAGAATCCCAGGGACAGCAGAGCCTGGTGGGCTGCCATTTATGGGGTCGCACAGATTTGGACATCACTGAAGTGACTTAGCAGCAGCAGCAACCCCCTTTGCAATAATGTCTCTTTGGGCTTCCCTGGTGGCTCAGATAGTAAAGAATCCTCTTGCAATATGGGAAGACCTGTGTTCTGTCCTGGGTTGGGAAGATCCCTGGAGAGAGAATGGCTACCTACTCCAGCATCCCTTGCATGGAGAATCTCATGCACAGAGGAGACTGGTGGGCTACAGTCCATGAGGTTGCAAAGAGTTGGACAGGACTGAGTGACTAATACTACTACTACACATGTAAGTGTGTACACACAAGTATCTAACCTTGATATTACATACCTATTTTTGTGACACTGTATAGTTTATAACATGTTTTAATGTCAATTTAAATTGAAGTCTAGTATATTCTCAGCTACCAAAACCTCCTAAGAAGGCAAGTTTTATTATAATCAGTATGTTTGTTAAGTGGTATGTGGCCCTATAAGGCACAAGACCACTTTATGTCGAAAGGAACAGCCACCAAGTCCTGGATGGCAGCATGAGGAGAGGCAAAGGATTCAGAACCCAGAGTATCCAAGTTCAAGGTTTCCTTTTCTGAAGGTGCCTGGTCTCACTTCTCCCAGGCTACTAAACATATTCCACCTCTTGCCCGGCAGACCTTCCACCAAATCCTAAAATTAGAACAATGAAGGGGCGGAGCGTGATAAAGTGCTTCAGAACAACCTTCACTTCAGAACCAAAAAGCAACAACTGCACTACTTAGGAATCTGTGACTTGTGAATTTCCGGTCAGTAAGCTACAACTCTCTGTGAGGACTCAATCTTCAAAGCTGAGAATTACTTTTTACATAGATGAATAGAGATAAAATATAATTTTCATTTTATATAAAAAATGTATTTTGTTCTAATATATGAATGTTAGAGTCACAAAAGAGTAAGTTTTCTTTTCCCATGTTAAAATGCACTACTGTGTTCACATCTTAAGTGAAAATTAACTATGGAAGCAAGCTTTTTCTTACACTCAAGATTTATTGTATTAAAATGTTTACTGAATTGAGGGTTTCAGCTACATTTCCCACACCCAGTTTTCCATGGTGGAAACATCTAAGGCACAGAATTCAGCGCACCCACACATAACTTTGAAATATAGTTCTGAGTTTGGAGAATATGCCAAGTTTTCCAACAGCAAGCAGGACTGAGATATAAGCATGGAAAGAAGGTCTCCTGAAGAGCTCCTGAAATGAGTGCCTTATATAAAATATCTGAAAATGACGGATACCAAAGCAAAACGACCACAAATTTCCAAAGAGATTATCAATGACTGTGTCCCTAGTAGTCCATATTTACTATGAAGGTTAATATTGTGTCAATTTGACTGTCCACAGAATCCGCAGGTTACATATTATCTCTGGGTGTGTCTGTGAGGGTATTTTCAAGAAGACATTAGCATTTGAATAAGCAGTCAGTAAAGTAGGTTTCCTCCCCATCATTCAATCATTCATTATTTGGCTTTACAGAACAAGAAGTGAAGGAAAGAGGAATTTGCCCCCTTTTTCCTCCCTCACTGTCCAGCTAGAACATCTCATTTCTTCTGGTTCTCAGGAAAGACTGCATCACCTTCCTCCCTGTGGATGGCAATCCAGGGACTCCTACTCCCGTCTGTTTCTCTGAAGAGCCCTGACTAGTACCTTTATCTAATGGCAGTAGTGGACGTAATATTCAATGGTACATGGAGAAGGTAGAGACTCTGCTCTCCGAAGGGCAAAATTATCTCTCAGGAGAAAAACTTCTCAGATATGCTTTGCCCAACTGGTTACGTAAAATTCAAATCTACCCTCTTCTACATCTTATGTTACAATTAATAGAAAATGCACCTGTAGTCCAGCTGGAAAGAGAAACAAGAGTTGGAAAATCTGGGTTCAAATTTTCGGCTCTGCTGCTTGCCACACACAGCCCTGGAGGGCTCCCTGCCTTCTCCTCTAAGAATGCGTTATTAACAATGCCTACCATACAGCTTACGTGTGTTACGTATAGTGAGGCATTTACTCAAAGAAGTTTCTAAAAAATTTCCTTTCCTCTTCCACATATTACAAACAGTAAACTCATACCTTTATTCTCAAGCTGCTACCTTAGAATATTTGATATTCTTCAAGGGCGACTGCTTTGATGATGCATGTTTTGGATCAAATTATTATACTTGTGCCTCCTAAATCCATATGATGAAGCTCTGACCCCCAATGTAACATTACTACGAGGCAGGGGTCTCTGGGAAGTAATTAGGTTTAGATGAAGTCTTGAGAGTGGGGCTGCTCTGACAAGGTTAGTGCCTTTGTAAGAAGAAACCAAAGATATCCAACTCCACCTCCATCTCTCCCTCCCCGTCTTTCCCTCATCTCCCTCACCGCTTTTCTTCTCACTCAATCTCCCACGTGAGGACACGACAATAATTGGAAGCCAAAAAGAGGACTCTCACCAGGAACTGAACTGGCTGGCACCCAGGTCATGGGAATTCACAACCTCCACAACTGCAGGGAATAACTGTCTGTTGTTTAAGCCTCCAGTTTACTATATTTTGTTACAGCAACCTGAGCAGAATAAGACAAATAGCATTCACTCATTTGCATGTAAATGTTCTCGTATTAAATCCAAGGAAATAAAACTCTTTTTATTGCTTTACAGGTACTTTTACCTGGTACTTGTGAAAAATTACTGATGGCTTCTGCATTTTTTGGAAAGTGTTTTTATGTATTTTCTCCTGTGACCCATAGAAACAACCTTGTGAGATATACAGGATATGGATTATTATCCCCATTTTACAAAGAAACAAAAACAAAACACAGAAGTTCAGAGGTCACACCAGTGATAACAGAGGCTGTTTCTGATTAGAAACAAAATCTATTTCACTTTTTGATATTTCCAGACTGCTCTCAGCCAAAACAATCTCTCAGGTACCTGATTTTATGCCACTCACTTTGTGAATAACATCACAAAAGTGTGCAGTAGGATATGGGCTTAACCATGGGCATAATATTTTTCTCAGTTCTAAAGAATAAAACCAAGTCTTACTCACCAAGATGTTTCATTCAAACCCCAGCGCAAGACACACACACATGGCTTAAAGTTGGCTCTCAGGTGTTCTACCATGAGTTGCTATAAACACACTGGGACCCAGAGAATGTAGAAATAAAAGCCAGAATGAAGTGTGTAATGGCAGCTGTTATACTTTTTAATGTTGGAGCTATTTTTAAATCCTTTTGCTTTGATTTTCTGTGCCTGTAAGTTTCTCTTTTCTCCTCAAAACCTATCTTATTTAAAGACTTTTCAATTAGTGTGTGAAACCAGTGGGTCACGGGGCTTGAAAATGACAAAAATCATCATTCCTAACTGAAATCATTCTAATAAGTGCTGCCATTTCATTTCACAAAAACTGTTCTATTCAAAGGTGGATGTGCTCACGAATATATTATCCAGGATTCCATCAATAATGCATTATCTATTGCTGATATTAATACTGTATTCTAGAATCACACTTTTAGAAAATACCATACAAATCTACTGTCTATTCTTTTGAAGAGCCTTGATTATGGAAAACTTTCTATTTTTGGAAACAGTCAGATCATCTGACTAACAAAGAAGAGTGGATGAACCAGCTAGGTAATCCTTCTTGAGGTTAAAATAATAAATGTAGCTATTAAGAGACTGACTTCTCATACAGCATTTACAAACTAGGACCTCAAACATATTATGTGCTTTGCAACCTCAGGACCTTTGAACAAATGCTCCCATTTCCTGGAATCTTTTTATTGCATGATCTTTTTCATCAAGAAAAGAGTTAAGCATGTTTAAAAAAAAAAAAAAAAAAGCCTTCCCTGAAGCACCCTAATGCCAGAGTGGTCTAACTCCACATTCACATTTCTTAAAATTAGTGTCCTGTTGGTTTCTTTAGTAACAGTTCCCATTATTTAATAAATTTGCTATTATTGTTGTTGTTTTTGTCTCCTCTCAATCTGTGCTGTCCAATATCTCTACACACATGTGGCGATTTAAATTCAAATAAACTACAATTAAGTAAAATCTACAAAAAGAGAAAAACTGGAATTCATCAAAATTAATAACTCTATTCTTTGAAACAAAATGTTAACAGAATAAAATGACAAGAGACAGAATGGGAGAACATATTTACAAGTCACAAAAATATGATAAAGAACTTGATTCCAGAATATTGAAATAGGTTTCAACACTCAATAATAAGAAAACTAACAGGCTTCCTTGGTGGCTCAGTGGTAAAGAATCTGCCTGCCAATGCAGGAGATACGGTCTGACCCCTGGTCCAGGAAGGTCCAAGTGTTGCAGGGCAACTCAGCCTGTGTGGCACATCTACTGAGCCCGTTCTCCAGAGTCTGGGAGCCACACCTACTGAAGACCATGTGCTCTAGAGCCTGTGCTTCGCAACGAGAAGCCATTGCGATGAGAAGACTACATATCGAAAGTAGACAGTGTGCACACACAGTAACAAAACCCCAGCACAGCAGAAAATAATAATAATAAATGTTCATAAAATTTTTTTAAAAATAAAGAAAACTAACAACTAAAATTGGGCAAAACAGTGAATAGGCACTTCCTTCACTGCAGATAACAAAATGGACGACAGTAAGCATATGAAAAGATGCTCAATATCATTAATCACTCAGTTCAGTTCAGTGGCTCAGTCGTGTTCCACTCTTTGCGACCCCATGAATCGCAGCATGCCAGGCCTCCCTATCCATCACCAACTCCTGGAGTTTACCCAAACTCATGTCCATTGAGTCGATGATGCCATCCAGCCATCTCATCCTCTGTCGTCCCCTTCTCCTCCTGCCCCCAATCCCTCCCAGCATCAGGGTCTTTTCCAATGAGTCAACTCTTCGCATCAGGTGGCCAAAGTATTGGAGTTTCAGCTTTAGCATCAGTCCTTCCAATGAACACCCAGGACTGATCTCCTTTAGGATGGCCTGGTTGGATCTCCTTGCAGTCCAAGGGACTCTCAAGAGTCTTCTCCAACACTACAGTTCAAAAGCATCAGTTCTTCAGTGCTCAGTTTTCTTCACAGTCCAACTCTCACATCCATACATGACCACTGGAAAAACCATAGCCTTGACTAGACGGACCTTTCTTGGCAAAATAATGTCTCTGCTTTTTAATATGCTATCTAGGTTGGTCATAACTTTCCTTCCAAGGAGTAAGCGTCTTTTAATTTCATGGCTGCAGTCACCATCTGCAGTGATTTTGGAGCCCCAAAAGTAAAGTCTGACACCGTTTCCACTGTTTCCCCATCTATTTCCCATGAAGTGATGGGACCAGATGCCTCTAGGGAAATGCAAATCAAAACCAAAATGAAATACAACTTTCTACCCTCTGTTGTTATTTAGTCACTAAATTGTGTCTGACCCCTTTGCGACCCCATGGACTGCTGTCTGCCAGGCTCCTCTGTCCATTGGATTTCCCAGGCAAGGATACTAGGTTGCTGTTTCCTTCTCCAGGAGATCTTCCCAACTCAGGGACTGAAACAGCATCTCTGGTATCTCTGCATTGGCAGATGGATTCTTTACCAGTGAGCCACCAGGGAAGCCCTTCTATCCTCTAGGATGATCAAAATAAAAAAGACAGGTAATAAGTGTTGGTGAAGATGTAGAGAAATTGGACTCATATGCACTGTTAATGGGAATGTAAAACCACTTTGGAAAATAATTTCACAGTTTATTAAAACATTAAACATACACTTAAATTATGACCCAAGCTCAATATTTAAGTATTTTTCCAAAAGAAGTGAAAGCACAAGTCCATACAAAGACTTGTACATGAATTTTCAGAGCAGTTTTGTTCATCGTATCCCAAACCAGGAAAAAACCAAAACAGCCATAAACAGGTGAATGGATAAACAAACTGTGCCTCATCCACATGATAGAATACTACTGAGTACTGATCTGCACACAAATAAAACGGGTGAATCTCAAAATAATTATACTGAATTAAAGAAGCCAGACAAAAAGAATACATAGTATGATTCCTGGAGAAGGCAATGGCACCCACTCCAGTATCCTGCCTGGAAAATCCCATGGATGGAGGAGCCTGGTGGGCTGCAGTCCATGAGGTCACGAAGAGTCGGACACGACTGAGCGACTTCACTTTCACTTTTCACTTTCATGCATTGGAGAAGGAAATGGCAACCCACTCCAGTACTCTTGCCTGGAAAATCCCATGGATGGAGGAGCCTGGTGGGCTGCAGTCCATGGGGTCGCGAAGAGTCAGACACGACTGAGCGACTTCACTTTCACATTTCACTTTCATGGATTGGAGAAGGAAATGGCAACCCACTCCAGTGTTCTTGCCTAGAGAATCCCAGGGACGGGGGAGCCTGGTGGGCTTCCGTCTATGGGGTCGCACAGAGTCGGACACGACTGAAGTGACTTAGCAGCAGCAGCAGCAGTAAGATTCCATTTACATAAAATTCTTTAAAATGCAAATTAACCAATAGTGACAGAAAGCAGACCAGTGGTTGCCTAGAAATTGGGAGGGGACAAAGGGATTAGAAAGGGACATGAGGAGGCTTTAAGGAATAATAAATACGTTCATTTTCTTGGCTGTGGTCATGGTATCAGGGTTGTATAATATGTCAAAACCTATTATGTACTTTAAACATGTACAATTTATTGCATGCCAAGTATACCTCAAAAAACTGTTAAAAATTTTTAACTGCTCAGCTGTAGCAGCCACACGTCAAGAGNCACCCTACATTCTTCAGTCACTTCATATAGTCTTTGTGTTTTCATCTCTTGAAGTTATAGTGCAGAAATTAAAAGTAGTTTGAAAGAACTTTAATATACTGTTAATAAATCAAATATAAAGGACTATTTTGAATAATCAACTTCATATGATTTCTATTTTTCAGTTTCACTGAGTTATTATTTATAATATGAAGTTCAAGTAGTTGAAGTTCTGAACTTGAGTATACTATTCATTGTGAATATCACCCTGAAATCATATGTTTCACTTGTAAAAGCAAATTAAGAAGAATTAACAGGAAAATCCACATACTACAAAAGAAAGAACACTGCACTCAGTAGCAGGATATTTGAGTTCCAGTTTCTAACACCAAATTACTGTATTTCCTCATACATATACCTTAACTTTCTTGAGTCCAAATAATGTGATTTGGAAAATAGTGATCTCCAGGGTCCCTTCGGTTTTAAAATCCGGTGTTTTTCAGTTTATCTCAACAAACAGTGCAAAGTTTCCATTCAGTGATAAAGGACAAGAATTTCATTCTCATGAAACAGTTCTAATATTTAATCTAACATTTCAGGTCTAATAGACCTGAAATATTTGAATAAATTTTCATGACAATGTTCTGAATTGCATGAACATGATTAAACATAGGAATTCATATAAAGCATTTTTATGTTGCTTCTAACTTTGCTGTGGTTTTCCTCCCATTTATGTGCCTGCTCTTTTTAAAAAAATTTTTTTTCTTTCAGGATATAGCATGATTATAAAGGCTTAATCTGTGTGAACATGGTATAACTAGGGCAATAAACATACATGCTTAGCTAGATATAGAAATGATGCAATTGTTCAGTTAAATATTTTCTAAAGACACTCCTCTGAAAGAGTAAATGTGCTGCCTTGGACTCATTTGTTAAGAGTTGTGGATAGTCACCAATAATTTCCAGTCATAAGAGGTAAACCTGGAAATCAAAGAACAGAGAAAAGAAAAAGGATGTTTCCAATTATGGACTCACCTGTGACAGCTGCCTGATCTCTAAGGGACATGTCAAGTGATGCTCCTCTGCCAGAATGTTAGCTTTCCCAAAGAATGAAGCTTTGTACGTCCTTTGGATTTCCTGTATTTTCATCTCCCTACTGGTTCAGCAAGGAACCGGAGCTTTTCAGTGTGACAATGGGGTCTCCTTGCCTCTTGACAATGTGTGTGACTTCACAGATCAGTGTGGTGACATGAGCGATGAACAGCAATGTAAGTTTCCTTTCTCTCCATCCTCTAAGTCCTGTCCACCTTTAATCCATGGGCTGCTGAGTTGCCTGAGGAAGTTCAGCTAGATGCCTGATTCTGCACAGAGTTCGTTTCTATGACTTCAGTGTCAGTCAGAAACTAAGACTCTTTTTCAGACATAAAGAGCAGACTGATGGACCCAGGGCGGGGACGGTGAGGGTGGGATGAATTGAGAGAGTGGCATTGAAGCATCATCAGTTGCTCAGTCTTGTCCAACTCTCTGTGACCCCATGGACTGCAGCCCGCCCTGCTTCCCTGTCCATCGCCAGCTCCCGGAGCTTACTCAAACTCATGTCCATCAAGTTGGTAATGTAAAATAGATAGCCAGTGGAATGTTGCTGTATGATAACAGGTAACTCAAATCCAGTGGTCTGACAGTCTTAGAGGGGTGGGATAGGATGGCGGGGGTAGGAGGAAATTTCAAGAAGTAGGGCGAATGCGTGTACCTATAGTTGATTCATGTTGATATGTGGCAGAAAGCAATACAATATTACAAAACAATTATCCTCCAGTTAAAAATAAATAAATTTAAGGAAACAGATCCACAAACAAAAATAACTCTATTTAAATGTTATCAAATTGCTGAGATTCTACTTGATGGGATGTATTTTGAATCAGTTTTTACTGAGTATAAAGAGGGAATGAAATACAAAAAGATAAGTTTAATGTTGTTATCCATGAAACAAGATTTTTAAAAAACTTAGTCATGCAGTTTCAAAATGCTGTGATGGAAATTATGAGCTTAAGTTGGAATATAGTTATGGGGATATTTAATATTAAGATTGAGGAGGTTTTATTTTTGCTTATATGATATTCCCACTAAGTGAGTTGGTACCTGTTGTACACAGAGTGTAAGTGATGAATATCCTTTGATTCTAAGGCAGAGGAAAGAGGGGAAGCCTTAGAGAGTTCAGGGCCTTGATTTGGATCCTGGGTCAACCATCTACTAATTGTGTGATCTTGAACCTCCAGTTTGTTATACGAAGTCATAAAATGAGATAAACTGATCTCCCTGGCGGGAAAATGCTCCTGGTACAACATTAACAAAAAGTTCGCTTCGGAAGATACGGGTAAAGGCATGTATGTTTCTGTAGTTTCCATTACAGTATCACATCCTGAAAATAGACTGCATTTCATCAGTGAAACAAATGTCATTCCTACCAGCAGCTACCTTTTATAAACAACATTTTCATACAATTAAATGGGTCCATTATTGATTTGTAGTAACCCTCAGATACCTGGAGGCACTAAGACTAGTATTTTAGAACAACTTACTCAAATAGTTTCTGTTTTGTGTTCAGATATGATCTTAATTAGTGCTTACACAATTCTTCATCTTCTCCTACATAAAGCTCTACATATTTGCTTTGTTGGAATTTGTAAATTCAGTTGTTACTACAAAAACAAGAAAAACTGGAAATCTTCTCTTTAGAAGGAAACAGGTGAGGGATTTTTCTCCTACAGTTTGTGATTACTATTAAACACAAACTGCACCGAAAAAGGAGGATTCATTTATATTTGTCCAGTTTACCCAGAGAGGCCACCTGTGGACGCACTGCCCTTTCTTTGGCCTGTCTGGCAGAAGCCATTACTATTCTTTGAGCAGCAAAGGGAAACCACTTGGCTGGTTTGACCAGAAGTGCAAAGTCCCTTCCATTAATAATCCCTCTGAAGCTTCCTTTAGTGCGATTGCTCTGATAACATGAGTGGTTCTGCTTTGAGGAAAAGGTTAATGTGAAAGAAGGGGAGAGTTGCTGAGCAGGAAAGATCTGGCTGCGTGAAAGATTCTAATAACCCCAGACTGAGAGAAGCATGAAGGAACAGATCTGTCGAATAAACAGATTTAATTTTAAATGTTACCCTGGGGGAGTCACCTCTTGGCTTTTTCAATTTTCATTCTCATTTCTGAGAAGTTCCACTTCGGTATTTTATTTAAAATGGGATTACCATAGACAAAATTGACAATCACTTTTAAGCATGAATTTCTTTTGTATACCACACTAGAGGGGAAATATTGTGGAGGAATCATGATAGCAAAGCAGTTTTTCTCTTGAAAATTTGCAATGCTAAACTTACAGACAAGATATATATATATTTTCTAAAGCTAACTTTGTAATGATGTTTAAGCAATCACATTTTTGGAGAAAAAAGCAATCTGTGACCCTCTTTAAAGTCCAAATAATGTGAGCTCTAGAGAATGGATTAATATAATTTTTAAAATGAAATTGGCATAGTTAAAAGTCAGATGCAACTAATTCTATTAATAATTTTTTGAAAATTTTCTTATTTTACATGATGGTCCTATTTTCAGAATATTTGAACATATTATTTTAACTCAGTATTTTTTTAAGATAGTAAATTTAGAAAGACTAAATCTTCAGAATGAAATTATGTATACATGATATTGAGCAAATAAATTTTGAGCAAGAAAAATAATTTTTAGGTATAGCAATGAAATGTTTTTAATGTTGACAAGAAGTTCCCTTTACTAGAATTTATTAATATCCTGAGCCAGGGAAATAAATGTTGTACTGCTCTAGGTTTTTTTTTTTTGTTTTTTTTTTAATTATGTTTCTCATGTCACATATTCTGCCTCCATGCAGTACCCCATTGCCTGGTCTTCCTCATTCTAGTAACTATTAGTTTAATTAAACTAAGCAATAGTTTTTCTTTTAGTAATCATGTAAAATTATTTGATGTCCAAAGGCTTTATTGTTTTATTTTTACTCAGCAACAAAATAGTAATGGTACTTATGTTGCTATCATTCAGATAACAAATCAACCATAAGATAATAAACTATACTATTGATCCAGTGTTGAGGTACATCCCATGCAGTGGGTCTCTACCACTGGAATACTGCCAGAAAATATTCATAGATAATTACTTGAGTGTAACTGAAGTTAGTTTTAACATTAACTGTTTAACTTTTAAATATTAACTGTTTAACATTTAAACATTAACTGTTTAACATTTATGTTTAGAGCTAAATTTACTGTGACTCAAAAATGGAAAAATATATTCAGTTATATAATTTCTCTCATACTTACATGTCTTACTTAAGAATTCTTCCATTTGGTCTCTGTTGTTTATTTTGATATGATGAAATATATCATAAAGTTTTAAAGTATTACCTAACTCCTTTTACAAACTTTTTGGATTTAGTAATTTTTCAAAACGTATTTACTTCATATAAATCTTTGTATGTGAAATGTGTGAAAATTACCTCAGAGGTACATTCTGAAAATCTGAGAGGTGGTAGTGTTTATTCAGATGATATTAAGTGCAAACATTGTTTCTTCAGTAGGATGACATAAATGTCAACTACTTTTAACAGTAATTGTAATTGTAGAAGTTCATTGAAGTATATGAAGATAGACATTAATAGAGTGAAATGTGAGTTTTCATGTGCAGTATTTATCTTACCACTTCATTGAATGCAAAATGAATTTTCTCTATGCAGGAGTGATAACTTTCTGTTAAAGGTCCCATATTCACCATTACAGACAGCGGTGAAAAGTGATAAGATCTTTTGGCCAAACTGCTGCTCTGAAGAAGAGAATTGCTTGTAAGCAGCTATATAACCTTTATAATACTCGTGTAATACTACTGCAGGTTGGAGTAAATGCCACACATAGTCAGTATTTCTGTAGAAATCACCAGACAATTAGATACAGAGAATTCCTTTGAATTTTGCTAATCTTGAGTAAGAGTATTACAGTTAAATTAATGATTTGGAAATCTTTTTTTTCACGTGTCACTGATGGTATCTGTGTCAAATTCTTACTGAAGATGTGCTTGATGGCTTGAGATTAGAGGCAACTATATGACAAGATTCCAACGTAACTGACATTAGATAATTCTGCTGCGAGCTATGGCACTTCTTATTCCATTTATGATCATATACCTTTCTGAATTAGGATTTTTCCTATTTTTGTCTCATTGAAACTATTAAAATTAATTCAGTGGGAAGTATAAACATTTCCCTGATAAAAATCAATTAGTGGTTTCACATTGCCCAGCCAAATAATAGCACTTTTTCATGTCAATTTACTTTTAAGGATAATTAAAATTTACTTTTATTCAATTGGAATATTTTGAATGTATTTTTATCCTTTGCAGGAACTGGTCATTAATTTTTAAATTAAATGAGGATAAGGGAGATAATTCTTTGCAAAAAAATTTTTATATACTATCTACATGAGGGAAATAATCTTCTAAACAGTAAAATGTATGTAAAATTTTGTGACTATGAAATACATAGCTTTCCTCAAAAAGAAATGAGATAAAAACACTTTATCTTGGACTAGAAGGAATTAACCTTAACACACTAATGGCTATATGTGAAAAATCCACAGCTAACATTATACTCGATGGTGACAGACTGAAAGCTTTTTCTTTAAGATCTGGAACAAGATAAGATGCCCTCTTTAATCACTTCTGTCAGCATAGTACTAGATGTCCCAGCCAGAGCAATTAGACAATATAGAAATTAAAGCCATTAAAACTGGATATGAACACAAAAAGATTATCTCTGTTCACAGAAAATATGATCTTAAATGCAGAAAATCCTAAAAAGTCTATGAAAAAAATGTTAGAAGAAACAAATTAAGCAAAGCTGCCAGATTCAAAATCAACATACAAACGTTAGCTGCATTTCTGTACACAATGAACCGTCTAAAAAGGAAATTAAGAAAAAAGTCCATTCATAAAAGTGTAAAACAAAATAAAATACCTAGGAATAAACATAACCAAGGATATGAAATCTAAAAAGTGTTGGCTGGAAGAAATTAAAGAAGACCCAAATAAATGCAAAGACAGCTCATATTCAGGGATTGGAGGAATTAATAGTGTTCAGATGTCAGTAGTACCCAAGTATCCTCCAGCAGATGAGTGAGTAAATAAGATGTGGTAGATACATACAATGGAATATTGATCAGATTTAAAAAGGAAGGACATTCTGACACATGCTACAACATGGATGAACCTTGAGGGCAATTACAGTAAGTGGAATAAACTAATCACAAAAGGACAAATATTTTATTCCACTTTTATGAGGTACCTAGAGTAGTCAAGTTTATAGACAGAAAGTAGAATGGTGGTTTTGAGGGGCTGAGGGGGAGGGAGGAGGAAAAATTGGAGGGTGATGATGGTTGCATATTTGTGTGAATGTATTTGTTACCACAGAGCTATATACTTAAAATGATACATTTTATATATGTCTTGGCACAATTTTCCAAGAAAAGCAGGATTTATTATTAAGGAAAAACTAAAACTCTGCCTCATAGAACTTTCAAGAGGGAAAAAATGTACATTATTAATATAAGCCCAGGCAAAACTGTGAAATAATTGCCTTCCACCTCTCCTTTTTAGAATTTCCTAATTCTTATATTTTCTATTTTTTAAGAACTTCATTATTGTGATGACCTACTCATACTAAGTTAATCCTGAATTCTGCATCAATTTCTTCACCATTACCACTATTAAATTTTTTCTATTCTTTTCCATGGTCTCAGAAGCATGCCCTATGTTAACTATCACNAACTGTGAAATAATTGCCTTCCACCTCTCCTTTTTAGAATTTCCTAATTCTTATATTTTCTATTTTTTAAGAACTTCATTATTGTGATGACCTACTCATACTAAGTTAATCCTGAATTCTGCATCAATTTCTTCACCATTACCACTATTAAATTTTTTCTATTCTTTTCCATGGTCTCAGAAGCATGCCCTATGTTAACTATCACTTGAGGATATTTTAAAAAATATTTTCCCCAATTACAGTGTTAATGATCACATTTTTGAATGGCTCTGCAATAAAATTTTAATGAGAGAATCTGGCATGGTGGAAGCCAATTCAGAAGATAATTGAGTCTTCCAAGCAACCTCAAAGAACAAGATAGAGACAGTCCTTTTGATGATAGTACACTTGACCTGTGGTATCACAAAATTAAAAGCAAAATGATGACTTTCTCAAGTTCAGAAAGCTCAGGAACATGATTATCTGGATAAGTTCCTGCATCCATTCCTTCTTGTTCTATATCCAGTCCAACCACAGCATTGCTATAATAGCAGATAAATCTCCACACAGATTTTAATATGGCAAGTACTGCAGATTTGAATGTAGATGGGTGGCATATGAGATTATAAAAGGCAATTCAACCACAATTCAAGATAAATTGTTCAAATGGCTTAAAATGCCCAGTTCTCCATTGGGAGAAAAATGAGTACTTAGAAAATTTTCTGATGGATATTTTGAATAACCCAACAGTTATGAGACGTCCATGATTGCTTCTTTTTAATAAGAATGAGTTGAAAAATGTACGCTCATTAGATTCATGCTGTAATGAAAAGAACCCCTGTTGAGACTATTGAGAAATAAAAATGTTTTATTTAGCTACTTTGTAGCTCTAACACTTCAGAATACATAATCATTATCCTTGTTTATTAAAGAGATCAAAAACATTGAAAACAAACATCAACTAAGTAATTTTAACGCAAGGTAATTTCTTGGTATTTATAAACTGACACCTATGTGAGAATGTGAGTATATTTCATACACATAATTGTTGAAATACAGTGATAAAAATACTTTTGTGAATATTTTGTAAGAAATAGATCATTGGGAACATTGCTGGGAGCTGAAAGAGACTTAAACAGATACATATTTATGCAGGCTATTGCATAGCTATTTGACACAGACACATTTATATACAAAAAGATGGGCAGGTCATGGTGGAGAGGTCTGACAGAATGTGGTCCANCCCCACAGTAACCGAAAGAACCTCACAGACTTGCAGAGGAATTTTATTACTCAAATTTAGCAACCTGGTATCTCTGACTTTTACCAGCTAATTTATATGTTTCTTGGCTAAGGATAGGCCCAGCATTGAATTAAAACTGCTAACTGGGAAAATGCTGAAAGGTACCTAGAAATACAACTGATAAAGTGTTACTGAACCAAGGTTGTTTACGCAACATGCAACAAGCCAAATGCTGAGGCACCGACGTTTGCAGCAAAGAAAGGGTTTACTTACAAGGTGGCCAAGCGAGAAGATGAAAGTCTCAAATCCACTTCCTCAAAGGCGAGGGGCTGGGGGTATTCTTTGGGATAAAACTGAGGCTAATTGGAGACAAGAAAATGTGAGGTGATCTTCATTCTGGCCTAGATACACCTAAGCTACAGGCTTCTTCACAATACCTATACTCAGAACATGCTCTGCGGATGGAGTTTTCAGCCCTCTTAAGTCAAAAGGTCACAGAGCATGCCCAGTTAAAGGGTCTGTGGTCTTAACTAGTTAGAGCTCAAATTGGGCTCAGCTGATTCCAAATTCCTAGAAAATAACTCAGGCAAACGTCTTATTGTTTAGGCTACTTGACTCTTGGAGGATCTGCACGTTTTTATAAAAACAATTAAAAGGAACTTAATCAGTGGAAGCAGGTTTCAGGTGTAACAGATCTGATGCCTACCTTCTGTCTCGAAAGTAGCCTGCTAACTCATACAATCAGGCTCAACAATCACTAGATGGCTTCCTAGGGCAATTCCTAGGGTTTTTCCAAAGCCTTTTGAAGAAATTTCAGCTTTTCAGACCAAAATCTGATGAGCCTGTTCATGAGTATTACAGTCAGTTTCAGATAGTTTTAAATGATAATTCTGACCTTCCTTCAGATGCTAATTCTAATCAGGTAGATTTTACCTCTATTTATTTACAGGCTAAACCAGGACATTTCCCTGCTAGTAAAAAGGACCAAGAGAAATAGAAAACTATGTCCACTCCAAATTTGATTAATCTGGCAAACCAGCTCTCTTGAGTACTACAGGAGTCACCTAAGTGACTAAGCGGAAGGCCACCAAAAGTCTTAATCTTCAACTCCAGCAAATGAAAAGCAAGACCCTCCTAGTTTCTGCTAGGATTGCAGAGAGCCAGGACTTTGGGAAAGAGACAGTTAAACTCTTCAGGTACTTGTAACCCTCTAAGGGGCCTTTCCAGCTAGCTCTCACTTCTCAGTGATGGAGCCCTGAGGAGTGACACAGGCTCTTCGCAATCCTCCCTCCAAATGGTTTAGAGACACATTTCTCTAAATTGGGGCTGAATCTCCTCCAGTCCTAATTGACACTTGAGTCATGCTCACAGTGTACAAGCCCACTACTATAAAGCAGCCCCTGCCCTGGAGTAGTAGAACAGTTCAAACAGTGGAGACCTCCGGTGAACCTCAAGATGCTTCTGTGTCTGAACCTGCTTGCTTCTGTTTAGGACCTTTGAGAGACACACACCCTTTTCTCCTTAGTTCTCCCACTGCTATCCATGTATAAGCCTGAGACTTCTTAAAGAAGTATCATGCCAGAATTTCCTTCTCTCAAAAGGAGGGGGCAGAGAGATAATTTTATAATTTGACAGTACTTACCAAAGCAGCCAATCAAATGAGTTAAATGATGCTGTGACATCTTTTATTTGCTCTGTCTAGAGCTGATCCTGGGAACACTGATTATTTGTCCCTATTGAATCAGCTATCACCCTCCTCACAGACAAAATCTCCACTGATATTGGCAAAATTCACAGTGTACCTCCCATCAAGATTCAAAGAGATCCCTGAAAACCACTCCCCAGAATTAATCAATAGCCTATGAGTAAAGAAGCCCTTCAAGGCACAAAATCCATAATAGAAGATTCCAGATTCTAGAGTCTCTTTCCCTCTTTTACTAATCCCTGTAATATTCTTATTTCACCTATGAGGAAACTTAAGGGTGAGGGTGGAAGTTTGTCTAGGACTTCTGAACAAGAAATAACATTGTTCTACCTAGACACCATAGTGTTCTTAACCTTCATATATCACTATCATCCACTTTCACTGGAAGCAAATTCTTTATATAACATTTTTTTACGGTTTTATATATCTTTATTTTTATTGACATTCAGTTGATTTACAACATTTTCAGTTTCGGGTGTACAACATAGTGATTGAATTTTTAAAGGTTATACTCCATTTATAGTTACTCTAAAATATTGGCTATATTTCCTACTTTGCCATTTTCACTGATACTACTTCCAAAATTACAATTAAATACATTACTAAATTCATAAGAAAGTAAAGGAAATACTAAATAATCACACAGACATAGTCACACTTATTATACTTGAAAGTCACTCAGTCGTGTAAGAATTCTCTAGGCCAGGATACTGGAGTGGGTAGCCTTTCCCTTCTCCAGGGATCTTCCCAACCCAGGTCTCCCACATTGTGNCTACTTCCAAAATTACAATTAAATACATTACTAAATTCATAAGAAAGTAAAGGAAATACTAAATAATCACACAGACATAGTCACACTTATTATACTTGAAAGTCACTCAGTCGTGTAAGAATTCTCTAGGCCAGGATACTGGAGTGGGTAGCCTTTCCCTTCTCCAGGGATCTTCCCAACCCAGGTCTCCCACATTGTGGGCAGATTCTTTACCAGCTGAGCCACAAGAAAAGCCCAAGAATACTGGAGTGGGTAGCCTATCCCTTCTCCAGCAGCTCTTCCTGACCCAGGAATCGAACCAGGATCTCCTGCATTCCAGGTGAATTCTTTACCAATTGAGCTATCAGGGAAGCTCTACTTATACTTACTCAAGTGGTAAATCAACAGAGAAACCAGGAATGTCCTGGAAGGGTTCTAAAGCCCCAAATCTAGAGTTCTGTGATTTAATATTACGGTTGCCTGAAGTGGTAGATAGGAACTGAGGCAAACAATAGGCTAAACATAATGCTTACAAAAAAATAAAAAGATGTGAAATGAGATGTCAAGAGAGAACTTTGTCGTATTCCTGGGAATATAGAGTTCTGTTGGTTAACCAAGTAACAGGATTTGAACCTGACAAAGTGGGCGGATGAATCCAACACCTACACATAGATCTGGGCACCCAAATTGGCTATATATATTAATTTCTTCAGTATATTTTCTGGAGACTGCAAGTCCAAGGTCAAAATGTTAGCAAGGGCGGTTTCTCCCAACACCGCTCTCCTTGGCTTGCAGACATCTTCTTTCTGGTTCTCAGAGTGCACGGCTTTTCCTCTGTACACACTTTTCTAATGGTGTGTTTTGTTGTTTTTTGACTGGGCTAAGTGGCTTTATTAGAGAAAGCCAGGATTACCAAGGATTTGAGAGTTGACATAGGGGCCTTTCTTCTTGCCAAAGGTGGGCACAATATTGACAAAGCTCTGGTTGTACTGCATACGCCTCTTGGCCCGGCCCATCTTTTTCTCCTGTTTGCCCACCTTGGGAGTCTGGTGTCTTCCTTACCCAGCACCAGCCACGTACTACCAGGATATGGTGGCAAAGTGAACCAACAAATCAGTCTCTCTCTGCTGACAGTGGGTTTAAAAGTATTAATAAATTTATAACATTCCCCAATGTTTTGTAACTAGCTTTACTCTCATGCTGGGATTTGATTTTACTCCACCGTCAGAAATAGAACTACCATATGATCCAGAAATTCCACTCGCAGGTATATATTCAAAGAAGAAAAAAACACTAATTTAAAAATAATCCATCCCAGTGTTCACAGCAGCATTATTTCCAATAGTCATGGAAACCACCTAAGTGTCCATTGACCGCTGAATGGATAAAGAAGATGTGGTGTGTATATGTATATAAGGTTGAATACTGCTCAGCCATGAAAGAAAAAAAATGGGATTTTGCCATTTGCAACAACACAGATGGACTCGGAGGATGTGCTTAGTGAAACGAGTCAGAGCAAGACAAATTCTGTATGACATTACTTAAATGCAGAATCCAAAACATAAAACAAACTAGTGAAGATAACACAAAATAAACAGACTCACAGATACAGAGAACGATGTAGGGACTCAAAGAAATGAAAGTGTTAATTGCTTCAGTTCAGTCACTCAGTCGTGTCCAACTCTTTGCGACCCCATNGTCTGAGTGAACTCCAGGAGTTGGTGATGGACAGGGAGGCCTGACGTGCTGCGATTCATGGGGTTGCAAAAAGTCGGACACGGCTGAGTGACTGAACTGAACTGAGCATATAATTTACTTCATTTTCTGTTCAACTAGATTCTTGGATCAGTAGGAGTCCATGAGGTAATAAATCAGATATTCCAGCAATTCTAAACATTTTAAAGGTCTTAAGGCAATTGTAAATTTAATCATAGTATGATTCATAGACTAATCAAGTTTCTTAGTTTTTAGGTAGAAGGACATTGCTTCTACCTGGAAATATTGATTTCTTCAGGTTGAGTAGAAACTCTGACCTACTGACCTTTAAATCTAGGTGTTCGGTAAAAATGGGTTAGTGGGTTAACAATGAGGCCTTAGAGTTTTAAGAATTCAGGTTTTAGAGTTAAAAAAGACCTGGGTTCCACTTTTGGCACCAGCATTCACTTGCTGCCTGCTTTGTAAGGTTGCTGTAAAGAGTTCAGTTCAGTTCAGTTTAGTCGCTCAGTTGTGTCCGACTCTTTGTGACCCCATGAATCACAGCACACCAGGCCTCCCTGTCCATCACCATCTCCCGGAGTTCACTCAAACTCACGTTCATCAAGTCAGTGATGCCGTCCAGCCATCTCATCCTCTGTCGTCCCCTTCTCCTCCTGCCCCCAATCCCTCCCAGCATCAGAGTCTTTTCCAATGAGTCAACTCTTTGCATGAGGTGGCCAGAGTATTGGAGTTTCAGCTTTAGCATCATTCCTTCCAATGAACATCCAGGACTGATCTCCTTCAGAATGGACTGGTTGGATCTCCTTGCAGTCCAAGGGACTCTCAAGAGTCTTCTCCAACACCACAGTTCAAAAGCATCGATTCTTCGGCGCTCAGCCTTCTTCACAGTCCAACTCTCACATCCATACATGACCACTGGAAAAACCATAGCCTCGACTAGACGGACCTTTGTTGGCAAAGTAATGTGTCTGAGTAAACTGCTGGAAGTAGAAAGCCTATCACTGACCTTCCTCAGTAAATTGTACCTAGAATATTCCTGTTAATATTGCAGAATACAGCTGCTTTGTAAAATCTTTCAATAAGGAATCTAGGACTAAAATTAATAAAACGACCATTGGTAGTAAAGCAGGTTTAGCTAATGTTGTTTAAAAATGTCATTTATAAATTGGCTCTTAGTACTCACATGGATGAATGCCAGAACATGCACCAGATGTATTGCTAAGTAATATTTTGACCAAAATATGATTAAATAAAAATGAGGTTTTTGTAACTGGGTTGCCACGCACTGTCTTATCTATTAGTCAGAATAAGCACTGTGGCTAATGTAACCAGTCAGGACATGAACAAACTTGTCAAAGGAAAATCACCGTTACTAAGAGCTGCAACCCAGGGATGGCATTTTTGTGGTTGGATTAATCTATTTTTTAGAGAATGACATTTGCAGATGTTGGATAATGGAAGAAAGCCCATTCTGGATGATTATCACAGCAACCAGGTGTCCAAATCCTTTCCTTTCTCCCAAGCCTGTTGGATCACTTGTACCCAGAGAAAATGGAATTAAAAAAAAAAAAAAAGCAGAAAATACCCTTTTTGTGGGTGATTAAAATATGTTGTGTCATTAGATCTTCATAGAAATCATTCAAGGGAGAAAGGACAGGATGTCAGTATTTTAGTTTCATAAGTGAAAAAAAGGGCTTGGTGTGGTTAAGTGGTTTAGCTAAGCCCTCAGTTAGTAAGAGACAAAATCAGGCCTAGGTCCTCAGTCTTATGACCTCATGTGTGGCATTCTGTCTGTGTGACCACACTGGTTTTTATGTGTGGGGATTTATTTGAATGTCATGTGCAGAAAAACTTTGCATCGATAAAGTAGACTGAAATTGTGAAAAACTATCCAGCTGTTAATCTCTATTTCTCATTTGTTCCTAAGCTTTCTTTTTTTCATGTATTGTATTATTTCTTAAGTAGACACATAGGCTTTTGGAAGCTAATTTCTTTGCTCTCTCATTAGGCTCGGATTATGAAAGATGTGATTTTGAGGATGGGCTCTGTAGTATGATACGAGAGCGGAGTCTGCAACTTGGCTGGACAAAGAGGAATGGGCTGATCGGCCAGTCACCTCCATTTTATGATCACAATGGTGATACGTCTGGTAAATGCTTTGAACTTTATTATTATTCATTTTTGTCAAACAGTTGGTTAGGACAGTAAAATCTTGGGCTGATATTTAGAGATTGTGATTATAATGTCTAATTTGATATCTTCTTTAACCATACTCAAGATATTTGTGATTCTAAAGTGTCATATTTTTGTTGTTATCTGGTTGCTAAGTCATGTCTGACTCTTTGCAGCCTATCAAGCTCCTTTATCCATGGGATTCTCCAGGCAAGAATACTGGAGTGGGTTGCCATTTCCTTCTGCAGGGAATCTTCCTGACCCAGGGATCAAACCCAGGTCTCCTGTCTTGCAGGTGGATTCTTCACCACTGAGCCACTCAGTATCTAAAATGTCATATTAGATACTTATATTTGAGTTCCTGAGATCCCAAAGGACTATCTAGATAATTGGGATTTTCTAGCTATTTTGACTCTCTCTGAAAACTGTGAAATTTAAAAGTGACAGTCCTACATAAATTAATTTGTCAAATATCTTTGCTTTTGGCTCGACTAATTATAGTAATGCTCATTTTCTTTGGCTGCCTAGAAAGCACTGATGGGTTGATCACTGGCCTTTGAGTTGGCTCTGGACCCAGATATTTATTTGTTTTATTTGTTAGCTAATGAACTTTGTTCATTCACCATTTTATACCAGGCAATTAAGATATTTTAGTGAACAGAAATTGACCCTGTGCCTGCTTTCATCAGATGGCCTTATACATGATATGGAAAGAGGTAATTTTTTGCCTGGCATAACTAATTGAAGGCTGGTGATTGTTTAAAGTTTGTATTTCTCTCAAATAAATACAATTAAATGTTATATATGAATGTTTCCCTAAAGATAACTTTTTCTTTTTGGCTGCACCGTGCAACTTGTGGGATCTTAGTTCCCCAACCAGGGATTGAACCTGGTTCCATGGCCGTGAATGCCCAAGTCTCAACCACTGGACCCCCAGAGAATTACCTGCTTAGAGATAATTTAGAGCAATTGCATATTAATTGTTTGGAAATATTTACATAAATAGTATACATGTGGTTGGAATCCCAGCGCTGACACTTATTAACTTTATAATCTTGAGCAATTTACTTTGTTAAGATTTAGTTTACTCAGTTCTAAAATTTATCTTGGATCAGATTTAAGAGCTAAATAAGATATTTTGAGTAGAACTTGTCATGAACTATCTGATACAAAGTTGATATTTAATACATTCCTGAATAATTTTGGTTTTCCTAATTTTAACTCTTATATAAGTAAAATATTTATCTTCCTTGACTTTGACAACAAAAATAAATTTAAAAAAAGAATTTTTCACCATTGTTAGGAAAAAAAACAACTTTTTCACCACCACCCCTGCCCCCTCCCCCCCCCAAAAAGACCAGCTTCCCAAACAGGAACAGTGATCCACGGCAATACATAAAAGTTTTACTGTGAATTCAGTTGAACTAGATGGTGCCACTGAATCTGGTTCCCAGACTTTAGCCAGTGTAATACCATTTCCCTTTTAGAACCTCCCTACCGTTTCTTCCTGGCACTTTACAAGATTTTTGCAGTATACTTTTACTTATTGTAGTCTCCATCATGGGCAGAAGACTTGATACTTTGATTTTATCTCATGTATAGCTCTTACTCTCTTCTTGCTTGCCTCTTCGTCTGAAACTTAGACAACATCAGAATCTCCACCTCTTTTCTGTTCTCCTCCTTTTCATCCCTTTTTTTCCTTCCTTCGGTCCATTTTCTCATTTTGCCATGCTAATTTTTTGATAGCCTAGTTGGAGAAGGCAATGGCACNTGGGCTGCAGTCCATGAGGTCACGAAGAGTCGGACACGACTGAGCGACTTCACTTTCACTTTTCACTTTCATGCATTGGAGAAGGAAATGGCAACCCACTCCAGTACTCTTGCCTGGAAAATCCCATGGATGGAGGAGCCTGGTGGGCTGCAGTCCATGAGGTCACGAAGAGTCGGACACGACTGAGCGACTTCACTTTCACTTTTCACTTTCATGCATTGGAGAAGGAAATGGCAACCCACTCCAGTACTCTTGCCTGGAAAATCCCATGGATGGAGGAGCCTGGTGGGCTGCAGTCCATGGGGTCGCGAAGAGTCAGACACGACTGAGCGACTTCACTTTCACATTTCACTTTCATGGATTGGAGAAGGAAATGGCAACCCACTCCAGTGTTCTTGCCTAGAGAATCCCAGGGACGGGGGAGCCTGGTGGGCTTCCGTCTATGGGGTCGCACAGAGTCGGACACGACTGAAGTGACTTAGCAGCAGCAGCAGCAGTAAGATTCCATTTACATAAAATTCTTTAAAATGCAAATTAACCAATAGTGACAGAAAGCAGACCAGTGGTTGCCTAGAAATTGGGAGGGGACAAAGGGATTAGAAAGGGACATGAGGAGGCTTTAAGGAATAATAAATACGTTCATTTTCTTGGCTGTGGTCATGGTATCAGGGTTGTATAATATGTCAAAACCTATTATGTACTTTAAACATGTACAATTTATTGCATGCCAAGTATACCTCAAAAAACTGTTAAAAATTTTTAACTGCTCAGCTGTAGCAGCCACACGTCAAGAGCTCAATAGCTACATAACAGCTAGTGTCTATTAAATTGGACACTGTAAACAAAGACTAGCTCTGCCACTGTCGAAAGTTCCAGTTAACAGTTATGCTCCAGGGGTCAGCGAACTACACTGCAGATTCACCTCTTGTTTTTCTAAATAAAGTTTTACTGGAATATAGTTATGCCCATTTATTTACACATTGTCTATGGATGCTTTAGCATGACAGTGGCATAGTAGGTAGCTGCAACAGAGACCTTATTGTCTACAAACCTAAATTATTCACTATCTGGCTCTCTGAAAAGATTTGATGACTCTGCTATAAATCATAAACCCTGAACAAGAGGGCTATATCTATTCCTGCTGACTGCTGTACATAACCCAGCTTATATTTAATGAGTACCTAATATATAGCTTCCCTAGTGGCTCAGATGGTAAAGAGCTTGCCTGCAATGTGGGAGACCTGGGTTTGGTCCCTGGGTTGGGAAGATCTCCTGGAGAAGGAAATAGCAACCCACTCCAGTGTTCTTGCCTGGAGAATCCCATGGACAGAGGAGTCTGGAGGGCTACAGTCCATGGGGTCGCAAAGAGTGGGACATGACTGAGCGACTGACACACACATAATATGGAGCACTGTCCCAGGCATTGAGTCAGCAGTCTTGAACAACACAGAAAATGTCCCTAGTCTGATGGTGTTCACAATCTGGTGAGCTGTTCAGGTAACACAACCAGAAAGGAAGTAAAACTATACAAGGCAAGACTGAATACTGGGATAAGAATAAGACAGAAAGCACAGGGCATGACTGAGGGGCAACTTCCACTTGGGTAATCAGAACAGGCCTCTGGGAGAACCTAAGATGAGAATGACATGAAAGAATCAACACTGCAAAGATCTGTGGCAAAAAAACAGACAATAGCAACACCGAAGCCTCAGAACGGAATCATTTTGATGACTCAATGTGTGAAAAAGAAGGCCCATGTGGCTGGAGAACACACAAACAAGGCAGGAAAGGCTGATGAGGTGAGACGAGTAGGGAGGGCGAAAAAGAGGAGTTTCAATTTTATTCTAAACATGACAGAAAGCCACAACATGCTTTTACAAAGTTAGAAACATGATCAATTTACATTTTTGAAGATCACTCTGGCGCTTCTAAATGGTGACTGGGTCAGGTAAAAGCAAAAAAGGTATTAGATAAGTTAGGAGATTTCTGCAAAGGTTCAAGTGAGAGATGGTAGTGGTTTGTCTTGGACTACAATGACAGCAATGGAGATGAAGTGAAGAAATTCAAGGTATGTTTTGAAGTGACAGTGGAAGAGCATTTCCGATGGTTGCTGTAGACTGAGGAAATAAACACCAGATTTTTGGCTTAAACGATTGGGACAAAGTAGTGTGAATTACAAACACAGTGGGAAGTACAAACATAAGAGCTAACATATGCTAATATTCACTCAATTTCACATTAAATTTTTCTATCTTGAGAGTTACATACTATTGTTATTTCTATTTTACAAATAGGAAACTGAAAAGGTTAAGTAACTGACCTAGATTTGAAGGCTAGTACAAACACAGTGTAGACTTGAACCAGATCAGTTCAGTTCATTCGCTCAGTCGTGTCCGACTCTTTGTGACCCCATGAAACTCAGCACGCCAAGCCTCCCTGTCCATCACCAACTCCCTGAGTCCACCCAAGAAAAGTGAAGTGAAAGCGAAGTCGCTCAGTCGTGTCCGACTCTTTGTGACCCCATAAACCACAGCTCACCAGGCCTCCCTGTCCATCACCAATTCCCAGAGCCCACCCAAACTCGTGTCCATCGAGTTGGTGATGCCATCCAGCCATCTCATCCTCTGTCGTCCCCTTCTCCTCCTGCCCTTAATCTTTCCCAGTATCAGGGTCTTTTCAAATGAGTCAACTCTTTGCATCAGGTGGCCAAAGTATTGGACTTTCAGCTTCAACATCAGTCCTTCCAATGAACACCCAGGACTGATCTCCTTTAGGATACCCTGGTTGGATCTTCTCGGAGTCCAAGAAACTCTCAAGAGTCTTCTCCAACACCACAGTTCAAAAGCATCAATTCTTTGGCGCTCAGGTTTCTTTATAGTCCAACTCTCGCATCCATACATGACCACTGGAAAAACCATAGCCTTGACTAGACGGATCTTTGTTGACAAAGTGATGTCTCTGCTTTTTAATATGCTGTCTAGGTTGGTCATAACTTGCCTTCCAAAGGGTAAGCAACTTTTAATTTCATGGCTGCAATCACCATCTGCAGTGATTTGGGAGCCCCCAAAAATAACGTCGGCCACTGTTTCCACTGTTTCCCCATCTATTTACCAGGTCATCGAACTCCAAATTTCACCACACTGTGCAAAACTGCCTTTTCAATAGTAGTTTCTAGAAATGTGAACCATATTCGAGACAACGGCAGTACCACTGGATTTTAACTTTCAGGATGACTAGTTTGAAAGATGCTATGGTTTTGCTTGTCCTTCAATTTAGTTCAGTTGCTCAGTCGTGTCTGACTCTTTGCAACCCCATGAACTGCAGCACGCCAGGCCTCCCTGTCCATCACCAATTCCCAGAGTTCGCCCAAACTAACGTCCATCGAGTTGGTAATGCCATCCAGCCATCTCATCCTCTGTCGTCCCCTTCTCCTCCTGCCCCCAATCCTCCCAGCATCAGTCTTTTCCAGTGAGTCAACTCTTCGCATGCTTGTCCTTCAGGGACTATTAATTAAGATCAACTTGTTTTCATAAAGTAAAAGATGTAATAGTCTGCTATATACACTTTTCCAAGCACTTTCACCACCATCTTCTCTTTGATACTCCTTTTACAAATGAGGAAACTAAAGCAAGTGATTTCCTCAACATCACTCAGATAGTAACAGAGATAGGACTAAAAGCCAAGTGAACCCATTCCATACAGTAGTCTGGCCAATAACGTTGTCTTTAAAAATGCTGAATATTCAGTAGAAACACATTTTACTACCCCAAATGCACATACATATACACAAACAAAACAGAGCAAAAAGTCATACAAAGCAATCTTTACCCTTACTACTGGGGCAATACTTTCTGTTCTATTTCATTTTTTAAAGGGCTGACTGCAACTGACAATTTCAACAACACTGATCCAAGTCTCAGTAATTAACAGTACAACAGCATAGTATAGACATTTTAAGAAACAAGTCTCATGATTCACTAGGACTACCAAGCACTAAAAAGGTAAGAGGAAAATTTGGGATACAAGAAGGTTGTGGTCCATGAGAGTGTAAATAGCAAATATTCTGAGTTACAATTTGGAAATATTATTTTATTATAATTAATTACCATTGCTATGGAGGTCTCAAATCAAACAGATACACCTACTAACATTTAAAATAGGCGAAAATGCACATTTCTGGAAAAATATTAAAAGAAAATATATAATATTATATGTTAAAATATTAAAAGTAAAAATATAAAAAGCAGCTCTTCAATAAACACAAGTCTTCAATTTTACTTTTGCCCTAAAGGGAGTAAAAAGCTGTAGAAAGACCAAGCAGGCAAAACCTATTTCCTTTTTTTAAAAATGAAAAGAAAAAGACTGGATTAATAGTGTGACAAATCATTACGTTTTATAATGCAGGACAAAAATGGCTTAAGACGCAAAACAATAATTTATTGAACAAATACTTCTTGATTGGTCAAGCTATTCTAATGCTTTCTTGCTTAATTACCACTAGCAAAAAAAAAGGGGGGGTGGGGGTGGAGATGAGATGTGTTCTGGCATACGAATACTTTATTTTCCCCAATTTCTTAAGTTTACACGAATAAAAATTGCTTTTAAACTATGTTGATTACTGAATAGTCATACAATGCCAACCTAGCATTTTCTCTCTCTCTCTCTCTGCATATCTGAAGGGGAAAAGCGACAAGGACAAACCGCAGCCTCCATATATCAAAGACAGAGCCAGCACTACAGCAGATACATCATCAAGTTCACTTACACTCCTAGATGGCTCTGCAACAGGGTCAAGGTCCCTGGGTGCTCACACAAACTTCTACACTCCGCACCAACCTCACTTCTTTTCTACTGACCTCCAGCCAACACAGGATTCTGCTGGGCAGAGTCATGAAAGGCAGTAAGATCCGGACAACCAGGGAGCCTGCGTAGCCCCTTAAGGTTCTAAAGATACAAATGCATTGAGGCATTCCTTAAGATGTTTCTTAAAAGGATGACTTAGATTATCCCTCTAGTCCCATTTTTCTTTTGTTTTTCCCCAACAGAAGCTGGAAGGTCACCATCAGGACACAGAGCAGAAACGGCCAAATATCAGAAGGGGGAGGGGAGGAGCGAGAGCAGAAAAGGCTAGAAACACCCAAATCAATTCCTCTGAGAGCCAAGCCGCAGAGGCCGGCAGCTCGCGGCCGCTTGCACTTGCTGAGGGAACCATTCCAAAGAAACCTGACCGGATCGGAGTCAGCACGCCGCTCGGCGGCCGCGTTTATCCTAAAGGAACGCTACAAGTTGTTGCCGCATCCTTGCTCCCGGCTTTGACAGGGGCCGCGCGCGCAGCCCGCAGCCCGCAGCCCGGCCCCGCGGAGCCCCGGGGGCCAGCGGACGAGCGCAGGGTGCGGGCCCCTCCGCCGCCGCCCACCCGCTCTCTCCAGTCCGGTTCCCAGCCGCACTGGCCCCCCGCGTCTCCGGGCGTCAACCGTTAACATCCCCAGCACAGCTGCAAAGGCTGATCACCGCCTTGCAGTGACCTGGGGTCATTCGGGTCTCGTTCCCTGGCCCGAAAGCACCCCACCCGGCCGCCCCTCGCCCTGCAAAACCCCGTGGAGCGGCCGCGTCCAAGTGAGGGGCTAGAGCCCCACGGGCGCCGCTCTCCGGCCGCCTACCTTCCCTCCGCGCGGTCGCCGCGCCAGGGCGGATCGCCTCGGCCCTGGCGATCTCGAAGCTGACCCCGTCAGGGGCCGATGAGCGCCTGAGGGACCTCGGGGAACCCCGGGCCCGGCGGGGCTGGGGAGGGCGATGGCGCAAAAGCGGACCGCGCGCCCCGCCTGAGGGAGGAGAGCGGCGGATGAGGACGCGGAGGGCGGCCCCCCGGCTCGCTAGGAGAGCGACACTGACTCTAGACGCGACGAGCCCGGGGGTGCCGGGGTGACCTGGGGAGACGAGAAGGCGGGCCTGGCCTCGTACAGACGCGGCGGGTCTCGAGCCTGGAGCGTTAAATACCCGCGGCGTCCGGCCCGCGCAGCGGCGGAGGGCGCGCGCCGGCGGCGGCGGCGGGGCCCCGCTCGGCGTCCTCACCTTCTTCGTGCCGGGGCCGCCTGCGATCCGAGACACTCCTGTCAGGGAAGAGGAGCGCCCCGGCTGTCCCCCTAGAGTCTCCTGCTGGGGAGACATCGCTTCCATGAAGAGCACTTGAGAGCAAATCCCAGCCCAGGAGGAGGTTAGGCGGGCATGTCCGCGGGACGGCGGCCGGACAGGCGAGGGCGCGCGGGACCGAGACGGGCGGCCGCGCTCAGGCGGCGAGCCGGGCTCCGGGGGCGAGCCGCGCGCCTCCCGTCGGGGCCATGTACCGCAGCCCGCGCTCAGCACCGAAGCTGCAGGGTTTGCCGCGGCGACGGCCCGTCAGCTCCGCGGCCGCCCCGCCTCGGGCCCGCCCCTCGGCGCCTGGCGCCCAGCGCCGGGCCCGCCCCCGGCCGCGGCCCACACAGCGCCGACCCTTCGCGCGGCGCGCCAGGGCGCGCGCCCTCCTAGATATTATATTAGGGAACGAGCGACCAACTGACCTCGGTCCGCGCCTCCGCGTGCGTTCAGCTCACCGGGCGGTGTCACGAACGCGGGCCTCTAGCGCGGATGCGCGCCTCTCCAGGCCCTCGAACCACTGGCACCCGACTCCATCCCTTCCCGCGCCGCGGCACCGCGTGCGGGGCGCGGCTGTGGCCACCTCAGCCTGAACGGAGGAGTGGAGGCGATTCCTGCCTCGCTCTCGGCCGACAGCGGAGGGGTCCCCCGCCCCTCCCCTGGCAGGGAGGCCGGGGACGGAGGCACACGTCGTAGAGGGCCGCACAATGGAAGCCCGCGGTCCCGCACGCTAGCCTGCTCCGGGACCGGCGCGGGCTCTGCAGCCCCCGCACGATTTGCACCCCGGCGACAGCCCTCGCACGATTTGCACCGGCGGTTTCCGCTGTCTGCGGGCTGCAGAGACCTGGGCATTCCAAGCGTGTAAGCGCAATTAAGGAAAATGCGGCAGAGAGAGGGCTCTGAAATTTGGCTTAGCTGTTGAGAAGGCTACAATATGTGGAAGTGTTTATCAGATATCTGCGCTGAGAGCATAACTTCCTGTCAGCCCAAATAGTGGCAAATTTTTTAAAAGCCAGAGAATAATCAGAGGGAAGGGATTTGGAGCTGACTCGGGCTGAGTTGAGCACTGCTGTACTTTGCAGGACTGGCTGACTAGGGAGGATGGTTCGGTAGGTGGCATTCTTCCCTTGGAGTCAGGATTCCATAAAGGATGGTTTGGTGATGAAGGACGCAGCTCGAGGATACTAGCTTATGGAAGAGGTTTGTTTTTGTGGTAAGAAAAAACAAGAGGCTCCTGCCGGATTGGGCTGTTATCGAGTCAGATTATAGAAGAATAGGGTTCTGGCCAGCTCTGTTCCAAAGCAAAAGTTGCTGTCCAAAACACACCCACACACTACCATCACCACTAACCCCGCAATTGTTGTCTTGGAAATAAAGGGAGAAAATAGTCCAGTCCATTTTATGTTGCACATATCACATTGTTTAAAGTAGGCTTGTTACACCGGCTTTGTAAATCACACACACACACAAAGGTATATATATAATATATGTAAATTATATACACCCACACAGACACAGATTTTCAGGGTGACTCTGCTGCTTAGAGCCATGTCCAGACAGGGCTTTGCACTCACCCTTGAGGTTTTTTGGAATTTTACACTTTACACTGCAGAGGGTTTTGCAACTCTTTTCATTCCTTGTTGAAATCATGCTATTATGATTCCTATCTTGCATGGGTGATTTCAGTTTTTCTTACTGTTTCATTTTTTAATTTCAAGAATTAAAAAATATTTAATGTAATTTACATGTTATGTTTAAGGTTTATTGTCTTCTGGAGAGGAGGACTCTTTGTTGTTGTTGTTCATCCCAAGTGCCTAGAGCTGTGTCTGGCACATGAAATGTTGATTGAATCAATGAATGAGACGCAAAAGGGATATAAGATAGATCCAGAAGAGCCAGGCTGGATTATTTCACTGAGTGTGTGCTCAGTGGCTAAGTCATATCTGACCCTGCAACCCCAGAGGCTGTAGCCTGCCAGGCTCCTCTGTCCATGGAATTTCTCAGGCAAGAATACTAGAGTGGGTTGCTACATCCTTGAAACCGTCTTTCTGACCCAGGGATCTAACCCATGTCTCCTGCTGGGCAGTCAGACTCTTTACTACTGAGCCAGGAGGGAAGCCTCATTTCACTGAGAGCTTTGTGTATTATCAGGTGTTTATTTTGAGATATATACCTCATGCTCCAAATCAAAGTAGTATTTATATTGCATATAAGTAGATAAGTAAGTTAAGTCGCTCAGTCGTGTCCGATTCTACCAGGCTCCTCTGTCCATGGGATTTTCCAGGCAAGAGTACTGGAGTAGGTTGTCATTTTCTTCTACAGGGGATCTTCCCAACCCAGGGATCGAACCCAGATCTCCTGCATTGTAGGCAGATGCTTTACCGTCTAAGCCACAAGGTAAGTCCCTATAGTGCATATATGGAAAACCTACTTTCACTTCTTACTTTCTGAGTGCTTTTATTTCAAAATCCATTGGTTTTGATTTGCATAGAAAACTATCCTACCCCTCTCCTGTAAGGTGTTTGGAGGGAGGTCTCACTTCCTGAATAAAATTGAGTTTGCTCAGATTAATATGATCATCAGTGTAATGATCGAAGAACACAAATCAGATAATATCACTTCTCTGCTAAAACTTTCTTTGGCTTGCTGTGTCTATGGAATGAATTTCAAATGTTGTACTACAGATGTCAGTACAGTTTGACACTCTTGTCCTCAGTAGTTTCTTTTCTCATTTCGTACACCTTTCACCTCTCACCCTTTTCTCTCTCTCATTGAACTTATCTTGACCTCTCACATCTTCATGACTTTGAACCTGCTGTTCCCATTGCCGGAGAAATTTTAATTCCATATTTTCCAACCTCTTGCTTTAAACTTACTTATCTAGTGCAGGGTGCATGGTAAATAACCAATGAATATTTGTTACAGAAATAAATCTTCAACACTTACGTTAATAATTAAATCAGGGAAATCTTCCTGACTTGAGTCCTCTTTAATCTCCACACACCAATCACCAAACACACGGGGTTAAGCACACATTCTGCAGTAGTAACAGATAATGTTTACTGAGCACTTACTTTATACAACACTATGCTAAGCATTCTACACATACTAAGTTACGTAAATCTTCATAAAAATCCTACAGGGTAGATTCCTCACACCTTACTTTGCAAATGGAGAAACCAAGCCACAGAGACCTTAAATAACTTGTTAAACAGATGGTAAGTAGTGAAGCCAAACTTGGAAAAGCTGGGGAATTTGCTTCAGAATCACTTAACCATTCCGCTTAACCACTTGGCTATACTGCCTCTCCTGTGTATGGTTTCTTCTCTTTCTAGCACATAACACATTGTACTCTTATCATCTATTTTACTTGCCTGTAAGCTCTGTGAAATTGAAAGTTAGTTTTATTTCCCTTTCTTCTTTGTGCCAGGCACACAATTACACTTTCAATGATTTTTTTGATGATTTACCTTTGAATGAATGAAGAATTGGAAGCAACCGTCCTACAAGGAAGATGCTCTGGTGGGAAGGAAACAGTCCTAGGCTAGTCCTATCATTCCTTAGACAGTAAAAACAATTTCCCCTGTCCTGGGAATGTTATGTTGTAGAAAAGGGTGATGCCAAAAAAACAAAAGTGATGACAGGGCATTTGAAGGAGTGTGATGACAATGCCTTGACACAAGCAGGATGTATCCAGAATATTTTGAAACAAACCATAAAGCAAAGTACTAAAAATAGCAACATGTAACAGCTGGGAAATACCAATAGCAGACCTTTAACAGGAACCAATCTAAGAATGAAACCAAAAGGTTTTGCCAACTATTAGATTGAATAACAGTGAATAAGTTTTAGCTATAAAGGGAGATATCTGTGCAACTTGTTCATTCAATGTGTATTTATTATGTACCTGCTATGTGCCAGACACTGTGCCAGGTGCATAGAATATGGTCAAGATGAGGTCACAGGTGTAGTCTTTGTAAGCCTCAAAATGCACACAAGAATCATAGGCAGTGTTATCCAAATATCTGAGAGCTGAGTTGTAAACTGATGGCCCACAGAGTGAATTCAGGCATTTTTCGACATAAACACCTTTTTTTCAAACTTATTGGCAACCTTAAAAATCAAGATAATTTACATAAAAATCTAGGTGCTCTTGAAAAAAATTCAGAAAATATTAGCAACACTCAGCTCATTTTCTGCAAGGCAACAATCAGCTAAAACTGAGTTGTATCTGTTAATTACATTTCATGTTCACAACAACCCTATGATTGTCATGGGCTTCCCAGGTGGCGCTAGTAGTAAAGAACCTGCCTGCCAATGCAATGCAGGAGACATAGGAGTCGCTGGTTTGACCCCTGGGTTGGGACGACCCTCTGGAGAAGGGCATAGCAACCCACTCCAGTATTCCTGCCTGGAGCATGACATGTACAGAGGAGTCTGGCAGGCTATGGTCCACAGGGTCCCAAAGAGTCAGACATGACTGAAGAGACTTAGCACACGTGCACCCATGATTGTCAAGTCATCACTGTCCCTGATGTTGGGGAACCACTAAAAGGTAAGACAATGGAAGAGGAAAAACTGGCAAGAGAAGGAGAGAACAGGGAAGAAAAGAATGAGAAACACCATGTGTATGTGTCTGTGTGTTTAAAGCCAAAGTAATAAGATTCTTTCAACAAGGGAGATTGACAGTGTCTAGTGTTGTAAGAGATCAAGCCTTCTCCAAGGTGACTAGGAACCTTGATAGAAGAGAACTTTTGACCTTAATTATCAAGATCAGATGTGGCGCTTTCTTTATCATCCTTGGTTAGAATCTCAAATGGGGCTGTTTCCTTACAGAACAAATCCCAGTTCTAAGAGTGGAAGCTTATGAAGTGGGAGGCATAGGAGTTAGAGAAAGGAGAAAGGAAAAGAGAAAAAGCTCAGACTAGGGAAAGAGCTAGGGGCCAGACCATGAAGGGCCTTGGACTGTATGATAAAAATTTGGTTATTTTCCAGGGAAAGTGGTAAAAAGGGAACTGGCATTATCATTTAAGCTTGACCATCACAAAGATGTGGCAATTATTACAGTGGTGTGGTGGTTTAGTCGCTAAGTCATGTCCAACTTTGTTGCAACCCCTGGGTCTGTAGCCCACCAGGCTCCTTTTTCATGGAATTTCCCAGGCAAGAATATTTGAGTGAGTTGTCATTCCTTCTTCAGGAGATCTTCCTGACTCAAGGATCGAACTTGTGTCTTACAATGGCAGGTGGATTCTTTACTGAGCCACCTGGGAAGCCCCAGATATTACTATACTTACTTTAAATATGACGATGAGACTCAGAAAATTGTTAAGCAACTTTCTGAGATCACACAAGCAAAAAGTGATGGAGCCAGAATTTAAACCTAGATATGATTGAATCCAAAGACCATGTACTTTTGATGGGAACAATATTACAATATTAGCAATAGATACCATTCACTGAAAGTTAGCTTTGTATAAATATGGATTAGGTGAACAAGCACTATGCTAAGTGTTTTATGCACTATCAAAACATTCAAAAGAAAATTAAGAGCTTGTATTTTTTATGCCCATCATAGAAATGATGAGCCTGATACTCAGAGATATCAAGCTACTTGTCAAAGATTATATGGCTACTGAGTTCAAGAGCCAGAATCAAACACAGGATCTCCAAACCTATGGTGCTGCTTCTCTAAATAGTATTGTCTTAGTTTTGTTCCCTGTGAATGAAGAGCATCATATTGTGTTACATCCTTTTCATGTGAGATAAAATAGACATGACCCTAAACCCTTCTGCTTAGTTCATGGTAACCTTACTTGCTGATGAGAGGCTTAAGTTAATCATTAAAAAAAATGTACTTTACAAAGCAAATTGATATTTTATTTTTTACTTTTTCCATCTCAGATGTACATGAGTTCCCAATCTTGAACCACCCCCCCCACCTCCCACCCCATATCAACTCTCTGGATCATCCCCGTGCACCAGTCCCAAGCATCCTGTAACCTGTATTGAATATAGACTGACGATTCATTTATTACATGATAGTATACATGTTTCAGTGCCATTCTCCCAAATCTTCCTACCCTCTCCCTCTCCCTCAAAGTCCAAAAGTCCATTCTATACACCTATGTCTCTTTTGCTGTCTCGCATACAGAGTTATCATTACCATGTTTCTAAATTCCATATATATGAGTTAGTATACTGTATTGGTGCAGTATATGTAAGAAGCAGCAAAAAGGAGAAATGTCTGTTTCCATCGAAGTTTAGGTTGCTCTATGAGCCAGACCAAGTGAATTAACTAATTACCGTTCATTGTCTTCCACATGCCTTGTGCTCCTGCCCATCCTCAAGGATGAGCACAATCTGTGACACCTCTCTCCCCAACAAATCACTTTGGGCTTAAAGTGTTTTTTCTCTTTGTTGTTCCGAGGCATTTCAGTTGACTGCATGCTTTTTAGCTCATTCTACATGTTTATGTTATAATCCTCCAGAGATTTGTGGAGACCAGCTCTTTTAATTATACTGCTATTTCTCTGCTGGATCTGCTACACAGTTGATTATTGTCTCACTGATGAGGGAGAGTAAGGGAGCTCAGCAGATTCAGTAAGCTATGCAAAATTGCTTGGCTAATATGTGGTGGAACAGCATTCTAGTCCAGTTGTTACTCTCAGAACTATAAGGCTTAAATTCTTTCCCTTAAATCCTATTTAAATTATAAATTAAAATCACCTGTTGCATATTTGCAGTATAAACAAAATGGTACTGGTAATTAAAAATATGGCTTATTCTTTAATCNAGGAACCTTGATAGAAGAGAACTTTTGACCTTAATTATCAAGATCAGATGTGGCGCTTTCTTTATCATCCTTGGTTAGAATCTCAAATGGGGCTGTTTCCTTACAGAACAAATCCCAGTTCTAAGAGTGGAAGCTTATGAAGTGGGAGGCATAGGAGTTAGAGAAAGGAGAAAGGAAAAGAGAAAAAGCTCAGACTAGGGAAAGAGCTAGGGGCCAGACCATGAAGGGCCTTGGACTGTATGATAAAAATTTGGTTATTTTCCAGGGAAAGTGGTAAAAAGGGAACTGGCATTATCATTTAAGCTTGACCATCACAAAGATGTGGCAATTATTACAGTGGTGTGGTGGTTTAGTCGCTAAGTCATGTCCAACTTTGTTGCAACCCCTGGGTCTGTAGCCCACCAGGCTCCTTTTTCATGGAATTTCCCAGGCAAGAATATTTGAGTGAGTTGTCATTCCTTCTTCAGGAGATCTTCCTGACTCAAGGATCGAACTTGTGTCTTACAATGGCAGGTGGATTCTTTACTGAGCCACCTGGGAAGCCCCAGATATTACTATACTTACTTTAAATATGACGATGAGACTCAGAAAATTGTTAAGCAACTTTCTGAGATCACACAAGCAAAAAGTGATGGAGCCAGAATTTAAACCTAGATATGATTGAATCCAAAGACCATGTACTTTTGATGGGAACAATATTACAATATTAGCAATAGATACCATTCACTGAAAGTTAGCTTTGTATAAATATGGATTAGGTGAACAAGCACTATGCTAAGTGTTTTATGCACTATCAAAACATTCAAAAGAAAATTAAGAGCTTGTATTTTTTATGCCCATCATAGAAATGATGAGCCTGATACTCAGAGATATCAAGCTACTTGTCAAAGATTATATGGCTACTGAGTTCAAGAGCCAGAATCAAACACAGGATCTCCAAACCTATGGTGCTGCTTCTCTAAATAGTATTGTCTTAGTTTTGTTCCCTGTGAATGAAGAGCATCATATTGTGTTACATCCTTTTCATGTGAGATAAAATAGACATGACCCTAAACCCTTCTGCTTAGTTCATGGTAACCTTACTTGCTGATGAGAGGCTTAAGTTAATCATTAAAAAAAATGTACTTTACAAAGCAAATTGATATTTTATTTTTTACTTTTTCCATCTCAGATGTACATGAGTTCCCAATCTTGAACCACCCCCCCCACCTCCCACCCCATATCAACTCTCTGGATCATCCCCGTGCACCAGTCCCAAGCATCCTGTAACCTGTATTGAATATAGACTGACGATTCATTTATTACATGATAGTATACATGTTTCAGTGCCATTCTCCCAAATCTTCCTACCCTCTCCCTCTCCCTCAAAGTCCAAAAGTCCATTCTATACACCTATGTCTCTTTTGCTGTCTCGCATACAGAGTTATCATTACCATGTTTCTAAATTCCATATATATGAGTTAGTATACTGTATTGGTGCAGTATATGTAAGAAGCAGCAAAAAGGAGAAATGTCTGTTTCCATCGAAGTTTAGGTTGCTCTATGAGCCAGACCAAGTGAATTAACTAATTACCGTTCATTGTCTTCCACATGCCTTGTGCTCCTGCCCATCCTCAAGGATGAGCACAATCTGTGACACCTCTCTCCCCAACAAATCACTTTGGGCTTAAAGTGTTTTTTCTCTTTGTTGTTCCGAGGCATTTCAGTTGACTGCATGCTTTTTAGCTCATTCTACATGTTTATGTTATAATCCTCCAGAGATTTGTGGAGACCAGCTCTTTTAATTATACTGCTATTTCTCTGCTGGATCTGCTACACAGTTGATTATTGTCTCACTGATGAGGGAGAGTAAGGGAGCTCAGCAGATTCAGTAAGCTATGCAAAATTGCTTGGCTAATATGTGGTGGAACAGCATTCTAGTCCAGTTGTTACTCTCAGAACTATAAGGCTTAAATTCTTTCCCTTAAATCCTATTTAAATTATAAATTAAAATCACCTGTTGCATATTTGCAGTATAAACAAAATGGTACTGGTAATTAAAAATATGGCTTATTCTTTAATAGTGCTTATGTCAAATAAAAAGAACTTAGATATGAACATTCTCAAAGAATTTTTACTTTAAGGCATATTTTCCAAAGCACCTTATGGGGAACACTAGGCCCTTAAGATGTTCTTAGGTAAAAAAGGGGTTCCATAATCAAAGGTTTCATTGGAAATACTGCTAATGTGTATTAGAACTTACTACTGTCCCTTAACCAACCCCCCACCGCCCGCCCCCAAACTTTCTTTTTTTCTTCATTGCTAACTTTTGGAGAAGGGAATCCATATAAACTGCCTCCACTTTTTCATTGCCTTCCCACGTAAATATGAGATGCCTTCCATGTTTCCTCAGTGATCAAATGAAAATAGATTTTACAATCAATTCAAGGATGACTCTTGGTGGCATGTGAGCAGACACTCTTCTCTTGGCAGTCATGAAATAGTACTTCTCTTTCATCCATCCATCCAACCATTCATTCATTTCACAAATCTATACAAATTACTCAGTTGTGCTTGCCACCATTTAAAGCACTGCTGCTGCTACTGTTAAGTGGCTTCAGTTGTGTCCGACTCTCTGTGACCCCGGGGATGGCAGCTCACCAGGCTCCACCGTCCCTGGGATTCTCCAGGCAAGAACACTGGAGGGGGTTGCCATTTCCTTCTCCAATGCTTGAAAATGAAAAGGGAAAGTGAAGTCATTGAGTTGTGTCCAACTTTCAGCGACCCCATGGACTGCAGCCCACCAGGCTCCTCCATCCATGGGTTTTTCCAAGCAAGAGTACTGGAATAGGGTGCCATTGCCTTCTCCGATTTAAAGCACTGAAGGTACGAAATGAACCATTTAGACATACTTTCTACTCTTCTGAAGCTTACATTACAATTGCCCTCCTATTTCTCTGAATTCTGTAAGTAGCCTTCACTGGATTCTCTTTTCCTGCTTGGTAAAGAAGCTGCCTGCCAATGCAGGAGACCTAAGAGATGCAGGTTTGATCCCTGGGTCAGGAAGATCCCCTGGAGGAGGAAATCGCAACCCACTCCAGTATTCTTTCCTGGAGAATCCCATGCACAGAGGAGTCTGGCAGGCTACAGTCGAAAGGGTCACAAAGAGTCATGCATGACTGAAGCGACTTAGCACGCACATACTCATGTTTACGCATCTCCTAAGTCCCCTGTTATTTCCTTTTCTAACACATTTATATGTGCAGTCTCCTTCCCTCCTCCTATTGAGGAGAATCATGTCTTTTTACCCCACAAATGACTTTTGACCCTTTCGAATGTTTGTTGAATAAGTGAATTTATGATTTTCCTAATACTGAATCTAACTGCAGCACTTATACTGTTATTTTTATTCAAAGTTAACATTGTTATTTGACCCACAAATGGAATAGGGGGGTTATCCCCCATAATAAATATTTCTGTGTTGAGTGAGGGAAAGGCAGAAGTAGATTTCGCTGGACTATATCATACATATGAAAAAACATGTAAGCAAAAATTAGTTATTGAGAACTTTCAATTTCCTGTTAAGAAGTTATTAAGATGGCAGGTTAAAACATTACTACAGAATTTCTGCCCCAAAGTATATCACAAAATAAGCAAAAAGGGGTTTTTTAAAAAATCACCTACTGTCACTGAAGAAGGAAAGAAGCATAACCTAAGCTTGTGGTTCTTAAGCTTGGACCTCAAGCGTTGAAAACAAGTTGAGAGTTTTTTAAAATTATACTTGGATTTTGTCTCCAAAGATTTTAATTTAACTGTTCTATGATGCAGTCTGAACGTCAGGATTTTTAAACCTCCATAGCTACATCCATGGTTAGAAAACATTGGCTTAATTAAAACATTTCAAACCTGGTTATTGAGGGGGTAAAAAAGATTCTGGAGAGTAGCAAAAAAGCAATAATATTTCTTACTTGACTCCAAATCCTGGAGGATAAACTTCCAAAGTGGCCAAATAGAACACACCCTAACCTCACTAAATCTAGGAAGAAACAACATTGGTTAAGTAGCCTTATTTTTTTTCTCCCTTCCTTCTGATCATGGATTAACAGGCATTACTGCTGGAGAGAAACAGGTGATAATGCCTTTTCCTTATGGAAAGAGGGCTCCAGAACCACAAATCAAAAAATGATCTAAAGATTGGAGATCTTCCCCCAGTGGAAGGGTGTCCTACCTTCCACCCTAAATAGAAGCAGAGAATCCTAGTATAGAATATATAACAAAATCTTAAAAGAGATAAGAGAATGAACATGATGAAACAAGTGACAACAAAGGAAGAATACTGTAGCACAATGTGAAATTATGGGTTGGCAGGCAGGTTCTTTACCACTGAGCTCCCAGGGAAGCCCAGCATAGTCTTACTACAATTTTAACTACTATTTAACAAAGCTAGTAAGCAATGTATTGAAAACCTGAACTAGTGAGTTGTAGTGAGTCGTCTGTCTGGGTTGAAGTTGGTTCCATGATTTACTCTCTGTGACTACTGAAGGCCTATTTACAGCAGTTCCATTTACCCAGAGCAGCATGTCTGGCTATCAAGATAAAGTTATGAGGCATAACAAAAGTCAAAAAATCCAATTGGAAGAGGCAGATCAAGCATCAGATCCAGACAATGCAGGATGCTGGAATTAATCAGACCAGGAAATTGAAACTACTATAACTAAGATGCTAAGGGCTCTAATGATAAAATAGCATGCAAGGACAGATGGGCAGTGTAAGCAGAGAGGTAGGTAATCCCAAGAAAGAACCAAAAAGAAATGCTACAGATTAAAAAAAAAAAGCACCACCATAACAGAAATGATATCTTTGATGGACCCGATAGATTGGATGTTGCTGGGGAAGGAATCTCTGCACTAGACGATGTATCAGCAGAATCCTTAAAAACTTGAAAGAAAACAAAGGCTGAAAACAAAACAAAACAGAAGATCCAAGGACTGTAGGACAACTACAAAAGGTGTAACATACACATAATGGAAGGAAGAAAGGAATAGAAGAAATATTGGAAACAATTGTACCTGAGAATTTCCCCAAATTAATGCCAAACACCAAACCACCAACCCAGGAAACTTGAGAAGACCAAGCAGAATAAATGCCAACAAATGATACCTATGCATATTAGTTTCAAATTATAGAAACTCAATGATGAAGAAAAAGAATCCCAAAAGAAGTCAGAGGGAAAAAACTTAGCTATAGCGGAACAAAGATAATAATTACATCTGACTTGTCAGAAACCATGGTAACAAGAAGAGGGTGGAGGGAAATATTTATAGTGTTGAGAGAGGGAAAAAAAAAAAAAACACACAACACCAACCTACAATGCTGTACCCTGTAAAATATCATCATTCAAAAGTGAAGGATGATTAAAAACTTTCTCAGAGAAACAAAAATTGAGAGACTATGTTGCTAGTGAACCTTCATTGTATGAAATATTAAAAGAAGTTCTTGAGAGGCAGGGAAAATAATATAGATCAGAAATTCAGTTCTAAATTTTTTTTTAAATGAAGAATATCAAAGAAGGAATAAATGAAGATAAAATAAAACATTTTTTATTCTTTTTTTATAAAATATTTACTGGAGTATAGTTGATTTACAATGTTGTGTTAGTTTCAGGTGTACAGAAAAATGAATCAGTTTTACATATATCCACTGTAAATCTGTAAATTTTTAGATATTTTTCCATATAGGCCATTGAAGAGTATTAAGTAGAGTTCCCTGTACAGGTTCTTATTAGTTATCTATTTTATATAAAGTGATGTTGATCTAACAGCAGTTTATTAAAAATAATAATAGCAGCAATGTATTTGGTTATATATTCTCATGTGTTTGTCCCTTTACTTATGTATGCTTATGTATACAAGTGAAATAAATGATAAGAGAAATGAATTAGGATTATTTTGTTACTTTAAGGTACTCACATTACCAATGAAGTGGTTTGGTGTTATTTGAATGTAGTTATCAATGTATATTGCAAATTCTAGGACACCCGCTAAAAATAGCTTTTAAAAAATATAAATGATATGCTAAGAGAAAAAAGTAAATTTGAACATAAAGAGTGGTCAGGTAAAACTACAAAAAGCAGAAAAAAGTGGAAGACAAAGATAGGAACAAAGAACAAAGGCAAATACAATACAGTAACAATGATGGTAGACATTAAACCATCTATGTCAACAATCACTTTGTATGACAATGGTCTAAATGCTGCTGCTGCTGCTGCTGCTGCTGCTGCTAAGTCGCTTCAGTCGTGTCTGACTCTGTGCGACCCCAGAGACAGCAGCCCACCAGGCTCCCCCGTCCCTGGGATTCTCCAGGCAAGAACACACACCAATTTAAAAAAAGATTTTCATATTGTATGATATCCCTTAAAGGAGGGATCTAAAAATGAATAATATAAATGAACTTATTTACAAACAGAAACAGACTCACAGACTTAGAGAATGAACTTATGGTTGCCAGAGGGGAAAGATGGAGGGAAGGAATAGTTAGGGAGTTTGGAATCAACATATACACATTGCTATATTCAAAACAGATAACCAACCCAATCCTACTGTGTAGCACAGATGACTCTGCTCATTTCTATGTAGCAGTCTGGATGGGAGGGAATTTGGGGGAGAATGGATACATGTATATATGGGAGAGACCCTTCACTGCCCACCTGAAACGACCACAACATTGCTAATTAGCTATGTGTGTGTGCATGCTAGGTCGCCTCATTCCTATCTGACTCTGCAACCCTATGGACTGCAGTCTGCCAGGCTCATCTGTCCATGGGATTCTCCAGGCAAGAATAATGGAGTGGGTTGCCATTTTCTACTTCAGGGGATCTTCCCCACACAGGGATTGAACCCAGGTCTCCCATTGCAGACAAATTCTTTACCGTCTGAGCGACCAGGGAGGAAATAATAAGGAACATTTCATAATGACTGAAGGTTCAGCTTATCAAGAAGATATAATAATAATGATAATAATAAATCTATGTGCTCAATAACACATTCAAAATAATATATAGAGAAAAAACGACATAATTAAAGGATGAAATAAATAATTCCACAGTCACAGAAAAAGTAAAATGATGCAGAAAATTATACATGCTGACACTAATCAAAGTAAAGTAGGAGTAGCTATATTAATTTCAGATAGAGCAGACTTCAAAGTAAGGACAGTTATTATGGCTAAAGAAGGGCATTACATATGAGATTCAGTCCTCAAGAAGCCTTTATAATTATTAATGTGCAAGTGCCTAACAGCAGAATGTCAAACTATCTGAGCCAAAACTGATAGAACTTCGAGGAGAAATAGATTAATTCATTATCATGTTAGAGACCAGCACTCGGGCCAATCCAGCATGCAGAAAATCAGTGACATAGTTGGTCTTGGCAACATCATCAATCAACAGGATAAAATTTTCTTCTATAGGCTGCTTTATCCAACAACAGAAGAATACACATTTTCCTCAGGCTCACATGGAATAATCCCCAAGATAGACCACATTCTTGGCTATAAAACACACCTTAACAAACTAGGAATAGAGAGGAACTTTTTTCATTTGATAAAGACTGTGAAAAACCTACAGCTAACTTCTCTAATGGCAGAATATGAAGAGGAAATAAAGAGCCTCCTGAAGAGAGTAAAAGAGGAAAGTGAAAAAGCTGGCTTAAAACGCAACATTCAAAAAACTAAAATCCTGACATCTAGTCCCGTCACTTCATGGCAAATGGCAAGGGAAAAAGTGGAAGCAGTGACTGATCTTATTTTCTTGGATTTTGAAACCACTGTGGATGGTGACTGCGGCCATGAAATTCAAAAACGCTTGCTCCTTGGAAGGAAAACTGTGACAAACCTAGATAGCGTATTAAAAAGCAAAGGCACCACTTTGCTGACAAATGTCCATATAGTCAAAGCTCTGGATTTTTCCAGTAGTCATGTATGGATGTGAGAGTTGGACCATAAAGAAGGCTGAGTGCCAAAGAATTGATACTTTTGAACTGCGGTGCTGGAGAAGACACTTGAGAGTCCCTTGGAAAGCAAGATCAAACCAGTCCATCCTAAAGGAAATCAACCCTGAATATTCATTGGAAGGACCGATGCTGAAGCTGAAGCTCCAATACTTTGGCCGTCTGATGTGAAGAGCCGACTCATTGGAAAAGACCCTGATGCTGGGAAAGACTGAAGGCAAAAGGAAGGAGGTGGCAGAGCATGAAATGGTTAGATAATATCACTGACTCAGTGAACATGTATTTGAGCAAACTCCGAGAGATAGTGAAGGGCAAAAGAGCCTGGTGTGCAGTAGNCGTCTGATGTGAAGAGCCGACTCATTGGAAAAGACCCTGATGCTGGGAAAGACTGAAGGCAAAAGGAAGGAGGTGGCAGAGCATGAAATGGTTAGATAATATCACTGACTCAGTGAACATGTATTTGAGCAAACTCCGAGAGATAGTGAAGGGCAAAAGAGCCTGGTGTGCAGTAGTCCATGGCGTTGCAAAGAGTTGGACATGACTTCACAACTGTAAAACAATAGCTTCACTGTCAGTAGTGAGAAACCCAAAGCTTTTCTACTAGGACAGCTTTAAAACACTCAGTGTCCCTTCTCACCACTCCTTTTCAACATCATACTGGAATTTCTTGCTAATCCAATAAGGCAAGAAAAGGAAATAAAAATGTACACATATTGGGAAGAAAGATTAACTGTCTCTTTTTTGCAGATGACCTGACCATCTATGTAAAATATCAAAAGAATCAGTAAAGCAACTCCTTGACTTAATAGGTGACATAGCAAGTTTGCAGAATAAGAGGTTAATGTTCCAAAGTCAATTGCTTTCCTATGTGCTGATAATGAACAAGTGGAATTTGAAATTAAAAGCACAATAATATTTGCATTAGCATCCCCAAAATGAAACACTTAGGCATAAATCTAACAAAACATATAGAAGATCCGTCTAAGGAAAACTGTAAAACTGTGATGACTGATATTTAAAAATAACTGAATAAGAGGAGGTATTTCCATGATCATGGATAGGAAGACAATATTAGGATATCAGTAATCTCCCAACATGATCTATGGATTCAATGTAATCCCAATCAAAATCCCAGCAGATGATTTTATAGATTTCAATAAATTTATTACACAGTTTATATGGAGAGGCAAAAGACTCAGAATAGCCAATTCAATATCTGAAGAAGGACAAAGTTGGAGAATTGATGCTATTCAACTTCAAGACAGATTTCCAATAAGAAATTGCCTCAAAGCCCAACAGTAAGAAAACAGGCAGCCTGATTGAAAATTGAGCCAAAGATCTTTACAGACATCTCATCAAAGAAGATGTACAGAGGGCATATAGACATAAGAAAGGCATAAGAAAAGATGCTCCATAATCATTATAATGATATAATGATTAAGACAGTGTAGTATTGGTGAAGTGTTAATGTTAGTCACTCAGTCATGCCTGACTCTTTGCAACCCCATGGACTGCAGCTCACCAGGTTCCTCTGTCCACGAGATATTCCAGGCAAGGATACTGGAGTAGGTTGCCATTTCCTTCTCCAAGTATTGGTGAGAGAATAGGTAAATAGATTAATGAAACAGAACGGAGGGCCCAGAAATAGACCCCCATACAGTCGGACACTACTGAGCGACTGAACTGAACTGAACTGAATGTATAGCTAACTGATCTTTGAAAAAGGGGCAAAGGCAATATGATGGAGCAAATTTAGTATCTTCAACAAATGGTACTGGAGCACTCCTTACACTCTTCACAAAAATTAACTCTTAAGTGGATTATAGACCTAAATGTAAAATGCAAAACTATAGGAGAAAATCTAGATGTTGTTGTGTTTTTAGATATTGCACCAAAGACATAAAATAAATAAATAAATAATTGATAAAATAAATAATTAATAAAAGCATCTGCACTTCAAAAAACAGTATCATGAGAATTGTCTTCTGACAAGCCACAGATGGGCAGAAAACATTCACAAAAGATATATTTGATACCTGTCAACCAAAATACAAAACTGCCTCAAAGCCCAACAGTAAGAAAACAGGCAGCTTGATTGAAAATTGAGCCAAAGATCTTAACAGACATCTCATCAAAGAAGATGTACAGAGGGCGTATAAACATAAGAAAGGCATAAGAAAAGATGCTCCACAAGATGTGTCATCAATACAATGTAAATTAAAACAATAACCATGAGATACCACTATATACCTATTAGAATGGCCAAAATCCATAACAGTAACAGCAGCAAATGCTGGTGAGTCTATACAACAACTATTCTCATTCGTTGCTGGTGGTACAGTCACTTCGGAAGACATTTTAGCCATTTCTTACAAAACTAAGCATCCTCTTACCACATGATCCAGTAATTGTGCTCTTGAGTATTTACCCAAAGGAGCTGAAAATTTATGTCCACACAAAAACCCGCACATTGATGTTTACAGTAAGTTTATTATAATAACTGAAACTTGGAGGCAACCAGGATGTCCTTCAGTAGATGAATGTATAACTGAACTGTTGTATATCAGACAGTGGAATAGTATTCAGTACTAAAAAGAGATGTCAAGAGAAAGACATAGAGGAATTTAAATGAAAATTACTAAGTGAGAGAAGCCAGGATGAGAAGGCTACATACTGTATGATTCCAGATATATGACGTTCTGGAAAATACAAAACTATGGAGGCAAGGGAAAGATAAGTGGTTGCCAGTGGTGGGGGAGGAGAGGAGTTGAATTGGCAGAACTCAGGGGACTTTCAGAGCAGTGAAAATAGGTTGTGATATTATAAAGAAGTGCTCTGCCTAGTCGCTCAGTCGTGTCCAACTCTTTGTGACCTCATGGACTGTAGCCCACAAGACTGCTGCTCTGTCCAAGGGAATTCTCCAGGCTAGAATACTGGAGTGGGTTGCCATGCCTTCCTCATTATAAAGATAGATGTATGTTATTATACATCTGTCCAAATCTTTTAAATATACAACACCAAGCGAGAAGCTTTATGGACTTCATGTGATTATACTCGTCAATGTAGGTTCATCCTTGGTTAAAAAAAAATGTACTATTCTGATGCATGATGTTCATAAAGGGGGAGATTATACATGTATTGGGGCAGATGGTATATGGGAAATCTCTGTACCCTCCTCTCAGTTCTAAGGAAAGCTAAAACTGTTCCAAAACTTGTCTTAAGATGCAAATTACTTACGAGGGGAAAAGAGTTGATTGAGGCTGACAGAATGGGAAAGACTAGCGATCTCTTCAAGAAAATGAGAGATAGCAAGGGTACATTTTATGCAAAGATGGGCTCGACAAAGGACAGAAATGGTCTGGACCTAACAGAAGCAGAAGATATTAAGAAGANCTCATGCAAAGAGTTGACTCATTGGAAAAGACTCTGATGCTGGGAGGGATTGGAGGCAGGATGAGAAGGGGACAACAGAGGATGAGATGGCTGGATGGCATCACTGACTCGATGGGCATGAGTCTGGGTGAACTCCGGGAGTTGGTGATGGACAGGGAGGCCTGGTGTGGCGATTCATGGGGTAGCAAAGAGTTGGACACGACTGAGCAACTGAACTGAACTGACTTCATACTTATTCACAGTGAGTCAAGAAATATATCTAGTCAAAATGGCATTATGATATTAAGGCAGTAAAGAGACATTCTCCAACAATTTGGAGAGCCAAGCATTATTGAAAGAATATTTTGACATTAATCTAGCCATTTAAGAAATGAATCAAAAAGAATTCAGGAATATAGAAATCATAGTAAAAGACTGGTGGGTGAACACTGAGTCAGTTTAAGTATAAAACCAGTATGAATTAATTGCTATAAAACCAGTATGAATTAGTTATAGGATATGGTAACACGGGGCTTCCTAGGTGGCGCTGCTGGTAAAAAACCTGCCTGCCAATGCAGGAGATATAAGAAACACAGGTTTGATCACTGGATCAGGAAGATCTCCTGGAGGAGGGCATGGCAAACCACTCCAGTATCCTTGCTTGGAGAATCCCATGGTCAGAGAAGCTTGGTGGTCTACAGTCCAAGGGTTGCAAAGAGTCAGACAAAACTGAAGTGATTTAGCGCAGCACAGCACATGGTAACAGGACAAGAAATGAGTGTGGTTAAATACTGACAATATAAAGATAAAAAAATAAAAATTTTTAAGAGATCAAAGGATGAGACTAGGAAAAAAGATCACTACTGTCTCTTAAATTTGGCATCAATGGGTATTATTAACTAAAATTGATAATCTTAGATTTCTTAAAATGACAAGTTATTAATATTTTATAGTCTCTCTTTGTCTCCCTCAGTCCATCCCTACATTACTTCAGCTTATTTAAATTTTTTTATAAAATTCAAGAGAAATAAAATTTAATTATTTTCTATTCATCCTCCCCATAAGCACATACATGAATTCATCTATCATGTTAGTTGTGTAGGAAATAACTTGAATTATTTTCTTCTAGTATTAATAACAGTAATTTATGGGTAGTGTGGTTAAAGTAATTTTAAACTTTGTTTTCTGGATTGCTGGATCCTCTTTAATTAGCATGTATTATTTTTACAAAAGAAATAGACCAGTTTTTCTATAAAACAAACAAAAAAGCTAATTTGCTAAGATGTTAACAGTAATTGATTCTGGGTGCAGATATCCTTCCATTTTCTTTTGTTTCTAAAAAGCATAAGCAAAAGAGTTTTAAAATAAAACATCTTTAGAAGTTTGTTTAATCAACAGAATATTTGCAAACAGGTACATTTACTAAGTGCCATTTTGAGATGAAATTTAAGATAAATCTTTCCCTAGATTCCTAAATTTTAATAGTGAAGAGTTTGATAGAAAAGTTGTTAAAATGTTTAGTAAAAATACTTGCAAGGAAGAAAGTTACATTTGAGAACTGATGGGAAGGGGAAAAGAGAATGACCATTTAATGAACATGTACTGTGTGCTTGGTACTGGGCTAAGTCTTTTATATATTATCTCATTCAGTCTTTACAATAAACCTATGAGAAAGGTTATTGTTCCTGCTTTCAGAAATGAGGAGACTGAAGTCATACAGCATTATGTTCCTTGCCAGGATTGTGTGAGCCAAGAATCTAACCCAGGTGTATAACTTCAAAACCCTTTGTATTCATTCTTTCATTTAATTACAGTCATTCTGTGGATGACTTTTTCCCCTCAGATAAGAAAACTGAAGTATTAAAAGGTGAAATAAATTTTCCCAACATATGATAGGCCTATACGATTTCATCAATCATAGACTTTCTGGTGGAACAACAGTTAATATTGTGTGTGTGTGTGCTTAATAATAATTTAATTTGACTTCCATCCATTCTCCTCCCCTATTCACCTTTTCTTGGAAAACATGTTTTTCAGAGAAGGATAGCATGATTGATTCCTATGTCTTTAACTTAACAAACCAATTTTTTGATCTAGCACTCCTCCTCTAGGCAATTTTCATTCAAGATCAGAACTGAACTTTGTGGCAAGAGAGATTTGGTTCTAGATGTGTGTCAGAAATCAAAGAAATTGGAGAAGGGCAGAGAGTGGTGAGATTCTCACAATATAACTAAACACTGCTGTTCTATTTTAATCCCTTAGCAATTTTTCCTGTGGAAATCAAAACAAACCTAATAATCTCTGGTTTCTCTGCCTGTTCAGAGGTGTCTTAACTTGTCCTTTCTTTTGTTTTTGAGAAAAAATAAATATATTTTAAGATTTAAAATAAAAGACTTCTAGTTACTGTAAAGTGCCAAGTTAGGAGGTATTTTACAGTAGGAAGCAGTAGTTAAATCCTTGTGTTCATGAATTAGAAAACTGAAAACCTTGGAGGGGTGACTGTGTTGGGATGAGTTATATGCACAAAAGTATATAATACATACAGTCAAATTGCCTCAGGGATGAGCAAATCAACAAATACAGGTTTTACTTTTGTGTAAGAGACCAACATATCAGTTACTAATACTACATGCTCTGATTTTATTTTAGTATTATGAACCCACTTTCTAAGGTAATGGGCCATGGAAACATATTCTCACCATGCTTTGAAATGAGTCATTAGTTTCTTGAGGGCATAATATGCTCTGTAAGAATTATAGAGTCACTGATGAAAAAAAGCTTAGATGATCCTCTGACATTTTAAAAACAAAAGACATTTTTTAAAAAGTTCTTCAAGCAAAATGGTAAATGTTAGATTATCCAGTATTGGATCCAAAGTGTAGATAATCACAAACCACAATGAGCCAAAAAAAAAAAAAAAAAAAAGTGCTCATTTGCTTGGAAATTCTTGTAGTTTTTGATTGTTATTGTTAATTGTACCGTATTTGCATTAATATTAAAATTGATTTCCTAGAACAGTAAATGTTGACTGGTCATTTCAGGGAGACAACTGGTCTGGGGTTATAACCTTGCAAAAAAATCTCTCTCTGATAAGGAACACTTAAATAGCAATTAACCTTGAATCTGTTCACTTCATTTTTTTTATACCTGGGTTGGGAGAACAAAACCATTTTATGAAATGGTCATTTGCAGGGAGATTTTACAGTTGATTTAAAGTATGAATCCTAAAACTGTTTTATTCCAAAACAATCAAGAAGAAGACCTGCAATGTTTATTCCAGGGAAGAAGTAGCTAGTACAAGTAGTTTTAAATCTACACAGCATATTTACATTTTTTTTGCAGTCATTGTATATTCCTGACATTCTCATGTACCATGTCAATATCCAATAACTTGAACACTTAGTGTTTTATTTAAACTGAAAACCTATTTATCCGTAAAAACTTAAAAATTAAAAAAAAAACACCTAAGATGGATAAAGGGCATCAAAAGCACAAACTTCTAGTTATAAAAGAAGTCCTGGGGAGGTAATGTACAGTGTGGTGACTATAGTCAGCAGTACTGTAATGTATATTTGAAACTTGCTAAGAGGTTAGACAGAGAAGGCGATGGCACCCACTCCAGCACTCTTGCCTGGAAAATCTCGTGGACGGAGAAGCCTGGTGGGCTGCAGTCCATGGGGTCGCTAAGAGTCGGACAAGACTGAGCAACTTCACTTTCACTTTTCAGTTTCATGCATTGGAGAAGGAAATGGCAACCCACTCCAGTGTTCTTGCCTGGAGAATCCCAGGAACGGGGGAGCCTGGTAGGCTGCTGTCTATGGGGCCATACAGAGTTGGACATGACTGAAGCGACTTAGCAGCAGCAGCAACAGGAGCAAGAGTTCAGATCTTAACGGGCTTCCCTGGTAGCTCAGATGGTAAAGCGTCTGCTTGCAATGTGGGAGACCTGGCTTTGATCCCTGGGTGGAGAAGATTCCCTGGAAAAGGAAATGGCAACCCGCTCCGGTACTCTTGCCTGGAAAATTCCATGGATGGAGGAGCCTGGTAGGCTACAGTCTATGGGATTGCAAAGAGTCGGACAGGACTGAGCAGCTTCACTGGTTCACTGGTAGATCTTAAAGGATCTCATCATGTGAAAAAAATTGTAGGTGGTGATGGATGTTAACTGGACTTACTGTGGTGATCATTTTGCAATAAATCAATATACTGAATCATTGTGTTGTACACCTGAAACTAATATAATATTATATATCAATTATATCTCAACCACCACAAAGTTTATGAATTTGCTGCTGATAGTTACTTTCCTTTAAGAATCATTAACACAAATGTGATGTAGAATTAAGCAGAGAAAGTCCACTTGGAATCAAGGATCTAAGTTTGCTTCCTGGCTCCACTTCCCAGGAACAAACATAGGCAAGTTACTTAACTTCTCTGAACTTCAATTCAGATAGATTTAACACTTACCTCAGTGGTTTTCTGGCTTGCCATATATGAGATATAGGTAAAAGCATGTTGAATAATGTAAAGCACAATGCAAGTGGTATTTACTGTTATCTTCACTTTAATATAGACATGAATTTCCCTGAACCTTAGCTCTAGGGTGGGAGATTCAAGTTAATTTTGCAGTTTCTTGTAATAGGCTCTGGTAATGGTCTGGGAGGAGAAGAGGAGGAGGGAAGCAGAGAACTGATCTTCCTTTCAGCTTTCCTGTGCGTGGGTGCTTAGTTGCTCAGTCATGTCTGACTCTTTGCCACCCTTGGACTGTAGCCAGCCAGGCTCCCTTGTTCCTGGGATTTTTCAGGCAAGAATATTGGAGTGGGTAGCATTTCCTTCTCCAGGGGATCTTCCTGACCCAGGGCTTAAACTTGTGTTTCTCCTGCATTGCAGGCAGATTCTTTACCCACTAAGCTAAAATCAGAGAGTATGCAATTAAGAGGGAAACAATGGGAATTCACTTTCCTGTAAATTAAACTTAAGACTTCTCTCTTATGTGAGCTAACCATTAAGGCACTGAAAACTCTCTCCACATTTCCAGTGATAAAATACTTCAATGTTAAATTACTGAATGACACCATAACTCAAAGAACAGAGCAGGAAGAGGAGAGCAATGAGAAAAGAAAATGCATATGTTGACAAATAGAAATGCTTTAGTAATCAGCAAAGAATGGGAGGAAACAAAGTATACATGAATATTTAATGAGGTTTTTAGCAAATTAAATTTTGCAGAAATGTGCTTAAGCATGTGGCATCGCTTAAGGGCTAGCCCCATCAGGCCAGGTGATCAAACAGTCATTTGTTTGGCAGGGAAGGCAGAGAAATATACATTCATTTTCCTAGGAACATTTGATGTTTGAATAAGAGCAGTAATACATCTTCTTAGTCTTTTGGTTAGGAGCAAACATTAGGCACCATCTACATTGCATCTGAGGATGAGGTAAGAAAATAATGCTTTCTAGAAAGAAAACACCAAGTGAAGATATCTTCACTGTATCACAGACTGTGTTACTAAAGGCATACTGTTGCTCTGTAGGGGGATATTAGGAGGGGACAAGATAAAATTACAGCTGATAATGCACTTTTATGTTATCTTGGCAAGAACAGCAGCAGGACTTAGCTTAACCAAACATTAACACTCTTCCCAACGTTAATGTAATATTAGTAGAGAAGTTAGGGGGTTTCCCAATTTAAATATTTTATTGGCTGATGCTTTGCTCATTTATCATGTGTCTTGTTTACACAGGCATCAACTCAGAATTAGACACATGTGTTTGTCCCTCACCTATAGAATCACATTCCATAAACTGTCATAGTCAACTTGCTGACCTTCAAGTATAAAGGAGGAAAGGAAATTAAAAAAAAGAGCTAGTATGAAAACAAGCATTAGTTTGCCAAAGCTCTGAGAGGTACATGAAGGACTGACCTATGATTGGAAGGAAGAAAAAGGTTAGGCCTAACTGCATTCATTAAAATAGCCTAAGGGGGAGAAGAAGCACACCCAAGTACTTACATCCTCCTCTGCAATACACTGTGCAAATTGATTAGAGTATCCTTTGTGACTACTATGGCTGCCTTTCCTAAGGAAGGAAATATATTGCAGATGAATAGTGACTTAAAAGATAATGTGAGAGAGGGGTTCTGCATAATTAAATTTAAAAAAGACACTGATGAAAGAAATCAAAGATGACATAAACAGATGGAGAGATATCCCATGTTCCTGGGTAGGAAGAATCAATATTGTGAAAATGACTATATTACCAAAAACAATCTACAGATTCAGTGCAATCCCTGTAAAATTACCAATGGCATTTTCCACTGAACTAGAACAAAAACTTGCACAATTCATATGGAATCACAAAAGACCCCAAATAGTGAAAGCAGTATTGAGAAAGAAGAATGAAGCTGGAGGAATCAACCTTCCTGACTTCAGATTATACTACAAAGATACAGTCATCAAGACAGTATAGTCCTGGCCCAAAAACAGAAATATAGACCAATGGAACAAGGTAGAAAGCCCAAAAATAAACCCATGCACCTATGGGTAACTTGTTTTTGACAAAGGAGGCAAAAATATGGAATGAGGCAAAGACAGCCTCTTCAATAAGTGGTACTGGGAAAACTGGATAGCTACATGTAAAAGAATGAAATTAAAACACTTCCTAATGCACAGAGTCGGACATGACTGAAGTGGCTTAGCAGCAGCAGTAGCAGCAACACTTTACACAAAGATAAACTCAAAATGGACTAAAAACCTAAATGTAAGACTAAAAACTATAAAACTCTTACAGGAAAACATAGGCAGAATACTCAATGACACAAATCAAAGCAAGATCCTCTATGACCCACCTCCTAGAGTAATGAAAATTAAAACAAAGTAAACAAGTGGGACCTGATCAAACTGAAAAGCTTTTGCACAGCAGAGGAAAGTATAAACAAGGTGAAAAGACAACCCTTAGAATGGGAGAAAATAATAACAATTGAAACAACTGACAAAGGATTAATTTTCAAGATATACAAGCAGCTTATACAACTCAATAACAGAAAAACAAACAACTCAATCAGAAAGTGGGAAACAGACCTAAACAGACATTTCTCCAGAGAAGATATACAGATAGTTAACAAGCACATGGAAAGATGCTCAACATCGCTCATTATTAGAGAAATACAAATCAAAACTACAATGAGATATCACCTCACACCAGTCAGAATGGTCATCATCAAAAGTCTACAAACAATAAATGCTGGAGAGGGTGTGGAGAAAAGGAAACTCTCTTGCACTGTTGGTTGGAATTTAAATTGATCCAGCCACTATGGAAGATGGTATGGAGATTCCTTAAAAAACTAGGAATAAAACCATCATATGACACAACAATCCCAGTCCTAGGCATATATACTGAGGAAATCAGGGTTGGAAAAGACACACGTATCCCTTTGTTCACTGCAGCACTATTTACAATAGCTAGAACATGGAAGCAACCTAGATGTCCATTGACAGATGAATGGATAAAGAAGTTGTGGTGCATATACACAATGGAATAATACTCAGCCATAAAATGGGACACATTTGAGTCAGTTCTGATGAGGTAGATGAACCTAGAACCCATTATACAGAGTGAAGTGAGTCAGAAAGAGAAAGATAAATATCATATTCTAATGCACAAACACAGAATCTAGGAAAATGGTTCTGAAGAATTTATTTGCAGGGCAGCAATGGAGAAACAGACATAGAGAACAGACTTATGGACATAGAGAGAGGGTAGGGGAGGGTGAGATATATGGAAACTTGTATTACCATATGTAAAATAAATAGGCAATAGGAATTTGATGTATGGCTCAGGAAACTCAAACAGGGGCTCTGAATCAACCTAGAGGGCTGAGATAGGGAGGAAGATGGGAGAGAGTTTCAGAAGGGAGGGGATATATGTATACCTATGGCTGATTCACGTTGAGGTTTGACAGAAAGCAGCCAAATTTTGTAAAGCAATTATCCTTCAATAAAAAAATAAATTAATAAAATAAAAGACAGTGTTTTCCCAAACCATGCATGGATCCAGGAAAGTAATATATAACAGGATAGGCTGCCTTGATCAAGAGTCTTTTGCATTTAGACTGATACATTTAGTCTGTATGCTCCTGACAGTGCTCTAAAAAATATAAAGACATTCTACTTTGACTTCAAGAGAAATAATCTTAGGTATCTCTCAACTGAAGATATGGTGTGGTATGTCAAAGATTTTCCTATTTATTTTACAAATTTCTTCACCTGATAGATTATATGGTTATGTTCTAGTCCATTTCATTTTTGAAAGAAAAAAAAACTTTATAAAGATTGATGGTCTCTTAAAGCATTCCTGCTGAGAGACCTCAAGTCTGGAAAGTGAAAGTGAAGTCACTCAGTTGTGTCCGACTCTTTGCGACCCCATGGACTGTAGCCCACCAGGCTCCTCCGTCCATGGGATTCTCCAGGCAAGAATACTGGAGTGGGTTGCCAGTTCCTTCTCCAGGGGGTCTTCCCAACCCAGCGATCGAACCCAGGTCTCCCACGTTGGAGGCAGACGCTTTAACCTCTTAGTCACCAAGGAAGCACCAAGTCTGGAGGTAGGAGGAATAAAAAGAGAAACCTCTAGCATTGGGTTGTCCTTTCAGTTTTAGTCTAGTGAAGCTCACCCTTATCACTTACAGGCTGTTAAAAGACAAATTAGAACTGAGTATATTTGAGGATCTAATTGGGTTTATTCAACTATTCATGAAGCAGACAGCAGCCCATCTAGCAACTAGCAGGTTCTCTGAGGAAGGAGCTACAAAAGGAAAGGTTTTTATAGAGAGGAGGGTGGGCCAAGGAAGTCTTAGGGAAAGAGAGGAAAGGGTTACTTTAGGCCAGACCATCTTCTTTTGGTGGGAAGAAGGGAGGGAAAGAGGCTTTTATCCTGCAGTTTACCTAGCGTGGATCAGGAAATTTCAGATTGTTTTAAAGGTCACATTTCTAGGAGCAGTGAAGCTGCAATTGAATCTTGATTTGCTGTTGGAGGGGCAATGACTTCATTTTGGACTTTAATTTATTTTTAATGAGTTCTTGTATAGGAAAAAGGTCTATTCACAAGGATAGCTGAGGAGAAAACTGCTCATTCAATGGTTTCCATTACATGTATTAAAGTTATGGCATTTCCTTCACGTGTACACTTAAATGCAACAGATCTAGGTGGATGCTTCCTCATCACCATTGCATTGATTTCTCTTCTTTTCTCTCAATTTTATTACCTTTCTGTCAATTCCCAAAGGTAAAAATTTAACTCCTACTTTTCCCTCATTCTCCATGTTTAATCAGTATGGAATAGTCAAATATGCATCTTCTTCCAACCTCAATACACACACACACACACACACACACACACACACACCTTCCTCATTCAGGCCTTTATTGCCTGGTGCTTGGGTGCTTACAAGCTGGTCTTCATACTTCCATTGTCTTCATGTTCAACCATCCCACAAATGATTTAAAATCACATTATTGCTACAGGTTCCCATTCCAATGAAGTAAACTCTGAAATACTGCAATTCATCTGTAGGAGGGTTAGTAGAAAGTGCTCACAGAAACATCTGTGAGGGAGTAGATGAAGCAGGATTGTGCAGATGGAATGTAAAAATTAGTTGCAACAGAGCCTCAACCAATTTCACAGGGAACTTTGAAGAGCTGGACTTCAGAGATATCCACAGTTGAGGCAAGGGGGCCGGGCCCTTGTAATCCTGCAGAAATCTATCATTAGCTGTGGGCTGCCTATGGAGAAGCAGGCATAGTCTTGGGAAAGGTGACTCTATTTAGCCACCATACCCTCCTCTGAGTATGACTCTAGCATTCATCCATTTATCATCAAAATTATGCATTAAAAGTACTAAGAAATGCCCCAGTTGGTCATCTGGGGTCCTAAATAGAGTGCATACCAGCCCAGAAAATGACACTTAATCCTTGTAGGGTGGTGTCTCTGAAAGTCCTCAGTTGGTAATACTGGCTAAGGCCTTGTGTGCAGGAAAGGCAAATCCTACTTGGAATGTGTGGCAATGCTAGTTAAGATGAATCCTCCTTTCCACTGTGAAAGAAATCCACTGTAATAAATGTGCTAAGAGGCTAATTGGTCTCTTCAAGAGATAGTGCTGTAACAGGGACTCAGCATGGGTTTCTGTTACAGGCAGGGGGAGAATAGTAGTAACTGAATCAACCCTGTGATCAACAGCCTACAAATTGAGCCCATAAATATATTTGATGACTTTATTTAAATCAATTGTACTAGTGCTTATTTTTCCAGTGGCAAGGGTAAGCTGACATCAAACGGCTAGGCCGTTCTGTCTACCTGGCAGTTAAGTGCCTCTTCTGTGGGTGTATACCATCTGGTGGGCAATAACATGTGACTTAGAGATCTACACCCTTTGCACTCTTTCCCATTTGTCTGTCCACATACCTCCTTCCCAGACTTGTAAACAATCCTCCAATTTTACTCCTCCAGGCCCCTGGTCAACCAATCAAATCAATCATCACTGCTATGACTTTATATTCTTTCCCTGGCCTACCTCTCTCCTCAACACAAAATGGAAGACCAGTACACCACCCAAAGATTCCCCGTTACTGACTTGCTTATGTTCTCTGGTTCTTCTTATGCTCAACTGCAGATGTACCCTTTGCATATAAGATGGATTGATGCTGGGAAAGCCCAATCAATCTTGGTGGGTCTGACAGAATGATGGACTGTTCTGATCTCCTAGTCACCTGATATTTCATAGTTCAATCTACAGCTCTACTAGGGCCCTGTAGTGCAGTGGGAGCTGTTTGTTGAATGGTGTGTACTTTTGTGCTATGGATGGCGTGGCCTTAGGATCTACCTGTGATTCTCCTATGGCTGCTTTCCATAAGCTCTACATTAGATGTACAGAACGATCTGATGGGTTGTATGACTCATATGGACCTAGTGGCAAGGCTGTTCACACCACAGCCTGGACCTGTGCAAGTCTCACTTAAAGCTAGCAGTCTTATGCATCAGTCAGTAAACGGTCAGAGTGGTATTCCCAGTTGGGGAATGTGCTGCCTCCAGAATTCAATAAAGAAGATTTGTGTTTCTTTTTTCATGGTCAGAGAGACGAGATGTAATAATTTGTACTTTACTTTGATAAGCCATCTTAGGTCCCTCCACTAGTTTCCTGAACATTTCACTGATTTGGCAGGTCTTTGAATATTAATAGGGCATCTTTAGAGTTCACATGTCTTATCAAGGCTTCCAAAATACTTACCAAGGTTCTTGCTCTTTTTTTTTGTTCAATTAGTGTGAGCTCTTCTGCCCATTGAAATAATTCTGCAGTGTCTAGATAGTCTTGTTTCCTTTGGATAATATTAAGACAGAGAACAGGATAGTTGACATCCCTGGAGGATGACTATAACTTTATACTGATGTTTGTCCCACATGAATGTGAATTGCTTCTAGCTCTCCTTCCAGATAGGGTGAAAAAACTTATCCCTTAGGTTAGTAGCATTATATTAGGTACCCAAGGCCATGATATTCAGTTTTAGCTACATCTTGCATAACAGCTGTAAGTGGGTCCACTACTTGGTTGATTGCATTGTTCCACTTTCATTCTGCAAGATCCATCTAGTTTTTGTAGGACCCAGACTAGTGAATTAGTGGAGATTTAATGTGGAGCACCATTTCTGTATCCTTTAGTTTTTAAGGTTGTCAATACTCCCTTCCATTTTGGGGAAGCAATTTTATTTTCTTGACTGGTGTTAGGGGAAATTTTAGAGGTTTCCACTTGGCCTTCTCTAGTATCATCATTCTTGCTTCATAGGCTGAGAGACCAATGTTGAAGAAATGACTAGATAAGTCGAAGGGTCAAGTAGATGCACTCTGAGTCAAACCTGTTTGTTATCTGGCTGCCATAAGCCTGACTCTAAAGAGTAAGTCTGGGATGGATAATCAGCCTGTTAGCCTCCTGATTTTCCATTCATGAGTTCTTTTTATTAAAAACATTTAATAATATCTTTATTGGCTATCCATTTATCTTACCCATGGGGGTGCCACGTTCTACTAACCTAGTGATTATCAAGGTGTAATTTCATTAGTATGACCATGTATCAAGGTGTAATTGCGTTAGTATCACCAGAGAGCTTATTTACAATGCAGTTTATCAAATTCCACTGCCCTACTGAATCAGAAATCTGGAGAGTGGGGAGATCCAACCAGTCCATTCTAAAGGAGATCAGCCCTGGGTGTTCTTTAGAAGGAATGATGCTAAAGCTGAAGCTTCAGTACTTTGGCCACCTGATGCGAAGAGTTGACTCATTGGAAAAGACTCTGATGCTGGGAGGGACTAGGGGCAGGAGGAGAAGGGGACAACCGAGAATGAGATGGCTGGATGGCATCACGGACTCGATGGATGTGAGTTTGAGTGAATTCCGGGAGTTGGTGATAGACAGGGAAGCCTGGCGTGCTGCGATTCATGGGGTCATAAAGAGTTGGACACGACTGAGCAACTGAACTGAACTGAACTGAGGTCCAGAAAGTTTTGTTTTAGAAACTCTCCAGATGATTTTGGTGCAGGCTCAAGTTTGAGAATAATTACATTAACCATTACCCTAGCTCTCTTTGGGTCAAGTCTCTCTGGTATCCACTACAACTTTTGAGTTGTAGGAGTTATTTTTATATTTTAGATATTCACCCTTATTGATATATCATTTATAAATATCTTCTCTCATGTAGTGGGCAGCCATTTTGTTTCATTGGTAATTTCCTTTGCTGTGTACGAGCTTTTTAGTTTGATGTAGTTCCATTTGTCTATTGTTTCTTTTGCCTAAGGCAACATATCCAAAAAATTGCTACTAAAATCCATGTCAAAGAGCTTACTGCCATGGTTTCTTCTAGAAATTTTTCTGTTTTAGGCCTTATATTTAAGTCTGTATTCCATTTGGAGTTTATTTTTGTATATGGTATGAGAAAGTATTCCAGTTTGATTCCTTTGCATGTAGCTGTCTGGTTTTCCCAACACTTCTTATTGAAGAGACCGTCTTCTCCCCATTGTATATACTTGCCTCCTTTGTCATAGACTGCATGTGTGTGTGCTAAGTCACTTCAGTCATGTCTGACTCTGTGCAACTCTATGAAGTGCAGCCAGCCAGACTCCTCTGTTCATGGGATTCTCCAGGCAAGAATGGTGGAATGAGTTGCTGTGACCTCCTCCAGGGTATCTTCCCAACCCAGGAATTGAACCCACCTCTGTTATGTCTACCTGTGTTTGCAGGCAGGTTCTTTATCACTAGTGCCACCGAATTGACCACAGAGTGTTGGTTTATTTGGGGACTCTCTATTCTGTTTCACTGATCTATATTTCTGTTTGGGGCCGAGGACCATAGCTGTTTTGATTACGGTAGATTTGTAGTGGAGGTTGAAATCAGCAAGTGTGATACTTCCCGCTTTGTTCTATTTTCTCAAGGTTGCTTTGGCTATTTGGGGTCACCTGTGATTCCATATACATTTTAATATTATTTGTTCTAGTTCTGTAGAAAATGTCATCAATATTTTGATAGGGATTGCAATGAATCTGTAGAGTAGCTTGAGTGGTATGGTCAATTTTAACAATATTCAGTTCAGTTCAGTTGCTCAGTCGTGTCCAAATCTGCGACCCCATGAACCACGGCACGCCAGGCCCCCTGTCCATCACCAACTCCCAGAGTTCACTCAAACTCATGTCCATTGAGTCGGTAATGCCATCCAGCCATCTCATCCTCTGTCGTCCCCTTCTCCTCCTATCCGCAATCCCTCCCAGCATCAAAGTCTTTTCCAATGAGTCAGCTCTTCGCATGAGGTGGCCAAAGTACTGGAGCTTCAGCTTTAGCATCATTCCTTCCAAAGAAATCCCAGGGCCGATCTCCTCCAGAATGGACTGGTTGGATCTCCTTGCAATCCAAGGGACTCTCAAGAGTCTTCTCCAACACCACAGTTCAAAAGCATCAATTCTTTGACAGTCAGCTTTCTTCATAGTCCAACTCTCACATCCATATATGACCACTGGAAAAACCATAGCCTTGACTAGATGGATCTTTGTTGGCAAAGTAATGTCTCTGCTTTTGAATATGTTATCTAGGTTGGTCATAACTTTCCTTCAAAGGAGTAAGAGTCTTTTAATTTCATGCCTGCAATCACCATCTGCAGTGATTTTGGAGCCCCCCAAAATAAAGTCTGTCACTGTTTCCATTGTTTCCCCACCTATTTGCCATGAAGTGATGGGACCAGATGCCAAGATCTTAGTTTTATGAATGTTGAGCTTTAAGCCAACTTTTTCACTCTCCTCTTTCACTTTCATCAAGAGGCTCTTTAGTTCCTCTCCACTTTCTGCTGTAAGGGTGGTGTCATCTGCATATCTGAGGTTATTGATATTTCTCCTGGAAATCTTGATTCCAGCTTGTGCTTCTTCCAGCCCAGTGTTTCTCATGATGTACTCTGCATAGAAGTTAAATAAGCAGGGTGACAATATACAGCCTTGATGTACTCCTTTTCCTATTTGGAACCAGTCTACTCCTATTTTCCATTTGGAACCAGTTGTTCCACGTCCAGTTCTAACTATTGCTTCCTGTCCTGCATACAGATTTCTCAAGAGGCAGATCAGGTGGTCTGGTATTCCCATCTCTTTAAGAATTTTCCACAGTTTATTGTGATCCACACAGTCAGAGGCTTTGACATAGTCAATAAAGCAGAAATAGATGTTTTTCTGGAATACTCTTGCTTTTTCCATGATCCAGTGGATGTTGGCAATTTGATCTCTGGTTCATCTGCCTTTTCTAAAACCAGCTTGAACCTCAAGAAGTTCACGGTTCACGTATTGCTGAAGCCTGGCTTGGAGAATTTTGAGCATTACTTTGCTAGCATGTGAGATGAGTGCAATTGTGCCGTAGTTTGAGCATTCTTTGGCATTGCCTTTCTTTGGGATTGGAATGAAAACTGACCTTTTCCAGTCCTGTGGCCACTGCTGAGTTTTCCAGATTTGCTGGCATATTGAGTGCAGCACTTTCATAGCATCACCTGCTTCATTCCGTACTCCAAGGCCAAATTTGCCTGTTACTCCAGGTGTTTCTTGACTTTCTACTTTTGCATTTCAGTCCCCTATAATGGAAAGGACATCTTTTTCGGGTGTTAGTTCTAAAAGGTCTTGTAGGTCTTCATAGAACCATTCAATTTCAGCTTCTTCAGCGTGACTTGTTGGGGCATAATCTTGGGCTACGTGATATTGAATGATTTGCCTTGGAAACGAACAGAGATCATTTTGTTTTTGAGATTGCATCCAAGTACTGCATTTTGGACTCTTTTGTTGACCATGATGGTTACTCTATTTCTCCTAAGGGATTCCTGCCCGCAGTAGTAGATATAATGGTCATCTGAGTTAAATTCACTCATTCCCATCCATTTTAGTTCGCTGATTCCTAGAATGTCAATGTTCACTCTTGCCATGTCTTGTTTGACCACTTCCAATTTGCCTTGATTCATGGACCTGACATTCCAGGTTCCTATGAAATATTGCTCTTTACAGCATCAGACCTTGCTTCTATCACCAGTCACATCCACAACTGGGTATTGTTTTTGCTTTGGCTCCATCCCTTCATTCTTTCTGGAGTTATTTCTCCACTGATCTCCAGTAGCATACTGGGCACCTACTGACCCAGGGGATTCTCTTTCAGTATCCTATCATTTTGCCTTTTCATACTGTTCATGGGGTTCTCAAGGCAAGAATACTGAAGTGGTTTGCCATTCTCTTCTCCAGTGGACCACATTCTATCAGTAGTATGGTCAATTTTAACAATATTAGTTCTTCCCATTCATGAGCTTGGTATATCTTTCCATCTACTTGTGTCATTTCCAATTTCTTTCATCAGTGTCATATTTTTCTGAGTACCTCCTTGGTTAAATTACTCCTAGGTATTTTATTCTTTTTGATGCAATTGTAATGATGTTGTTTTTTTAAACAATTCTCTTTCTGATAGTTTGTTGTTAGTATATTTATACAAAAACAGATTTTTGCATATTAATTTTGTATCCTGCAACTTCACTAAACTCATTGATGAGTTCTATTTCTCTTTAGGATTTCCTATATATAGTATCATGTCATCTACAAACAGTGATGCTTTTACTTTTTCCTTTCCAATTTAGGTTCCTTTTATGTCTTTTTCTTGTTTGATTGCTGTAGCTAGGACTCCCAATACTACGATAAATAAAAGTAGTGAGAGTTAGCATCTTTGTCTTGTTCCAGATTTTAGAAGAAATGCTTTCAGCTTTTCACCATCAGGTATCATGTTGGCTGGAGTTTTGCCATAATTAACCTTTCTTACATTGAGAATTTATATCTCTGTACCCAATTGTTAGGAATTTTGTTATTAATATAAATAATTGTTGAATGTTATCAAACTTTTTCTGCATTTATTGAAATGATTATATGATTTTTATTCTTCAGTTGCTAATGTGGTGTATCACATTGATTGATTTGTGAATGATGAACTATTCTTACATCCCTAGGATGCAAGTGACCATAATATATGATCCTTTTAATGTATTTCTTATGTATTTAATATATATAATGTATTTCTTGGCCATGGTATATGATCCTTCTAATGTATTTCTGAACTTATTTGCTAATACTTTGTTGGGAATTTTTGCTTCAGTGTTCATCAGTCATATTGGCCTGTAATTATTATTATTTTCAATATGTGTTGTCTGATATTGATATCAGAGTGATACTGGCTTGGTAGAATTAATTTGAAATCATTATTTCCACTTCAACTTTTTGGTATAATTTAATAAGGGTAAGCATTAACTCCTCTTTAAGTGTTTGGTAGAATATGGCTATGATGCAATCTCGTTTTGGACATTTTTAAAGGATTTTTTAAATTACTGATTCAATTTAATTACTGGTAATCCATCTTTTTTTATTTTCTGTTTCTTCCTGATTCTGTCTTGGAAGAATGTACATTTCTAAGAATTTATCTCCTTCTGTCCTTTGTTGGCACATAATTTTTTGCAGTAATCTCTTATAATCTTTTGTTTTTCTATAGTGTTTGTTCAAATATCTCCTCTGATTTTATTTATTTGGGCTCTGTCTCTTATGAGTCTGGCTAAAAGTTTATCAATTTTGATTATCTTTTCAAAGAACCAGCTCTCAAACCAATTTCATTGATCTTTTCTATTGTTTATTTTTAGTTTCTATTTCATTTATTTGTCAGAGAAGTCAATGGCACCCCACTCCAGTACCCTTGCCTGGAAAATCCCATGCATGGAGGAGACTGGTAGGCTGCATTCCATGGGATCACTGAGGGTTGGACACGGCTGAATGACTTCACTTTGACTTTTCACTTTCATGCATTGGAGAAGGAAATGGTAACCCACTCCAGTGTTCTTGCCTGGAGAATCCCAGGCATGGGGGAGCCTGGTGAGCTGCCATCTATGGGGTCACACAGAGTCGGACACAACTGAAGTGACTTAGCAGCAGCAACAGCATTTATTTGTGCTCTAATCTTTATTATTTTTTCCTTTTACTAACATTGGATTTTGCTTTTTCTTCTTTTTCTAATTCCATTGGTTGTAAAGTTAGACTATTTATTTGAGATGTTTCTTATTTTTCTGTGGCAGACTGGTATCACTACAATCATTTCTCCTANAACAGCATTTATTTGTGCTCTAATCTTTATTATTTTTTCCTTTTACTAACATTGGATTTTGCTTTTTCTTCTTTTTCTAATTCCATTGGTTGTAAAGTTAGACTATTTATTTGAGATGTTTCTTATTTTTCTGTGGCAGACTGGTATCACTACAATCATTTCTCCTAGAGCAACTTTTACTATATTCCATAGATTTTGAATCACTGTGTTTTAATTGTCTTTTGTCTCCAAGTATGTTTTTAAGATTTTTTTAATTGAAGGGTAATTGCTTTATAATGTTGTGTTGATTTCTGCTGTACAACAATACAAGTCACTAATAACTATATATATCCTTTCCCTCTTGGGTCTCCCTCCCACCCCTTTATCCCATCCCCCACCCTACCCATCTAGGTCATCACAGACCAGCAGGCTGGGCTCCCTGTGTTGTATGGCAGCTTCCCACTAGCTATTTATTTTACACATGGTAGTGCATATATGGAGACAGGGATCAAGACCATCCCCANCATGTCACTCACCAGGGTATAATGTTGACTCTCTCCAGCCTGCAAAAACCAAAATAGGAAACTTTACTTTTTTTCTCTTCCATTTTTTTTTCTCCCATTTTTTTTTCTCATGATCTTTTTCATTTCTCCTTGTCTTTGTCATATATTTTCTTCTGAATTCTTTGGACTTCCTCTTTTTATCCTGTGTTCTCATAATCCAATTTTATAAAACACAATGATAAAAATGATCAGGTGGAGGGTAGATAGAAACACAGAAGCAATAAAAAGTGGAAGGGATGAAGGAGAAGAGGGAAGGATGGAGGAGAAGTGGGAAGATGAGGATATGAAATAAATTTGGAAGGAAGGGGAGAGAAGGAAGAACATGCTGAATCACTGGTGGTTTGTCTTTTGAAAATAATTTATTGAAATTACTAAAATTTAGGAAGGTAACACTTCAAATGCTTTTTGCCTATTATNAAACACAGAAGCAATAAAAAGTGGAAGGGATGAAGGAGAAGAGGGAAGGATGGAGGAGAAGTGGGAAGATGAGGATATGAAATAAATTTGGAAGGAAGGGGAGAGAAGGAAGAACATGCTGAATCACTGGTGGTTTGTCTTTTGAAAATAATTTATTGAAATTACTAAAATTTAGGAAGGTAACACTTCAAATGCTTTTTGCCTATTAAAAGCATTATTTTTGCATTTCTAAATCCTATTCAATTTCTACAGTGGAAGAATCTGAGATTTAGAAGAATAAAAGTTTTGGGGAAATAAGCTTTACTCACCTAATTTGAACTGAGCTTTCCTCCTATCTGAGAGAAAACAAACAAGTATATATACACATATATAATGTTAACTAATGTTTTCTTAACATCGTAAAAAAGATTCAAGTAAAGTCATTCATCTGCACATACATGTGCCAATGCTAGTAGTGTCTGAAAGTTGACTGAATAACATCCATTTTAAAAGCAACTAAAGAAATTTCTGAAGCCTACTACATCTGAAAACCTTCCTACAATTTGAGGAATATAATTTGATATGTAGGGATATGAGAGTTTAATAATTCTTATGATATAGTACCAAAATAATGTAGGAATAACTTGGAAAATAATTAAAATTTTAGGTTTACAAAAAATGAAGTTTATTTGAATGAAAAAAAATGTATGTTTAAAGACCTTGAAGTATTAATGATTGAAAAGGTGAAAATAAAAATAAAAGAGCAACAATAATCATGGTTGGGAAAAAAATCAGACAAAGTCATGCAAAAAATATTTATACACCTTAAATCACTTGAGAATATAGTCAAGAGAAATGGACTAGCAAGTCTCAAGATTAACTTGACAATATATATAGCATAATATACAGGTCAAACAAAAAAAGGAATTTATCTCACTCAGCAACTTTGGAGTTTTAACTTTCCCATAAAAACAAGCACAGTATCATGCATAAAACATTGGGCACTCTATATCAGAGCAGATGTTGAAGAACCCAAATTAAAAGAAACTTTCTGTCATCATTCTTAGCTTAATTTCCTTATCTCACCAACTGTAAAACTAACTACTGTAAAATGAATTACTATAAAATTCCAGTAATCACCTGGAATATATTAATAGAAGAAGCCTAAAAATAAAGCATAGAAAGGAAAGGAAGTGAACAAAAGCTGAGGAAAAGGGAACTTAACATGGAATGAGTTCAGGGAGCTAAAAAGAAAACAGAGGGTAATTTGAAATCCAGAAGAACAAAAAGGCAAGACAGGAGTGAGTAAGAGGTAATGAGACAGGGAGTTTTTTTTCAAAAAAATATATCAGTAAAAAAGAATGTCAGAAAAAAGTTACCAATTTCTTTCTGAAGATCTTCTGAAAAATAAAATGGAAATCTCATGTAAATATCAAGAGAAACCAATATAGAAAATGAAAATGAGTAGAAAATTTCCATTGCATAGTAAACTGGAAGGATGAATGTGATTAGAAAGAAAGAAACAAACAAACAAAAACTCCTGAAAAAAAAGAAGCCAAGGAAGCACAGTTCTATCTTCAAAAACTGAGAAAAGGAAGTGAATTTCTCCAGTTGAATAAATAAAAAAGAATGATGATGATTAGGGCAGAATAACTAACTAGGATTTTATCTCATACATACATATTTTATGAACAGTATTAAGGACATTCATAATTGAAGATTTGGACAAAATCCATATTTAATATGGAGAAGGCAATGGCAACCCACTCCAGGACTCTTGCCTGGAAAATCCCATGGACGGAGGAGCCTGGTAGGCTGCAGTCCATGGGGTCGCTAAGAGTCGGGCACGACTGAGCGACTTCACTTTCACTTTTCACTTTCATGCATTGGAGAACGAAATGGCAACTCACTCCAGTGTTCTTGCCTGGAGAATCCCAGGGATGGCGGAGCCTGGTGGGCTGCCGTCTATGGGGTCAAACAGAGTCAGACATGACTGAAGCGACTTAGCAGCATATTTAATAAAGGAATAAAATAATTCCATAACAAATGTTATCTTCGTAGTAGTATGTTGAAACTGATTTTGAATTTTGCAAGTCTTCCTATGTCAGGTTAAACCAATTGTCTTTAAGCAAAACAATTTGTGAATTGTAGTCAACAAACACTAAGTCCTGAGAATATCTTTTAGAAAATGTCATAGCCATTAAGAAAGCAAATGACTATAATGTTTGAGTACAATCTTTGGTGACTGCATCCACAAAATTAAAAGCTGCTTGCTTGCTCCTTGGAAGAAAAGCGACGACCAACTAGATAGCACATTAAAAAGCAGAGACATTAATTTGCCAACAAAGGTATGACTAGTCAAAGCTATGGTTTTTCCAATAGTCATGTATGGATGTGAGAGTTGGACTATAAAGAAAGCTGAGCACTGAAGAACTGATGCTTTTGAACTGTGATGCTGGAAAAGATTCTTGAGAGTCCCCTGGACTGCAAGGAGATTCAACCAGTCCATCTTAAGGGAAATCAGTCCGGAATATTCATTGGAAGGACTGATGCTCAAGCTGAAATTCCAATACTTTGGCCACCTGATGGGAAGAACTAACTCTTTCGAAAAGGCCCTGTTGCTGGGTAAGATTGAAGGCAGGAGGAGAAGGAGATGATAGAGGATGAGATGGTTGGATGGTATCACTGACTCGATGGACATGAGTTTGAGCAAGCTGTGGGAGCTGGTGATGGACAGGGAAGCCTGGTGTGCTGCAGTCCATGAGGTCACAAAGTCTGACACAACTGAGCAACTGAACTGAACTGACATCTTTTCTGAAGTCTGATGGTTTCTTACATTGAATAATAGTACAATGAAATTTAATTGAGTTGTCAGTTGAGAGAACTTTCAAAATTAGATTTGATAAACTCACACTCTCAATTTTATCATGTATCTCAGAAGAAGTTTAAAGAATTGGTTAGAACTGTAATGAAACTTCCATTTCTATTAACTTACATATAAGTACACCATTTATCAGCACATAAATATTTATAAGCAAGCAGAAAATTAATGAAATAAATTAATGTTTATTTTAGATTCATATATTTGAAGGCACTTATAATAAAATATGAGTTAATGGAGATAAAGTAATGCTAGTATTACATGAGAAAAATGTTAGAAGATCATTCTTTAAGCAGTTTCTTTTTAATCTTATTCCTATAATGAGACTCTAAGCTTTATGGGGTTTCCCTGGTGGCTCAGATGATAAATAATTCCATGCAATGAAGGAGACCCAGATTTGATCCCTGGGTGGGGAAGATTTCCTGGAGATGGGAATGACTACCCATTCCAGTATTCTTGCCTGGAGAATTCCATGGGCAGAGAAGCCTGGTGGGCTACAGTCCATGGGGTTGTAAAGAGTGAGACGTGACTGAGTGAATAACACTTTCACTTCACTTTCAGGTTTTATTAGAGTCCTTTAAAAAGCTTACATATACATTTCAAGAGATAAGCTCTTGTCTAGAATTCATGTGTTGTAAAAAGTATCTTGGACATTCTTGCATGTTATATGTTTTAAGCTTTTATATAATATTTACATAAAAGTAGAGGGCTTCCCTGGTGGCTCAGTAGTAAAGAATCTGCTGCAGAAGATTCTCTCCCTGAAGAAGAAAATGGCAACCCTATCCAGTATTCTTCCCTGGAGAATTCTATGAACAGAAGAGCCTGGTGGGCTACAATTCATGGGTTGCAAAAGAGTCGGACACAACTTAGAGACTAAAGAACAATGATGACATAAAAGTACATAAGTGCTTGTCCTACATCCTTTGAAGAAACCTCTTTTGTGATGTTAATTCCTCTGCTTCCTCCTTTTCCCATCATTCTTGTACTCTCTAGACTTAACCCTCTATTAATACTCATTCATGTCTTTCAAGTTATAACCTTCTTGAATTTTTATTCCTTCTAACCCAATTTTCCTCATGGGAAAAATGAGGATATTGTTACACAATTCCAGTGAAGAAAATCTTAAAATTTCTATACGATGAAATGAAAGGAAGGGAAATAAAATATTAAAAGACAGGTTAAGTGGGCTCTAATAATATTACCTGAGCTTATCTTGGATAAAGGTAGCACATCAGTTTTCTAAAAAATACCATAAACTTCTAAAGTATATTATTAATAAAAATTTATTTTACAGAAAAGATTTGTATACATAGATTGGAATGGCAGGATAAATTATGAAAACGATAATGGTGAAAACTGAATAACAAATGAAGATGCAAAACTTAAGTTGGAATCATAGGATCATCAGAAAAAATCATTTAACACATACGTAGATTGGAATTGCAGAAAATGTTCTTTGATAGTTGAAGAAATAAGTACAAGGAGATCAAACCAGTCAATCCTAAAAGAAATCAACCTTGAATATTCATTGGAAGGACTGATGCTGAAGCTGAAGCTCCAATACTCTGGTCACCTGATGCAAAGAGCTGACTCATTGGAAAAGACCTTGATGTTGGAAAAGGTTGGAGGCAAAAGAAGAAGGTGATGACAGAGGATGAGATGGTTAGATAGCATCATTAACTCAATGCACATGATTTGAGCAAACTCATGGTGACAGTGGAAGATAGGGGAGACTGGCGTGGTGTAGTCCGTGAACTCACAAAGAATCAGACATGACTTAGCATCTGAACAAGATGTGACATAATGACTAGATAAAACTACATAAATGGAATTAACCTTTTCACTTTTCATACTTAGAAGAAAATAAAAAAAGAAAGAACCAATTCATTTAAAAGCAAGTCACTATGTCAAGAAGGAAAAGGACAAAAATTTGAAACACATTCATAGTTTTCAAAATGACTCCTATCTCTGACAAGTTGAAACTGCAGGGTTCAAAAGCCATCTCAAAGGCCAATAAAAGGCAATAGTGTTTTACATGACCCCCATCCCTTACACAAAAGAAGGTACTAAGACAAGAAACAAAACCTGAGAGGAGATATCATAAGATTTGTCTGGGATAAATCATATCAATTATTCATCTTCAATTGAACTGTCACCTTTTTAAGAAAAAAAATGCAGAAAGACTGCTTACAAGATGGTGGAGTAGAAAAACCTTGAACTCCTCTCCTCTCATGAACACATCAAAACCACAACTATCTGCTAAACAACCATCAATAAAAGGGACTGGGACTTACCAAACAGATTTTCTATAACTAAAAACACAAAGAAGAAATCACAGTGAGATGGCAGGAGGGGCACACTTGTGATATAATCAAGTCCAAAATCCCCTGAGTGGGTGACCCAAAAACTAGAGAATGGTTGTATTGCACAGGTTTTCCCACAAGAGTGAGAGTTCTGAATCCCATGTCTCTGCAACTTGGGGGTTTGGTATCAGGAAGAGGACCCCCAAATTATTTGACTTTGAAGGCCAGTGGGGCTTAAATTGCAGGGGCTCCACAGGACTGGGGGAAAAGAGGCTTCATTCTTAAAGGCTGCACACAAAATCTCAAATATACCAGTATTGAGGGCACAGTAACTTCATAGGAACCTAGGCCAGACTTACCTGCTGGTCTTGGAAGGTCTCCTGGGAATATAAGGGGGGCACTGCTGTAGCTTACTCTGGGGAATAGACACAGTGGTGGATATATTGGGGAGTATTCATGTGCATGAACTCTCACTGGAGGCTGACAGCTTGCTTAGGTCATTAACACCAAGTTCTGGCCCCACCCAAAAGTTGGTAGGAGCTAGTGCTGGGATGCTTCAGGCCAAACAACCAACTGGGGGAAATACAGCTTCACCAATCAGCAGATAGACTGTCCAAAGATTTCTTAAGCCCACAGCCACCTCTAGACATACCCCTTGATATGGCCCTGCCCACTAGAGGGCCAGGACCTAGCTCCAGTCATCAGTGGTCAGGCATTGGCCCCTCCTGCCAGAAAGCACAAACCTCTAGACCAGACTCATCTACCAGGGAGCAGATGCCAGAAGCAAGAAAACCACAATCCCACAGTCAGTGGAACTGAGCGTGCAATATAAACTACCATGTGAATAGCCAACTCTGGGAAAGGATTCTAATGCTGGGAAAGTTTGAGGGCAGAGGAGAAGGGGGTGACAGAAGATGAGATGGTTGGATGGCATCACCAACTCAATGGACATAAGTTTGAGCAAACTCTGGGAGATAGTGAAGGACAGTGAAGTCTGATGAGTCTGCCATTCATGGAGTTGCAAAGAGCTGGACACAACTAAGTGACTGAACAACAAATGTGTAAAATTGATGGCTGGTGAGAAGTTGCTGTGCAACACAGGGAGCCCAGCCTGGCACTCTGTGATGACCTAGAGGGATGAGATGGGGGGAGGGGCGGGAGGCTTAAGAAGTAGGTGATCTATATATAGTTATGGCTTATTAGCATTGCTGTATGGCAGAAACCAACACAACTTTGTAAAGCAATTTTATCTCATTAAGTAATAAATTAAAAACAAACAAACAAACATATCAGACCTTACCGTGGGACCCCCTGACCCCTGACCCTTGAGTGGTGCGAGGGGAGTGCACTACTGAGACACCTAAGACATCCCCTACAGAGGGTCACTTCTCCAGGGTCGAGGAATGTAGCTAACCTCTGCGTGTGTGTGTGTTAGTTGCTCAGTTGTGTCCAACTCTAACCTACATAAAAACTTCAGAACATAAAAACAGCAGAACTTCAGATAAGATGAAGCAGCAGAGGTACATGTTCCAGATGTGGCAACAAGAAAGAAATGCAAATATGCACACACACACTAGACAGGTGCTCAAAAAATGATAGGGAACTGCATGGTAAAAGCACTCATCTATCCAAAACTGTATCTGCAGCAGTAGCCATATGTGTTAAATACTTAAACACAGACCATTAGAGTGAAATGGCTCTAATGTTTTGATAGCTTATATAACAAAACCTAACCTAGAAAAGGTATGGAACTAATGGAAGCAGAGGAGATTAAGGAGAAGTGGCAAGAATACACAGAATTATACAAAAAAGATCTTAATGACCTAGATAACCATGATGGTGTCATTACTCACCTAGAGCCAGACATCCTGGTGTGTGAAGTCAAGTAGCCTTAGGAAGCATCACCGTGAACAAAGCTAGTGGAGGTGATGGAATTGCAGCTGAGCTATTTCAAATCCTAAAAGATGGTGCTGTTAAAGTGCTGCACTCAATATGCCAGCAAATTTGGAAAACTCAACAGAGGCCACAGGACTGGAAAAGGTCAGTTTTCATTTCAATCCCAAAGAAAGGCAATGCCTAAGAATGTTCAAATTACCACACAATTTCACTCATCTCACACACTAGCAAAGAAATTCTCAGAGTTCTCCAAGCGAGGCTTTACCAATATGTGAACTAAGAACAACCAGATGCTCAAGCTGGTTTTAGAAAAGGCAGAGGAACCAGAGGTCAAATTGCCATCATCCACTGGATCATAGAAAAAGCAACAGAATTCCAGAAAACATCTACTTCTGCTTCATTGACNAGCAAAGTAATTCTCAGAGTTCTCCAAGCGAGGCTTTACCAATATGTGAACTAAGAACAACCAGATGCTCAAGCTGGTTTTAGAAAAGGCAGAGGAACCAGAGGTCAAATTGCCATCATCCACTGGATCATAGAAAAAGCAACAGAATTCCAGAAAACATCTACTTCTGCTTCATTGACTATGCCAAAGATTTTGACTGTGTGGATAACAACAAACTGTGGAAAATTTTTCAAGAGATTGGAATACCAGACCACGTTATCTACCTCCTGAGAAATCTGTATGCAAGTCAAGAAGCAACAGCTGGAACTGGAATGGAACAATGGACTGTTTCCAAATTGGGAAAGGAGTTCATCAAGCCTGTATATTGTCACCCTGCCTCTTTAACTTATATGCAGAGTACATCATGCAAAATGCTGGGCTGGATAAACACAAGCTGGGATCAAGATTGCTGGGAGAAATAGCAATAACCTCAGATATGCAGATGATACTACTCTTATGGCACAAACTGAAGAGGAACTAAAGAGCCTCTTGATGAAAGTGAAAGAGGAGAGTGAAAAAACTGGCTTAAAACTCAGCTTTCAAAAAAAGACCATGGCATTCAGTCCCATCACTTCATGGCAAATAGATGGGGAAACAGTGACTTTATTTTCTTGGGCTCCAAAATCACTGCAGATGGCAACTTCAGCCAAGAAATTAAAGGACACATGCTTCTTGGAAGAAAAGCTATGACAAACCTAGATAGCATCTTAAAAAGCAGAGACATTACCTTGCCTACAAAAGTCCATCTAGTCAAAGTTATGGTTCTTCCAGTAGTCATGTGTGGATGTGAGAGTTGGACCATAAAGAAAGCTGAGCACTGAAGAAATGATGCTTTTGAACTGTGGTGTTGGAGAAGGCTCTTGAATCCCTTGCACTGAAAGGAGATCCAACAAGTCAGACCTACAGGAGATCAGTCCAGAATATTCATTGGAAGGACTGATGCTGAAGCTAAAGCTCAAATATTTTCGCCACCTCATGAGAAAAGCTGACTCATTAGAAAAGACCCTGATGCTGGGCAAGATTGAAGACAGAAGGGGATGACAGATGATAAGATGGTTGGATGGCATCACTGACTTGATAGACATGAGTCTGAGCAAGCTCTGGGAGTTGGTGCTGGACAGGGGAGCCTTTTGTGCTGTAGTTTATGGGATCATAAAGAGTTGGACACGACTAAGTGACTGAACCAAGCTGAAACCAGAGTCAATGCCCTTCAATCCAAGAAAATAGAACTTAACAACAGCCAATCACAAACAGTCAAATAAGCTTTCATAAATAAGGCAACAGTTTAAGCTATGACCAATAAAATAATTGCTTTGCTTCTGCATCATTTTCTCTATGAAGAGCTTGCCCCTAGTTTCTTTTGGTAGAGCACACTTAACCACTTTTAGTTTGGTGCTGCCAATTTGAATCGATGTTTACTCAGGTAAGAACAGAATGGGAAAGACTAGAGATCTCTTCAAGAAAATTAGAGATACCAAGGGAACATTTCATGCAAAGATGGGCTCGATAAAGGACAGAAATGGTATGGACCTAACAGAAGCAGAAGATATTAAGAAGAGGTGGCAAGAATACACAGAGGAACTGTACAAGAAAGATCTTCATGACCTGGATAATCTCGATGGTGTGATCACTCATCTAGAGCCAGACATCCNAAGTGTCTTCTCCAACACCACATACACAGAGGAACTGTACAAAAAAGATCTTCATGACCTGGATAATCACGATGGTGTGATCACTCATCTAGAGCCAGACATCCTGGAATGTGAAGTCAAGTGGGTCTTAGAAAACATCACTAGGAACAAAGCTAGTGGAGGTGATGGAGTTCCAGTTGAGCTATTCCAAATCCAGAAAGATGGTGCTGTGAAAGTGCTGTGCTCAATATGCCAGCAAATTTGGAAAACTCAGCAGTGGCCACAAGACTGGAAAAGGTCAGTTTTTATTCCAATCCCAAGAAAGGCAATGCCAAAGAATGCTCAAACTACGGCGGCACAGTTGCACTCATCTCACATGCTAGTAAAGTAATGCTCAAAATTCTCCAAGCCAGGCTTCAAAATATATGAACCGTGAAATTCCAGATGTTCAAGCTGGTTTTAGAAAAGGCAGAGGAACCAGAGATCAAATTGCCAACGTTCGCTGAATTATGGAAAAAGCAAGAGAGTTCCAGAAAAACATCTATTTCTGCTTTATTGACTATGCCAAAGCCTTTGACTGTGTGGATCACAATAAACTGTGGAAAATTCTGAGAGAAATGGGAATATCAGACCACCTGAACTGCCTCTTGAGAAATCTATATGCAGATGAGGAAGCAACAGTTAGAAGTGGACATGGAACAACAGACTGGTTCCAAATAGGAAAAGGAGTATGTCAAGGTTGTATATTGTCACTCTGCTTATTTAACTTATATGCAGAGTACATCGTGAGAAACGCTGGACTGGAAGAAACACAAGTGGAATCAAGATTGCTGGGAGAAATATCAATAACCTCAGATATGCAGATGACACCACCCTTATGGCAGAAAGTGAAGAGCAACTAAAGAGCCTCTTGATGAAAGTGAAAGAGGAGAGTGAAAAAGTTGGCTTAAAGCTCAACATTCAGAAAACAAAGATCATGGCTTCTGGTCCCATCACTTCATGGGAAATAGATGGAGAAACAGTGGAAACAGTGTCAGACTTTATTTAAAGGTACTAGAAAGTTTAAAATGCTTAATACTAGTCTGGTTTTGTATCTCTAAACCAAATTCCATCATGCCCTGTTTGCACCACTAACCCATATGTTGGTTACTTAATCTTTTGTCAGAAATTCCCATTCATATCTGGCTATTTAACACCAGCCAATTTGAGTGTGTGGATCATCACTTCCATGTAATGGACTGAAATGTCATGAACACTGACTTTTGACAGTTCTAAAACAACAAGAAGATGAAAGGAACGTTTGATTATTTAGCCAATTTAAAAAAAATGTATCTTGCTTGTTAGAAGTGATGCAAAAGGAAATTACTGGAAAAGCACATGATGACTTAATTATGTTTCAGGAAAAGAAGTCAGTCTGTCTGTGATAGCAGTACTTCCAGGGAAGGGCTGATTAGGCTTTGGTTGGCCCTACCTAAATTTTACTTTTGGAAAACAAAATTAACTAAACAGCTGTGGCTTATTGCAGTCAGCTGGAGCATTTACTTTACCAATGTGCCTGTTATCTCAGGCCCCCATATACTCCCACCCCTAGGTCATCATTGAAGTGCAATCTTCTGGTAGGGAGTGGGCTTGGGTTTAACGTCATGAGTGAGTTCCCAAAAAATCTATCACAGGCCTGAAATCTTTATCTAAGGGCTAACCTACAATTACTAGAAGTTGGTGATATGAGTTTGGGGAGTCATTTCTCAGTTTTCTAAAATGGGCCTATATGTGTGGTTAGATGCTTTATAGGATGCAATTTCTATATCACAATCAGAATATTAGGGTTCTGATGAAAATATCTCAATTTTCATCTGTTTCTGGGCTTTTGGTCTCACTGATTAGTAAAATTTGTAAAAATGTTTGAGAGGTGGAAACAGAAAAAGTTGGCAATTATTTTATTTTGTAATTAAAAGTAGTAAATTAAGTAATCTCCACAATATTCATCTACTATCAACCTCTTTTCCCTTTTTAAAAGAAAATAATTTAATGCAAAAGAACATAATAATGTAGTCTCAAGATAGTAGTAGTAGCAGTAGACAATAGTAGTAGTCTAGAAATGTAGTCTCCAGAAAGAATGGAAAATTTATGCCCTACCTTGCCTGATGCAGCCTCACATACTTGGCAACCATGAATGTAACCCAACCATGAAGATAATATTCTGCAGGATCCCATCCCAAAGGCCTAGGAGTTTAGGTATAACAATTTTCAAAGACACAGAGCCACTTTTTCCTATAAATAATCCTGAAGATTATATCAAGCCTTTTAGTGGCTATATCATATTGTTCTTTATGATTATGTGACAAGTGCTACTAAATGCTTGGGATATTAAAATACAAGACAGTTTCTATTTTCAAAGAGTTTATGACCCAGTGTGAGCGATACATACATAATTAAAATGCATGTAGTAGGAAAAATTATGGAACTCAGTATGCCCAGGCTTCACTAGAAATTGGAGTATGGGATTTCTGGGTCAGTAAGGCTCTCTGGATGTAGCTTTCTAAGCCAGAGTAAAGTAGACAGGTGTGTGGAAACTTTCTGGATAAAAAGAACAGCATGTGCAAATAATAACATTATCCATGGAGATTACTATGGGCCATGCACTTCGTATACACTCTCTCAACTAATCCCAAGAAGTAGATATTAAATGGCTGTAACTTTCCAAAACTCCAAGAACTAGAATAACTGCCCCCAAGGCCACTCAGCTGGGCTTAGCTAGTAACTCAGCTGGTAAAGAATTCACCTGCATTGCAGGATACCCTAGTTTGGTTCCTGGGTCAGGAAAATCCCCTGGAGAAGAGAGGCTACCCACTCCAGAATTCTTGGGCTTCCTTGGTGGTCTCAGACAGTGAAGAATCTGCCTGCAACGCGGGAGACCTGGATTTGATCCTTGGGTTGGGAAGATCCCCTGGAGGAGGGCATGGCAACCCACTCCAGTATTCTTGTCTGGAGAATCCCCATGGACAGAGGAGCCTGGTGACCTATAGTCCATGGGGTTGCAGAGAGTCAGACATGACTGAGCGACTAAGTAGAGCACAGCAAAGCTGCTCAGCTAGGGACGGGTAAGAGTCTAGGTGGGAAAGGAAGCCAGTCTGACTTATCCAGAGTTCATGGTTTTAGTAGCTACATTAACAGTCCAAAGGGTGGCCAAGAGTCTGACATGACTGAGTGACTAAGCACACATAGCACATGTATGTTTTAAGCACAGTGTACTAAGGTTTTATGGAATTTATGAAACCCCTCAGTTCAGTTCAGTTCAGTTGCTTAGTTGTGTCCAACTCTTTGTGTGACTCCATGGACTGCATAATACCAGGCCTCCCTGTCTATCACCAACTCCCAGAGTTCACTCAAACTCATGTCCATCGAGTCAGCGATGCCATCCAACCATCGCATCCTCTGTCATCCCCTTCTCCTCCTGCCTTCAATCTTTCACAGCATCAGGGTCTTTGCAAATGAGTCAGCTATTCGCATGAGGTGGCCAAAGTATTAGAGTTTCAGCTTCAACATCAGTCCTTCCAATGAACACTCAGGACTGATCTCCTTTAGGGTGGACTGGTTGGATCTCCTTGCAGTCCAACGGACTCTCAAGAGTCTTCTCCAAAACCACAGTTCAAAAGCATCAATTCTTCAGTGTTCAGCCTTCTTTATAATCCAACTCTCACATCCATACATGACCACTGGAAAAACCATAGCCTTGACTAGACGGACCTTTGTTGGCAAAGTAATGTCTCTGCTTTTGAATAGCTGTCTAGGTTGGTCATAACTTTTCTTCCAAGGAGTAAGCATCTTTTAATTTCATGGCTGCAGTCACCATCTGCAGTGATTTTGGAGCCCCCCAAAATAAAGTCTATCACTGTTTCCACTATTTCCCCATCTATTTCCCATGAAGTGATGGGTCCAGATGCCATGATATTTGTTTTCTGAATGTTGAGCTTTAAGCCAACTTTTTCACTCCCCTTTTACTTTCATCAAGAGTCTCTTTAGTTCTTCACTTTCTGCCATAAGGGTGGTGTTTTCTGCATATTCCAGCTTGTGCTTCCTCCAGCCCAGCATTTCTCATGATGTACTCTGCATAGAAGTTAAATAAGCATGGTGACAATATACAGCCTTGATGTACTCCTTGTTGCTTCCTGACCTTGCATACAGATTTCTCAAGAGGCAGGTCAGGTGGTCTGGTATTCCCATCTCTTTTAGAATGAAACCCCTAAGGCTGCTAATTTAAATTTACCCTCCCTTATAGGTTGTTGGTTTTCAGTCTGAAAAGTAGGGGTCTTTATTAACCACCATCAAATGCATGTTGTTAGTAGAGGTCTTGGTAACCATCAGCAAAGTAGATGGCCCCATAGAAATGAAATTTCAAAATAATATATTTGCCTTATCTTTAATATAGGCATTTTTTTCTTCATTTTCACTTTTAAAAAATTGCAGGGGAATACACGTAACATAAAATTTACCATCTTAAATATTTTTAGTGTGTAGTTCAGTGGTATTAACTGCATTCATATCATTGTGCAGCTATTACCATTACTGATCTCCAGAACTCTTTTCAACATCAAAACTGACAAACTATATCCATTAAGCAATAATTACCATTCCTTCTTTCCCCAGTCCCTGGTATAGTTTTCAAGTAATGAATTATTTTCTAAAAATCAACAAACTAAAAACTAGTATAATGGTGACAAAATCATATAATAACCACTTTTACCCTTGCCTGTGGACATCTGGCTACACTGCTTTGTTGTATTTGGGAACTGGATTCTAACTTTTTCACTTTGTATATTTGCTTTCTTTTCCAATTTGAAGTCACCTACAGATTGTCACTGTTGATGGTGAGAGTGGTGGAGGTGGTGGTGGTGTGTGTGTGCATTTTGGTCACCTAAACATTGGGAAGTAGCACTGAAGGAATGCCCCCAAATGCAGCCTCACTAAACTGAGATCCTTTGCAGCAAGAATCGTGCAAGCCTGAGGACCTCGGAAGAGCCAGCACTCAAAAACTGGCTGTGGGAGGGGGTGCCTCCAGGATTGCTGACCTCCCTGAAGGCATCACAGGCTCTGATGAAGGAAGAAGCGTCAGTTGACTTGAAGGCAGGGTGACCATTTTATTCTCCTCATGTCCCTGGAGGCACTTTGCACACTGCCTGCTTATACTAGAAGTTCAGAAGCATGCTTATTAAATCAAAATTAACTAGAAACAAACTAGGGCCCATAATGATTAGCTCTTTGGGAAAGCGTGGTAATGTTCTCAGGTTCATCTTATGACTATTTCCTTGTATTGATAATACCTCAGTCTCTTAAAACAAGAGGACCCGTGTACTGGTCCTTAGGAACAGAAGAGAATAGGCAAAACTGCATTTCACTCTATAGCCAGTCTAGAATGAAGAAGTGATCAAGGGAGAAAAGTCAATGGTTTCAACATGTAGGCCAAGAAGAGGAAACCTTTGGGAAACCAGTAGGAGTAGAAAAATTGCTATGAGAACTTATCCTCTGACTGTTTTTATTCATATCATGATAAATATGTTAAAGGGGCAGGGCTAAGGGAAAAGCTCTAGAGCCAGCCACTAGAAATCTCCCTCTAAGTGAGATGTGTATGTATCAATCAGTCCCTTTTGAATTGGGTTGTTGAAAGGTTACCTATGGGCCTTCTTAACCTTGTTCCTAAATTGATAAGAAATTTTGTAAAAATAACTTGCTCTTGTTAGATTCACCATGTTTTTGACATTATGGCCATCTCTTCCTTTTAGAAAATTTAATATGTATATTTAGAAATATTTATCTGAGAATTATCATGTATCTATGGTTGATTCTTATTCATGGCAGTTGTATTCTATGTAGTCCCAGTAACATACTGGTCCTAGGAGAAATGTAAAGTTCCAAGAACCTCTAATCATGACATTTTCATCTACTGATCAGTAATATATAACCTTGTTTTATGTGTATTTCTGTTTAAAGACACCTTATTTAAACTGTTGATTCATTAACACTGAACTTTATGCCAAAAGCACTATAATTCACATCTGAACAAAACTTAATCTAACACACATGTTTTCTCCATAAGGCACATCACAGCTTTCTTGTCCTTAGGAACAGCAGACAGCATTTTAGCACTATGCTTGGAGACTTATTTTTTAGTTAGAAAAATCACCACCAAAAAGTTCTAAAATGTAAAAAAGTGACACTAAGTATACAGTGAAAGGTCAATTGTTTAGATGATGGGAGCTGAAACAAGAAAGCAGAGTGTCACCTAGTCTGACCTCACTTGGTGGTGGGGTGAGGGGAAGGAAGGTACACATTGTACATTTCAAAGTTTTCACTGCTCTGTGCATGTCCACAAATGGCTACAAAACCACCACAGATATTGGTCTTGGCTGTACGAATACATTTTAGTGAGTAGGTGAATTCAAAAGTATGGAATCTGCACATAAAGATCAACTTTTTTAAGCACACATGGGACATTTACATATATTAGCTGTACTTTAGACAAAAAACTCCCCAAAATCCCCTCAACTATCAAAGGATCAGTATTATACAAATTATGTGCCTACAGTGTAATTAAAGTACAAACTAATCTTATCCCCCAAACAGAAAATACTTAGAGATGAATAATAGTAAAAATAATATAAAAAATGTTGGATACAGCTAAAATGATGGGCATAGAGATTCTTATAGCTTTAAATACTTTCATTAAAAAAAAGTGAGAATGGAAGAGCTTAAGGTAAAACATTAGAAAACAAACAGAGCTAATTTAAAGAAAGAGACTAGGAAATAGAAAATATACAGTAATTTAGATCAATATAACCAAAAACTGATAAACATGCACATGTTGAAACATCATGAAAAAAAGATAAAATCTTAGGAATAAAAAGTGGTTATAATACAATATATTAATAGCTGATTTAGTGACAGAATGATATGTTTACATTTTGCCTATAAAATATAAACATATACAAAATGATGATATTTCTTGAGTAAAAATTGAAAACCTAAATAGACCTTAACTTATAGAACTTATCAGTAATCAACAACTTCCCTAGATTAAGAACATCTTACCAGATGATTTTATGAGTTTTACAGAACTCTAATGAACAGATCATTTCAGTCTAATACAAAACCTTCAAGGCATAGAAAAAAAGAGAAAATTTCTCAAGTCATTTTATGAGATTAAATAACCTTGATATCAAATTTGGACAAAGAAAGAATAAATTAGAAATAAATAAAATGCCAATCTACTTTCTTTCCTCTTTATAAAACTATAATGATAGTTCCCTTTACTCTTTGTGTCTTTTAAGATTCCTCTACTTTTCTTTAGAGCTCACTGGTACAATTTTACTTGCAAGGTTTCGGAGTTCCCTGACTTTAACCCACTGATGAACTGATTGGGACCAGACATTATGATTTCTCAGAAACTCTGTATTTAACTCATGCATTTTATTCTTTTTCATGATGGAGATAATTTTCCTTGAAATGGAAGAAGCAAAACAGAAAATAAGCTCTGTTTTCTATTTGTCATCCATGAACACTACACTATAATTCTTAAGTTAATGGCTAAAATTATTATTATAAATAATAACAACCTGTAACTTAAGGTTTTCCAAAGGGTGATCACATCCTTGGCCTGGAATAGTTACTGCAATTTAGCAAAGGAATGTCCTAGATGAAACTTGAACCTAAACCAAATAGAATAGATGATTTCATTCATTCATTCAACAACTATTTATTGATTGTCTGCTATATGTCAGCAATTATGCTAGGTCCTATGGACAAAGAGTTCTGTATTCCTGACCTGGAGGTGCTAATAATTTAGGAGCTGGATCAGGGATGGGATGGGGAATTAGAGAGGTGGGATAATCACTAGGCAGGTTAATACTAGCAAAGAAGATAATATTTGTCAAGAGTCAGAATAAATCATAAGAAAGATTTATTTTCCTTCTTCGATAGGGTTATTGGACTAGTGGACCAGGGAGTATTATACAGGAATATATCTTGGTTTTATTGAGACACCATAGTTTCTTATTACCTAACATGGCACCTCAGTAAAATATTCTGGTGAGCAAACTGAAAATCATGAACTAAATGATGATAACACAGTAGTTAAAATTTACAGGTGGTTGTATATCAAAAAGACGATTAACTAGGTATTAATATGAAAGGAAGTATTTCATGGTGCTGTGGGATTCTGTCCATAACTGTTCTGTTTCACAAACCTACTGATGATGTAGAAGGCATACTCGTCAAATCTACAGATAACACAAACTTGGAAGGGAGAATTAGGGCAGGGGTGGCACTGAGATTTAAAGCATTCCTAATGAGTTGAAATTATAGGCTTAAAGCTGATAAAATGTGATACAAAAATATATATGTATATAAAATTTTTGATTGCATAGTACTGGAAGGAAAAGATTTGAATAAGCAATACTTCTTATACAAAATCCAGAAGTTTTCATTGAGCGTAAGCTCAATTTTGACTGGTAAAAAGGTAATGCATTTTATGCCACATCAGTAAAAGGAAAATATGAAGATACTCTTGTGCATGCTGCTAATTTAGCAAATTTCAAGCTCTATTAAAAATTATCTGTTCATGACATATTTTGATGTTTAAGCATTTTTATTTATCTTTCTTTTACACACACTTATGTGTGTATATGCATATATATATGCAGCTACACAAATATTTGCATGTATACATAATCTATTTAATTTTTATACATGTATATATTAATATATTGGTACTTCCCAGGTGCTAGTGGTAAAAAACCCTCCTGCCAATGCAAGACATGTAAGAGACGATAATACAATCTCTGGGTTGGGGAGATCCCCTGGAGGAAAGTATGGCAATCTACTCCAGTATTCTTGCCTGGAAAACTCAATGAACAGAGGAGCCTGGTGGGCTATAGTCCATTAGGTCACAAAGAATTGGACACGACTGAATCGACTTAGCACACGTGCACTCATATTAATATATTATATAACATTTATTTATGTATATATGTCTATATGTGTTATACATATAAATACATTCTCTAAGAATCATGTACTTGTTATGAAAAATGCAAAAACTCAGCTAAACAATTCAAATACTAAAAAAAGGATATTAATTCTGTCTTTCAACTATCACATGATGAAGCAGCACCTTGATCTATAATATTTTTCCATATACTTTTGGGTATATTTCTGGATTGTTATCTGTTCTACTGATTGGTCTAAGTCCAGTACCAAACTATGTAAAATATTATACTTTTATAATAAAGTTATTATCTGGGCAGAATGTGTCTCCAATCCCATATTACTTTTTATAATTCCCTACCTATTCTTGGAGAACATTATAATTTTTTAATATATATTTTAAAATAAACTGTCATAATTTTAAAAGTTACAGTTTGAAGTTTATTAATATTAAGTTGAATTTATAGGTTAATTTAAAAATAATTGGCATTAGAATACTGAATCACCTCTCAATGTTGAAAAATATTTTTATATATTGCCTGAATATTTCTTCATTATTCTAGATTATTTTATTTTCTCATTTCTATCTTTAACCATATTTTTTCTTCCACTATATTTTCTGACTTTTTGGAAATATATCCAGTATTTAATAAACTACTTATAATTAATATCTTATATGCATGATTATGATGCAAGGAAGTAAATGAATTAAAATTCTGACTTTGGTTGCTTTTATATGTGTTTTTGTTACCACAAAATCTAAAATATTACATACTGCAAACATTCTAAATGTTAACTATTATGTAGTTTTCACCTGAATAAATGGCTTCTTTAAAATAAAAGTTGTTTGTTTAGTGTTCTTATCACTAGATTGTGAAATCCTTGAGTACAGGATTATAAATTATTTATTTACATATTCCCAAAATGTAACTCAATTCTTGGAATATAGTAAATGTTCAGGAAATAATTGTTGACTGACTACTGAATACTACCTTTGTGTAGAGGCTACTCTAAGCTCATTAATGTAATTAGCTCAGTTATCTTCCCAATATACCTGTTGAGGAAAGTACTATTACTATTTCCATTTTATATATAAAGAAACTAAGCCTCAATATGTGGTTTATGAAATAAAAGGCACAGATAATCAAAATACACAAACTTTCAAAATTTAAATATAGAAAATGTTTCCAATTTCTCTCAAGACTTTTTCAAGACAAAATAACTTGTCCAAGATCATACACCTGTAAGTGGCAGAGTTGAGAGCTGAACCCATGAAGTTAAGCTCTTCAGATTAGGGTCTTATCCACTTTGCTTTACTGTTCAGTTCAGTTCAGTTCAGTTCAGTTGCTCAGTCGTGTCTGACTCTTTGTGACCCCATGAATCGCAGCACGCCAGGCCTCCCTGTCCATCACCAACTCCTGGAGTTCACTCAGACTCGTGTCCATCAAGTCAGTGATGCCATCCAGCCATCTCATCCTCAGTCATCCCCTTCTCCTCCTGCCCCCAATCCCTCCCAGCATCAGGGTCTTTTCCAATGAGTCAACTCTTCGCATGAGGTGGCCAAAGTACTGGAGCTTCAGCTTCAGCATCATTCCTTCCAAAGAAATCCCAGGGCTGATCTCCTTCAGAATGGACTAGTTGGATATACTTGCAGTACTTACATAATAATATGCACTTGGACTACATGGCTTAGAGCATCATAAGAGTCAAAAGCTAATGGAGATACTTTTGCTTTTCTTTTTCCCTCCCTCCCTCTTTCTCTTTTCCTTTCTTATTCTTTGGTGGTAAGACAAACTGGTACAGCCACTATGGAGAACAGTGTGGAGATTCCTTAAAAATCTTGGAATAGAATTGCCATACAACCCAGCAGTCCCACTGTTGGGCATACAAACTGAGGGAACCAGAATTGAAATAGACACATGCACCCCGATGTTTATTGCAGCACTGTTAACAATAGTTAGGACGTGGAAGCAACCTAGATGTCCATTGACAGATGAATGGATAAGGAAGTTTGTGGAACATATACACAGTGGAATATTACTCAGTTATATAAAGGAATGCATTTGAGCCAGTTCTAATGAGGTGGATGAAACTGGAGTCTATTATACCCAGTGAAGTAAGTCAGAAAGAGAAACACCAGTACTGCATATTGTCAGTTATATATGAAATTTAGAAAGATGGTAATGATGATCCTATATGCAAGGCAGCAAAAGAGACACAGATGTAAAGAATAAACTTTTGGACTCTGTGGGAGAATGTGAGGGTAGGATGATTTGAGAGAATAGCATTGAAACATGTATATTACCATATGTAAAACAGATGACCAGTACAAGTTCAATTCATTAAGCAGAGCACTCAAAGCCGATGCTCTGGGACAACCTAGAGGGGTGGGGTGGGAGGGAGGTTGGGGGGGTTCAGGATGGGGGGACACCTGTACACCTGTGGCTGATTCATGTCAATATATGGCAAAAACCACCACAATATTGTAAAGTAATTATCCTCCAAATAAAATTAATTAATTTTTAAAAAATTTTAAAAAAAGGAGTTAAATAAACTTATAAAAATAAATACAACAAAATGAAAAGGAGAAGTTGTAGTTTAGGGAAATAAGGATAGGTAAATTATTTTCCCTAAACTACAACTTCTCTGTTTTTTTTTTTTTATTTGGGGCTTCCTTGGTATCTTAGGTGGTAAAGAATTCTCCTGTAATGCAGAAGACCCAAATTCAATCCCTGAATCAGGAAGATCCCCTAGAGAAGGGAATGGCAACCCACGCCAGTATTCTTGCCTGGGAAAACCATGGACAGAGAAGCCTGGTGGGCTATGGTCCATGGGATTGCAGAGACAGACATGACTTAGTGATGAACACTTTCACTTTTCATAACAAGGTTTGGACAAAGAACACATACAGTATGGTCTTATTTCCACGGAATTCTTTTGGACTGCCTAATTCCATACTCCTAGCCCCCTTCTCTTATCTTCTATTGCATTTATTTACATGATGTATTTGGCACTTTATCACAGACTTCCGATAATTTTATGCATGTAGTATATCTTTCCTATCGGTGAATTCCACATCCCCGAATTCAACCAACTGCAGATCAAAAATTATAGATACAAAGTGCAGATGGTACTATGCTGTTTTACATAAGGGACTTGGGCATCTGTGGATTTTGGTGTTTAAGAGGAGCCCTAGAACCAATTCCTGCAGATACTGAAGGACGGCTTTGCAATTTTTATCCCCTCAATACAATCGTACACTTCTTGAGGTAAGGACCTTGTCATATTATCCTACATATTTTTTCACCCCTAATATAATGTCTACAAGACTTTCCACAACTAACACCAAAAAATAATGTCCTTTTCATTATGGAAATGCAAAAGTAGGAAGTCAAGAGATACCTGGAGTAGCAGGCAAGTTTGGCCTGGGAGTAAAAAATGAAGCAGGGCAAAGGCTACCAGGATTTTGCCAAGAGAACACACTGGTCATAGCAAACACCCTCTTCCAACAACAGGAGAGATGACTCTACACATGGACGTCACCAGATGGTCAATACTGAAGTCAGATTGGTTATATTCTTTGCAGCCAAAGATGGAGAAGCTTGATACAATCAGCAAAAACAAGACCAGGAGCTGACTGTGGGTCAGATCATGAACTCCTTATTGCCAAATTCAGACTTAAATTGAAGAAAGTAGGGAAAACCACTAGGCCATTCAAGTATGACCTAAATCAAATCCCAGTGAAAGTGACAAATAGATTCAAGGGGTTAGATCTGACAGAAAAAGTGCCTGAAGAACTATGGATGGAGGTTTGTAACATTATACAAGAGGTCATGATCAAAACCATCCTAAGGGGAAAAAAAAAACATGAAAAAAGGCAAAATGGTTGACTAAGGAGGTATTACAAATAGCTGAGAAAAGAAGAGAAGCAAAAGGCAAAGGTAAAAAGGAAACATATAAGCATCTGAATGCAGAGTTCCAAAGAATAGCAAGGAGAGATAAGAAAGCCTCCCTAAGGAAACAATGGAAAGAAATAGAGAAAAACAAGAGAATGGGAAAGACTAGAGGTCTCTTCAAGAAAATTAGAGGTACCAAGGGAACATTTCATGCAAAGATGGACACAACAAAGGACAGAAATGGTATGGACCTAACAGAAGCAGAAGATATTAAGACGAGGTGGCAAGAAAACACAGAAGAACTATACAAAAAAGATGTTCATGGCCCAGATAATCATGATGGTGTGATCATTCACCTACAGCCAGACATTCTGGAATGTGAAGTCAAGTGGGCCTTAGGAAGCATCATTAGAATAAAGCTAGTGGAAGTGATGGAATTCAGGCTGAGCTGTTTCAAATCCTAAATGACGATACTGTTAAAGTACTATACTCAATATGCCAGCAAATTTGGAAAACTCAGCAGTGGCCACAGGATTGGAAGAGTTGGTTTTTATTCCAATCCCAAAGAAAGGCAATGCTAAAGAATGTTCAAACTACTGTACAATTACACTCATTTCACATGCTAGCAAAGTAATGTTCAAAATTCTCCAAGCTAGGCTTCAGTAGTACATAAACTGAGAACTTTCAGATGTTCAAGCTGGTTTTAGAAAGGCAGAAGAACCAGAGATCAAATTGCCAGCATCCATTGGATCATAGAAAAACTAAGAGATTTCTAGAAGAATATCTACTTGTGCTACACATTAACTATGCTAAAGCCTTTGAATGTGTGGATAACAACAAACTGTGGAAAATTCTTCAAGAGATGGGAATACCAGACCACCTTACTTGCCTCCTGTGAAGTCTGTATGCAGGTCAAGAAGCAACAATTAGAACCGGGCATGGAACAATGAGCTGGTTCCAAACTGGGAAAGGAGTACGTAACACTGCTTATTTAACTTCTATGCAGAGTACATCATGTAAAATGCTGGGCTGGATGTGGAATCAAGATTGCCAGGAGAAATATCAATAACCCCAGTTATGCAGGTGACACCACCCTACAGCAGAAAGTGAAGAGAAACTATAGATCCTCTTGATGAAGGTGAAAAAGGAAAGTGGAAAACTGGCTTAAAACTCAACATTCAAAAAATGAAGATAATGGCATCTTGCCCCATCACTTCATGACAAATAGAGGGAAAAAGTGGAAACAGTGTCAGACTTTATTTCTTGGGCTCCAAAATCACTGCAGATGGTGACTGTAGCCATGAAATTAAAAGACACTTGCTCGTTGGAAGAAAAGCTATCACCAACCTAGACAGCATATTACAAAGCAGAGACATTACTTTGCTGACAAAGATGTGAGAGCTGGACCATAAAGCAGGCTGAATGTCAAAGAACTGATGCCTTTGAACTGTGGTGTACGAGAAGACTCTTGAGAGTCCCTTGGATTGCAAGGAGATCAAACCAGTCAATCCTCAAAGAAATCAGTTATGAATATTCACTGGAAAGATTGATGCTGAAGCTGAAGCTCCAATACTGTGGCCACCTGATGTGAAGTGTCAACTCATTGGATCAGACTGTGATACGTGGAAAGATTGAAGGCAGGAGGAGAAGGGGATGACATAGGATGAGATGGTTGGATGGCATCACTGACTCAATGGACATGAGTTTGAGCAAACTCTGTGAGATGATGAAGGACAGGGAAGTCTGGAATGCTGTAGTCCACAGGGTTGCAAAAAGTCAGACATGATTGAACAACTGAACAGCAGCAGTAATGCTAGATTCATAGTAGATACTGTGTAAACACCTACTGAATTGAAAGGACTTAAAATGATAGTGAATTAATCATATCTACTTATGAACTTTTCCCAAATCCTTGTTTCTTCTCCTTCTCTGCTTCCTGGAAGACCAGGCAGAATTAACTATGCTTCCTTCAGTTCAGTTCAGTTCAGTCACTCAGTCATGTCCGACTCTTTGCGACCCCATGAATTGCAGCATNCCTACTCTCTGTAAGTCTGGTTCTGGCATTAAATCAAAACTCCAGATCTTGGGGGTTTTTGGCAGCAAAATTCAAATTTTGCTCTACAGAGCATACTTCTCTCTTTCTCGAATCTCAGATTAAAATGTTAGAAGCAGGTAGTCAAGAATCCTCTGGTTGACCCAAAAAAATCAAAGAAAGGGACAGTGCACTAACATGAGTTTACAGTTAGTGGGAACTCCCAAGATTCTGCTAGTCAGACCTTGTGCTGCTTCCTCCCCTGTGCACGGGTGGAAACACGGGGATTCCAGCAGATAGGAGTGTTTACAGTTGGCTGGGGTGGCAGTGGCCCTGCATCTTTGGTATATAGTTTCAAACAGTTGATCTCTCCTGAAACATAGAGTTTTACGTGTGTGTTAATTTATATCACTGTATTTTTTTCATTATGGTGAATACACAAGCTAGTAAATCTTGACTAAGCCAAGAGTTGACTATACTCTAGAGGCCAGAAAAGGTAACATTCACCTGAGGAAGGGAAAGAAGCAGTGATCCCTGAAAGATAAAACTGCTCAGATCTTTGGAAGTTCTACCTGCTTCCTCATAGAGGGAACTTAGGTGCAGAATCATAGTATCTGATGCATGCTTTTTAGTTCTGGGTGTCTATGAGTAATTTCTGAATAAAAGTACGCATAGTTTATTGGTGTTAATACATATTTAAACTCTACTGATACATAGAAATAAGATGTGATTCCATTATAATCTATTTCAAAATTGTTGCTAGGTCAAGTTAGTTAGTTCAATTGCTCAGTTGTGTCTGACTCTTTGCGACCCCATGAATCGCAGCACACTAGGCCTCCCTGTCCATCACCAACTCCCGGAGTTCACTCAGACTCACGCCCATCGAGTCAGTGATGCCATCCAGCCATCTCATCCTCTGTCATCCCCTTCTCCTCCTGCCCCCAATCCCTCCCAGCATCAGAGTCTTTTCCAATGAGTCAACTCTTCACATGAGGTGGCCACAGTACTGGAGTTTCAGCTTTAGCATCATTCCCTCCAAAGAAATCCCAGGGTTGATCCCCTTCAGAATGGACTGGTTAGATCTTGCAGTCCAAGGGACTCTCAAGAGTCTTCTCCAACACCACAGTTCAAGAGCATCAATTCTTTGGTGCTCAGCCTTCTTCACAGTCCAACTCTCACATCCATACATGACTACTGGAAAAACCATAGCCTTGACTAGATGGACCTTAGTCGGCAAAGTAATGTCTCTGCTTTTGAATATGCTGTCTAGGTTGGTCATAACTTTTCTTTCAAGGAGTAAGTGTCTTTTAATTTCATGGCTGCAGTCACCATCTGCAGTGATTTTGGAGCCCCTCAAAAATAAAGTCTGACACTGTTTCCACTGTTTCCCCGTCTATTCCCCATGGCATTCCCATGAATGCCATGATCTTTGTTTTCTGAATGTTGAGCTTTAAGCCAACTTTTTCAAGAGCAGAGTACTAATAGAAATGTAACCAACACAGTATGTTCATTAATAGAACATGTTTCTAGGATCTAATGGTTTAGGTCCTTGCATTTCATTCTGAGGGGCACATTAGTGGTGGTGGTGGTGTGTTAATTTGACTGGTACAATGAAGTATCACAGACTGGTTTACAGAACAGAAATCAATTTTCTTCTAGTTTTGGAGGCTGGAAGTCTAGTTTATGGTTTGGTTTCCTCTGAGACCTCTCTTTTTGGCTTAGAGATGGATACCTTCTCACTGGTCCTCACATGATCTTTCCTGTGTGCAGAGGTATCCCTGTGACCAAACGTCTTCTTATAAAGACATCAGTCAGACAGGGTTAGAGCCCACCCTAATGGTTCCATTTTACCTTAACTACCTCTTCAGAGGTCTCAACTCCAAATACAATCATGTTCTAATATATTGGGGGCTAGGGCTTCAACATATGAATTTGGAGGGATGCAATTCAGCCCACAGAAGAGAGAATATAAGGAAAGTTGTAAGAAAGATCTTTTTAAAAGTTAAAATTTGGATACAATTTGATCGTTTCAAGTGTTCCACATAAAACTTAATTTCCGGGGTTCTAGAGACTATATTTTAATGATTTCTTGATCATGTCACAAAGCTTTAGAAGTTTTTTTTTTTTGCCAGAGATGAGAGTTAACGAAAAAGATCAAAAGGAATTTAAATTTTCACTTTATCAGCATGAAAAGCCTAAAGTTTTACTTCACATGTTCAACTATGTAAGAAGCATAACATGTTTTTAGGTCTTTAGTTTCTAATTCTGAATCTAAGTCCTCATCTTTCTCATCTGGCACAAAGTCCACTGCTGTTGGAGTTCCTTACCTGCTCCACAGTGGCCTTCAGGATCCCATAGACTGCAGGCAGAGCAGAACATCAGGAAAGGTTTCTGACCCAGATCTATGCTGGCCCCCTGTGTGCTCCATGCATATTTGTTGTCTGGCTAGCATGTTCCTTGCCCAAGCCTCATGGTTTCTTAGAGGAAAGCAGTGGAGCAGCACCCCAGAGTGACCTGGGAGGTCTGGGCTTCTCTGGTATTTTCTAGTGTGGATCTTAGGGTGGCCGGAGCTTTACTCTCCGGGGGTAGCTGCAAAAATCTCTAGGATGTGCAGTCTCTGCTCAGCCCCTTTTCCCATGGACTGCACTCCCCTGGCAGTTGTACAATTGAGAATGTGAGGGCCGAGGAGACAGCTGGCTGTGCAGCCTGAATTCTGCCGGTCTAGGAAAATGCAGACACAATGTAGGGATGGCTGCCCAGACCTCAGTGTATTGTGTCATATTGTGTGTGTGTGGCACTGCTCCAGAACCATAGATTTAATTCCAAACTTGACAGTTGTGCTACAGCCTATAAAATATTTACATTGATTTTCTAAATATATATATATATATATTATTTACAGTGTATAAAACATTTATATGGAAACGTGTTCTAAAGATCCTATATTCCATATATTATTTCTGTACCACTGGATTTTGGACTGGGAGTCAGGAGACTAGGGTTCCGCTTCTGGCTTTCAGCTGCTAGGCTGTGTGACTTTGGGTGAGTCAACTCATCTTCCTGATTTTCTCATGTATAAAGCAAGGAGAAGGAGCTGTGAAGTATCCATGATCCCTTTCAGCTGTTACACTTTCTGGTTCATTTCCTCTAGGTAGGTATAGACAGGCAGCTCTCAGCCCATTGCAGTCCCTAGGCATTCTGCCAGAGATACCCTGGTGAGTTTTCATCACAGCATAGGAAGGAGCCCCCTGTCAAGTGGAAGAAGAGCGTCACAGTGTGGATGGGAGTACAGAGTCTGGTGTCTAAATTACAACAAGAAAAAGAAGTCAGGACTACAAATAGTCTTAGAGGCAAACAATGGTGAAGAATATATGCCTTGGAGGAGGCATATCTAGGGTGAACCTGGCTTTGGGGCTTCCTGTTTTGTGATCTTGGGCAAACTGCTGAACCTCAGTCTCCTTATGTGTATTCCTTTAATTGAAAATATAAAGTACATTTTTTATAATTGATATGGGGTATGGTAAAGGTTCAGCGAACATTACTGTCATGGATTTATCAAAAAGGCATCTGTCCAGAGACTAAAAATCTTCAAATAGCTCCTGAAAGACATTTACCAAATCCTACCCAAAGAAATCCTGCTGGATCCCCTCATATTTATAAATGGGTTCCTTTACCTGCTAATTTGTTGTCATGCAAAATAGATCATAATTGTGGAGGAAAATGTAAGAATTTTGTAGAGTAGGGTACTAGTTCATATCATTATGAATACAATTTTATGATTAACCATTGTATTAACTTGTTTACTTGCAAGCTCTGGGAAGAATTTTGTAGAGTAGGGTACTAGTTCATATCATTATGGATACAATTTTATGATTAACCATTGTATTAACTTGTTTACTTGCAAGCTCTGGGAAGATTTGAACCCCACAGTGAATGAGCATGTCTTTTAATGTTAGGGCATCTTTTCCTGGTTTTCTTGGGACAGTCTAATTTATGCTCCTTGTCCTTCAGCTGTTATTTAAAGTGCACATTTTTATGCTCAGAAGTATACTGATGTAGACAATAATTAATAAAATTACCCTATTTAAGTTAATTACTTGTTGGGTTGACAGTTATTGCTATAAAAAGCTATTTGGGGAACATTGTTTTCACAAAGAAGTCAAATTAGACATATATCATGTCAACGTCATTTTCTGGAGGGTCTAATTGCTATACGTCTGAATGTGGCCTACAAGAGGCTGGAAGCCACCAGAGATGGCTCTTGAGGAGTTTTCTCAGGAATAGATATCTCAAGTGTGTCCAAAGTCTTAAAATCAAGCTGGAACTATAACTTGAGGAGACGGATTTTGAAAACTCTTGATAATGTTACTAAGATTTAAGTTTTTCATTTTCCCCTCCCTTCATTCCCACCGTGCTAAGCAGTGACAGCACAACGGGGAGCAAGTTCAGTATGGTCCATTCTCGCCTGCATGGTGCTCACATTTTGCACAAGGACACAGAGGAGACAGAAGTTTCACCAGAAAAAAATAAATATTGTGACAAGGAACAAAGAAACAAAGAAAGAGCTAAGGTAGAACATAATGGAAGCATGCGGGAGAAATCTGCCTTTAAATTGAGTTGTGGGAGGAGGTCTCTTGAGGGCATAGCATTTAAACAAATGCAAAAGTGAGAGAGAAGTGCTAAGGTGTGGAGGAAAANCATATCTGAGGTTATTGATATTTCTCCTGGCAATCTTGATTCCAGCTTGTGCTTCTTTCAGCCCAGCGTTTCTCAAGATGTACTCTGTGTATAAGTTAAATAAGCAGGGTGGCAATATACAGCCTTGACGCACTCCTTTTCCTATTTGGAACCAGTCTGTTGTTCCATGGAGTTCTAACTGTTGCTTCCTGAGCTGCATATAGGTTACAGGGTCATGGTATAAATTAACTAACTATGTATGACAGAAATAATTTAGAATGGCACAAAGAAAGTGCTATAGAAGTGTTTGCTATTATTATGATCCCTGTATTTGAAAGAGTGAATTTCTTGTATTGCAAAGTTTAGAATGCCAGATATTACTAAAGCGACAACTTCCCTTTTAGAACAAACTGGAAACACGCCAAGACTCACTTTTACCCAGTGTGCTTTGTACTTCCTGAAGTGATGCTGGCCACAGAAGCAATGCTCATGCAGGATAATGAAGTACCACATGATTGCCAAGTCAAGAGTGTCTAACCCCTAGAAACACCCAGGGGAACTTGATTTAGATTTGTCCTATGTTTGAGAGCACACTTGTTATGAGGTAGGCCAAGATCCAACTAATGGGTGGCCCAGATGGTGGAGAGGAGATCCTGGGAATGGGAGGATGGCCCCACAGATCACCCTGACTCAGCTATGAGATTCCTGACAGCTGCACCCAGGAGCTGGCTCCACGACCTGCATCCAAGTTTACAAATCGTGAAGTTAAAAATGGTAGAACAGAGACAACTGAAGCCATGCTGCATTTTTATTCCTATAACAGAAACTTACCTCTGTAAAGCCTTTTGAAGTTTACAAATACTCCTTCCAAAATAAAATCACAGTGATTCACCAGTGAAAGATAAAGGACATATACTTTCTGTAAAAATTCATAATACAAAAATAAGTATTAAGGGGACAATACAAATTTACTTACCTCCCACCAAAGTCATTTCCAATCTTTCTCCTCTTCTTCAATAGATACAGTTTATCTTGGAGAAAACATCCTGGGTCCAGGAATTGAGAAACAAATTAGGGAAAGTGGAACAATTGAAAGGGTCATCCCTGTCAGATAAGAAGAGTTGTAGTGGTACCATAAGCATGGCTCCAGTGTTTGAATTTGACTCAACTCCCTCAGCCTAAACAGAAAGTCATGGCAGACACAGCTCCTCCAGTGCTATAGTTTGTTGCTTCAATTCCTCCCCAAACTCTGATTGGAATCCACTCCACATTCCCCATTGCCCAAGCATCCCAACACTGCCTATTGCCCAGTGTAGATACTCCCAGTTGAAATAGTAGGTGAGGAGCAAATAGGAGAGCAAGTTTTGTTCAGCTGAACTTAATTGAATTAAATTCAGCTGAACATGTGTTTAGTGAAAGTGAAAGCCACTCGGTTGTGTCCAACTCTTTGAGACCCCATGAACTATACAGTCCATGGAATTCTCCAAGCCAGAATACTGGAGTGGGTAGCCTTTCCCTCCTCCAGCGGATCTTCCCAGCCCAGGGATCGAACCAGGGTCTCCTGCATTGCAGGCAGACTCTTTACCAACTGAGCTACAAGTGAAGCCTGTGTTTATTGAAGTCATAATACAAATCACATAAATGTGGTAATTCATATAAATGAACTAGGTTCAGGATTAGGGACAGAAAGAAATTAATGCAAATAAGTTCCTATCTTTAAAGAGCTCATAATTTAATGAGTTACTTATATAAAAGTATTAAGAGTGAAACTGTAGGATGCCTTTTAAGAGATATAAATAAAATGGGCTATGAGGACCCAGAAGAAAGTGATTTCTCTTTAAAAAATTTTTACTTATATTAATCGGAGGATAATTGTTTTACAATATTGTGATGGCCTCTGCCATACATCAGCATGAATTGGCCATAGGCATACATGTGTCCCCTCCCTTCTGAACCCCCCTCCCTACTCCCTCATCAACCCATCCCTCTAGGTTGTCACAGAGCACCAGCTTTGGGTCCCCTGTGTCATACATCAAACTCCCACTGGCTATCTATTTTACATATGGCAATATATATATATTTCATGCTATTCTCTCAAATCACCCCACTGTCTCCTTCTCCCATTCTGTCCAAAAGTCTGTTCTTTATGTCATGTTTCCTTTGCTGCCCTGAACATAGAATTGTTGGTACTATCTTTCTAGATTCCATATATATGCATTAATAAATGATGTTTGTCTTTCTCATTCTGACTTACTTCACTCTGTATAATGGCTCTAGGTACATCCACCTCATTAGAACTGTCCATCAGCCAATGAATGGTTAAGGAAGTTGTGGTACATATACACAATGGAATATTACTCAGCGTTAAGAAGGAACCCGTTTGGGCCAGTTCTAATGAGGTGGAAAGTGATTATTTCAGATGGAACAAGACAAGTACGCTGTGATGCTGCTGCTGCTGCTGCTAAGTAGCTTCAGTTGTGTCCAACTCTATGTGACCCCATAGATGGCAGCCCACCAGGCTCCCCCATCCCTGGGATTCTGTAGGCAAGAACACTGAAAAGTGAAAGTGAAGTCATTCAGTCCTGTTGGACTCTTCAAGACCCCATGGACTGTAGCCTACCAGGCTCCTCCGTCCATGGGATTTTCCAGGCAAGAGTACTGGAGTGGGTTGCCATTTCTGTATCTCATTTAATCCTATGAACTTGCCAAGATGGAAACTATCTCCATTTGACAGGAAGAGTGACTGAGCCTGTCTCAGGCTCAGCTATGCAGGAAGTAAGTGAGTGGACTTAGACTTGAACTCAGGTCTTCCAAAGCTAAAGATTCTGTTCTGTTCCGCACATCCTGCTGTCCCGATCCAATTGGGGACATGTAAACTTCCACTGTAAGGTCTTTGAAACCCTATACATTCAGTGGGAAGACAATTCTTTGTCCTTACAGGGATCTGGGCCTCGCCTGATGTTACTTATGGTGGGAATTACAACATTGTAGCGGACTTGTGCGGCTGGATTAGAGTCAAGACCATATTAGGGAGATGTAAATCTGTAATTGCGATCTAGTTGATAAGAATCTCAGAAATAAGCCCAGGAATGGGTTCTACTCCCTGTTCTGAAGTGATGCTTCTACATCTACAACCCCACCACTGCCTCAGGTGCCTGAAGTGTGTTCTTCAGGGAGAACGAATGAGTGATGCTGAACCGGGTGCCTGTTGCACAACCATCATTTTGTAGATTCTTGATTCACGGTCCTCAGCTTGGGAAGCTAATGCTTCTAAGTGATGCCTAGGCAAGCTGCCAAATGTTTTTGCTAATCATTAATACGTGCTTCTGATTTAGTTACTATGGTTACAGAACACTCCAGAGTTGGCTTTTACTCAAATCACAGGTCCCATCTTTTATCCATGGTGAATGGTGCACTCTAACCCAGCATTTCAATCTGGTCTCATCCAAACAGGGACTCATAACTTAATGATGTAGCGTTCAAGGGCAGGGAGTTTGGACTGTTGTTTTTTGTCAGTTGCTCAGTTGTGTCCAACACTTTGTGACGTCATGGACTACAGCATGCCAGGCTTCCCTGTCCTTCACTATCTCCTGGAGTTTGCTCAAACTCATGTCCTTTAAGTTGATGATGCCATCCAGTCATCTCATCCTCTATAGTCCCCTTCTCCTGTTTTCAGTCTTTCAAATGAGTCAGCTGTTTGTATTGGGTGGCCAAAGTACTGGAGCTTCAGCTTCAGCATCAGTCCTTCCATGAATACTCAGGGTTGATTTCTTTTAGGTTTGCTGGTTTGATCTCTTTGCTGTCCAAGGGACTCTCAAGAGTCTTCTCCAACACCAAAAGCATCAATTCTTCAGCATTCAATGTTCTTTATGGTCCAACTCTTACAACTATACGTGACTAATAGAAAAACTGTAGTTTCGACTACATGAACCTTTGTAAGCAAAATGATGTCTCTGTTTTTTAATATGCTGTCTAGGTTTGTCATAGTTTTTCTTCCAAGGAGCAAGTGTTTTTAATTTCGAGGCTGAATTTACCGTCCACAGTGATCTTGGAGCCCAAGAAAATAAAATCTGTCACATTTCCACTTTTTTCTCTTCTATTTGCTGTGAAGTGATGGGATTGGATGTCATGAATTTAGCTTTTAGAGTGCTGAATTTTAAGCCAGCTTTTCCACTCTCCTCTTTTGCCCTCATCAAGAAGCTCTTTAGTTCTTTGCTTTCTGCTCTTAGAGTGGTATCATCAACTTATTTGAGGTTGTTGATATTTCTCCCAGCAATCTTGATTCCAGCTTGTGAGTCATCCATCCTGGCATTTCACATGATGTACTCTTCATATGTTAAATAAGTAGGGTGACAATATACATCCTTGATGTACTTCTTTCCAAATTTTGAACCAATCCATTGTTCCATGTGCTCTTAAGCGCAGGTGGCAGGAGGCTGAGCGCCGAAGAATTGATGCTTTTGAACTGTGGTGTTGGAGAAGACTCTTGAGAGTCCCTTGGACTGCAAGGAGATCCAACCAGTCCATTCTGAAGGAGATCAACCCTGGGATTTCTTTGGAAGGAATGATGCTAAAGCTGAAACTCCAGTACTTTGGCCACCTCATGCGAAGAGTTGACTCATTGGAAAAGACTCTGATGCTGGGAGGGATTGGGGGCAGGAGGAGAAGGGGACGACAGAGGATGAGATGGTTGGATGGCATCACTGACTCGATGGGCGTGAGTCTGAGTGAACTCCGGGAGTTGGTGATGGACAGGGAGGCCTGGCGTGCTGCAATTCATGGGGTCGCAAAGAGTCAGACACGACTGAGCGACTGAACTGAACTGAATTGTTCCATGTCCAGTTCTAACTGTTGCTTCTTGTCCTGCATACAGGTGCTTGTATAAGGGGGTTTATTTTGAGGCTTCCTTGGTGACTCAGATGGTGAAGAATCTGCCTGTAATGAAGGAGACTGGAGTTAAAAATGTTTTAAGATATTCTTTTATAATTAATGAAACATCACCTCCTGAAAGGAAAAAGGGATATTTATTCCTAATAGGAGTTTGGGACCCATTTCAGTTGAGGACCATTTACCTCAAATGGCAGGCACTTTACCTCCATAAGGAAAATCAGGTTTTTTGTGTTTTTTTTTTTTTTTTTTTTTTTTTTGCCTTATTCCTTCAAAGTAATGAGAATTCAACAGAATTATTCTCCTTCATCACTCCATAGTGGGGGGTCCTAAATATCATGATTGGTCTGAACTTTGTCTTTCATTACCCAAGGCAGAATCACCACCAGCCTATGAAATTACCTCCCAAGGTAGCAGGATGACCTTTATAACTGCTGGCCTTCAGAAAATTTTCTAGGGAAGCCTTACCCCATTCTTTCAATGAGACGCCTGGCTGCCTCAGCCTATGATAAATTAATCATTCAAAGGGCACCAGCTCGGATGCTGAGAGCTTTAAAACAGGCATGTGCTTTGCACATCACCAGTCAGCTACCCTTCTACTCTAGCTACTCAGACAGAGGTTGGAGGTTGTTGGAAAGGCTGATTCCCTGTCCCCTTTCCAAACTGCCCTTGACATTCATTTTTCACTAATTTAATCTGCATACAAGTCTTAGGCAGGGGAGGTGAGAGAAGAATGATTGGTAGGTTCCACTACCAACATTTTGGTCCCAGTTGAATAATGCTCTTTCTCAAAATCATGCATATTATTTTGATTCATCACCATTTTGCAGTGGCTTCACTTTATTCTTGTTGGAAAGGACTGTGGAGAATTCTTTTACTCTGGGTCTTTTAAAAATAGGAACCCCTTATTCTGCTCCCCTGAAATCCAGGCAGAAGGCAGCTTTGGCAGTCCCCCAGAGCAAATAATGACTTGGGATTTCAATATTCATTCTGAACACTGTCTATTCCCCTGGGCAGCCAGGCACATGGTCCTCTGGAAATCAAGCAGCAATAAAATCCAGTTTGAGCTGGTCAAAGTTAAGACATTTCAGAGAATGTGGGCTTGTTTTTTCTGCAAGTCTGACCACATCACTGTAGCTTTCCCCCAAGGACAGCAACTATAGTTGTCCTTCTCAAGAAGCCGTCATATTCAGGAAGGAATCTCACTTAAGGAAAAGGGCTCAAATTAACTATATGCTTGCTTGATAACAAAAATGCTCCTCAGAGTGACACAGTAAGGATACCTAATGAGGAAAGAATAGGTAACAATTCTTATCTGCCTGCAGTCTGATTTCAGTTGGGAAAAGTTTAATTTAGTGCTTGTGTGGGTGGGCATGTGCAAATTTGCAGGATAACTTGCATTAACTGTTTATTTACTTGTCCTTTTGGAATTTGGCTTGCAGCCTGGTTCATTGGCCAACACTTAGCAAAAACGAGGAGTAAGGAAAGTTTATTTTAGACAACCATACTGCCTCTTTCTGCTCCTTCTTTCCACGTCTGTAGCATCCCCTCCCCCGAGGCCTTGAGCTATTATGTTCACTCTCTTAAAATTTGCTCTGTAAAGAATATGAATAACTCATTTGTTCTAAGCTATGACACATCATCCCAGTAGGACAATAATGTCTTTTTTATTCAGCAGTATTAGAAATGAAGCATTCTACAGAAATAAAGTTTCCAGATAAATGAAGATTATACTTTTAAGTGCCAATTAAAAAATTAATTGACTTGGATAGAGTCAGTTAAAATGCATTATATGTATCACTATCTTCATATGCTGAGTATTAATAAAAATAATAATTGACCAACTGTGTAGCATTTTACGTATTACAAAGTGTAAATTACTTACGTTTTTTCATTGATTTTGACATTTTATAATGTATTGGGTTCCTGTTTGTAGTATAGGAATCATTGTTTCAAGTGCAAGTTGCTATCATTTATACCACACTATAATGCAGTGGTATCTTTGATGCCCATTTATGACAATACAGCAGTTGTCCCTACCCAGGGTCCCTGTGGGTTTGCAGTTCTTTCTGGGTCTTTGTGCTTGCCACCCCTGTAGAGTCAGCTCTTATTTCTCATTGCTGCAGAATCTGTATCCAGCAGTATGGACCATCCATCCTGGTTTATTTTTCTCCTTCAACTAACTGCTTCTAACCTCCTGTGGGCTGGGAAACCAGATGAATTAGTTTATTAAAATAGTCTTAAAATAATACCAAACAAGCTATCCATTTATTTCAACTTGGCCTTCAGAATGGCTTTATTTCTCAGATATAAAGCTTTAAAATTCTCCTCTCTGACTGCAATTTTCTCAGGCCATGATCCTTTTCTGGTTTTTATATGCATCCTTAACCAGATTGGACATTGTTGTGAGTTAAGTCCACAGCACTTTCATCAGGATCCCCAATTGCTTCACTTCTGAGCAAGCCCAACCATCAGGTTCCTCTGAGCTTGCCTCCCGGCTGCTGAACATTATTAGGGAAATGCAGGGGTCCATGGTGAAAGGTACATTATGATTTTAAAAATTTCATAAAAGTAACACATTATTTATATAAATGTAGAAGATAAATTTTGAGGTGGTCCCTTCCCCAATAAAGGAAATAAACCACTGAATAGCTCTCCCTAACACAGGCATCTTTGGGGCAGTTTGGTGTACTTCTCTCCAGTCCTTTTTCTATGTGTGTATGTTCATATAGTTGGGTGTTTGTGTGCATTTAGATAATAATTTTAATTTTGTATTCTTCTTTTATCACATATATTTATATCATTGGCATGTTTTTTTACCCATCATATTTAATAATTGCATGATATTTGTCATGTAGTTATATTTTCAATGTAAATCATATATCTGTTATTAGATGTTTAACTTCTTTATTATGGTTTGTGACATTGTAAATAACATTGCAGAAAATCTTTTTGTATTTATACATTTTCTCTAATTAGGATTATTCCAAATTAACTCCCAATTACTGATCAAATGGCAATAACATTGAAAAAACTTGAAGTCTGTAGAATCTTACATCTTTCTTTCACTTAAATTTTTGTCTTTTCCTCAGTAATTGAACATCTATCTTGTGTCCACTTTGTGTCAGGAACCAGGGAGACCAAAAGGATCAAAACATGGTCCCCGCCCTCAAGGGATCTTCAATTCAAAGTTATCCTGTGACTGGTGCCACAATGAAATATTTACTTGGTGATGACACAAGGAAAGAATGACTAACTTAACAGAGGAGACCAGATGTTTGCATTAAATTTTAAAGAATGAGCAGAAATTCACCTGGCAAAAGCACAGACAGACCCTAGAAAAGCATTCTGTGCTCAGAGAACTATAAGCACTTCATTTTCATTTGAACACAGTGGGGGACCAATAAAATAATAACATGATACAATGCATTGCATGGTGGATATTGAGTATTTGCTAAATGTTTTATAGACATTATCTCCATTAATCTTCACAACAACCTCTGAGATAGGTATTATTAGTCACATTTTACATATGAAGATTACTCAGTTACTGAATACTGATAAGCAGCAGAAGTATATTTGAACCTAGGTCTATTGACTGCACAGCCAGAGCCCTAATCACCATATTTTACTATCACCTGGTAGTAAAGGAGAGCGTTGCAGGAACTGAGATATGGACGGACCAGCTCACACTGGTCTTTATAATTCCTGCTAAAGAGTGTGGCTTTTTTTCAGTACAGCAGGATTGACTCTTCTCTGCTATACTTTTGTCAGATCTGTGCATGTTTCCATTATAGCATGCATTATACTTATTTCTAGAGTTTGCTTGCAAGTATATCTGTCCTTAATCTGAGATTGTCAGGTGTAAAGATCGTCTCTTATTTACATTTGTCTTCTCAATGACTAATGTAGATTCTAACCAAGTGCAGAGATGATATCAGTGTGAACGAATGAATTATTGAGTGAATTTGTGAATTTTTAAGCCAGCTTGCAGGAGGCTTCTGTGACTTGCAATTGCCAGTCATTTACATTTTTAGGCATTATCTGAGCTTGTTGTTAAACACAACTATTATCAAAAATTAAATTATGTAAACTTATTAAGGGGATTGTATTCAAAGGAAAGACAATACTACTACTAATCCTAAGTCACTTCAGTCATGTCCGACTCTGTGCAACCCGGTAGACGGCAGCCCACCAGGCTCCCCTGTCCCTGGGATTCTCCAGGCAAGAACACTGGAGTGGGTTGCCATTTCCTTCTCCAGTGCATGAAAGTAAAAAGTGAAAGTGAAGTCGCTCCAGTCGTGTCCGAGTCTTCGCAACCCCATGGACTGCAGCCTACCAGGCTCCTCTCTCCATGGGATTTTCCAGGCAAGACTACTGGAGTAGGGTGCCATTGCCTTCTCCAGGAAAGACAATACATTGTCAAGTTCATAACTTAATTATTTTTACTACCTATGCTCTTGAGTTTATTTCATCTATTGCTCCTGAATGGTGAGAATATTCTCTAGTAGTGAGCTTCTCTTCCGGCTCTGCTTTCACATTAGTAACTGCTGACCCTCTCTTCTCTTTTGAAACTCTCCTTAGCTTTCGTGGTATTCATTGTCTGATTTCCCTGTTTTTCTGACCATTCCTCTTTCCTTTGCTTGTTCCTGTCTTTTAGAAGTCCTTTTGGTCCTCTTAAATTCTTTATTTTTTATTTCACCTACTTCCAAAACGTCAGTTTCTATTTCTGTAGCAACAATTTTCCCATCTATATCTCCAATATTAGCTTCTCCTTTGGCTACAAATGCATATCATATTTCCAAACACCTTCTAGGTATCCTGATCTAGATATTATAGAATAATTCTTGAACTGTGCCATCGCATGCCTGAGACCAGCACCCCCCCCTCCCACCCCCCCACCACTGTGGCCATCCTGACTTCTGTGATCATGTTGAAGGCAGCACTTCATCTTATTTAGTTACTTTGGCATGGATACTTTGTTTCCTTTCCCTGATTTCCCTTGACATTTCCCCTAAAATCTTCAGCTCACAGGACTCTTCCTTATGTTATCTTTCCCACTGAATATTGTGCAGATGAGCTTGTGTGACCACATTTTGCTTTGTATTATAGTTATTTATGCACTTGTATTATGCTTCCTAGATAGCACGTCTTTTAAAAGGCAGGAACTAATTTTAGCAGATGGGTCAGAGTCAGAGAAAGATTTGATGACAGAAGTAGAAGTTGGAGTAATGTGGAACCAGGAGCCAAGGAATGTAGGGATCTTCTAGAATCTGAAAAACACAGGAAATGAATTCTCCCTTGAAGCATCCAGAAGAATCACAGCTTGGCTGCTACTTTGCTCTTGAAATTTTTGCCTCTAGACTAATTTTGACTTTTTATCTAGAAGTGTAAGACCATAAAGTTGTGTAGTTTTCATTCTCTAAGTTTGTGGTAACTTGTTATAGTAACAATAGGACCTTGAAACAAGGGATCTTACGTTTTAATCTTACATGTACATTTTAATCTTAGACAAAGCCAAGGAATCAATTCTTAATTATGGAATTTCAAGTACATCTACAAACTGGCTGAAGGGAGTAGGTTTTGGCCAACGTATCTATAGATTATAAGACTGGTTGACCCCATGACAAGGAAGTATAATACTAGAAAGCCTCTAGGGGCAGGAAATGTTCATGTGTGCACAGTATGTTCTGATCAGAAAACAACTCATCTTAACCTCGTCTTCAGAGAATGAGATATCAGAGAGCTAAAGGCTTTTTATCAGAGATGAAGACTGTAGAAACTAAAGGGTGAAGTTAGGCCTTTGATTCAAATACTTCATGACAGCAGTGGGACCAGAATCCAAGATGTGTTAGTCCTAATTCAGCATTTTTTTTTTTCCACTTCACTTTAACCACCCATATATTCAAACCACTGTTGAAAACTGTCAACTTTCATTCTTTAAAAAAGCTCTTTCTCCCACCTCAGGGCTTTACATTTGCTCACCCCTCTGCTGGAAGCTTTCCACCAGAGAGCCACTTGGCTTGTGCTTTACTTCATCCCAGCTTCTGCTAAATGTCTCCTCCTCAGCGAGCTCTTCCCTGGTCTATCTATGTAGAACTTACCTTCCTCCTACCTTCCATCACTCTCTGCCCCTTTATTTTGCTCTGCTTTTTTTTTTTTTTTTTTTCTTCAACCAGTCCATCCTAAAGGAAATCAGTCCTGAATATTCATTGGAAGGACTGATGTTGAAGCTGAAACTCCAGTATTTTGGTCACCTGATGCAAAGAGCTGACTCAGTTGAAAAGACCCTGATGTTGGGAAAGATTGAAGGCAGGAGGAGAAGGGGACAACAGAGGATGAGATGGTTGGATGGCATCACCAACTCAATGGACATGAGTTTGGGAAAACTCTGGGAGTTGGTGATGGACAGGGAGGCCTGGCATGCTGCGATTCATGGGATCACAAAGAGTCGGACATGACTGAGTCACTGAACTGAAACTGATAGAGCTGGTTAATTGTACTGTAAATAACACACTATAGTATTCTTGATTGGGAAATCCCATGTAGAGAGAAGCCTGGAGCGCTACAGTTCATGGGATCGCAAAGAGTTTGACATGCTTAGTGACTAAAAAGCAACAAACGTATACATATAAATTGGGTGAAGTGTGTTTACTTCTTACGTCCTTCAGTAGAACATAAGCTGGAGCTTTGTTTTGTTCATTAGGCTAATAGTAGGTGCTCAGTAAACATTCTCTGAATGAACGAACAAGTGAATGAATAAATGATTTAATCTTCATATTCTCAGTGTCTAATTTCAAAGCTATAGTGTGAAAGCTGCTCAATAATGTTTACTTGAGTTATTTCACTTAATTCTCCTAACATCAGATGTAAATAACTCTCTCACTTTGTAGAGACATTATGTAATTTGCCTCGCGGCACTCAGCTGAGCAGAAATTTGGCTCTTGATCTCTGTACTTTAGCGCTTCTGCGTTTCCACTTCCTCCTAGGGCTCCCGTTTCCCTATGCTGCCTTCCAGGCTTGAGGATGGCTCAGATGACAGTGAAAAGGCTCTTCTATATTGTGCTCATATGAGAAAGCTAAGGAGAACTTGGATGGGATCTAGGTCTCCTTAGTAACCTAAAGAAATACTTGGCAAATTCCAAGCACCAAGTCTTTCCATGGGTGAGGGCAATAGCATTCTTGTTACTTCCTCCTCAAAGAGTTGTTCCAGAGTACATCCTCAGAGTTTTTCCTGTGCAATCAACAGCACCCCCAAAGAGTGATCTGAGGCCAAGTCTAAGAAGGCCTCTGAGCCCACATCCCACTGTGGTTCTCCTTGGGTCTCAGGAGAGGAGATGGTGGAGGGACTAGGTCTATATTAAACGACACTCTGCATACCTTAGGAAGCTGTGGGTGGGAGCAACAAGGGTTCTTTATATTTGTAGAAAACATTAGTGAGCAATGTCAATTACTTTTCCAAAGGTCTTCACATCAATAAGCCTTGTAAATGACACTATTTAGTGTAACTATCATGTACTTTGCAGCTATTGCTCCCAAGACTGCCCAATCTAAAGGGCTGTCTTTTCCACGAAGCTACCTTCAGTTCCTCCAGCTCATACTAATCATTTTATCACTTGATGTTGGGTTATATTTTTGTCCTTCAGTTATAGAGTTCTTTGATACTGTTCTTCGCTATAAAAAGTGCATAGCTTGGCTCTCTAACAGGATTGCTAGCTCCTTGAGGGCAGGGACCACAGTGTATAGTCTTCATTGTCCTCACAAGGACAACTGCCTTCCTTCCTCCTTCCCTTCTCTTGTTCACTATAATCAACACAGCTCATCTCCACAGAGATTTCTGAAATAATCCAGGCCAAGATGGAGTATTTTAGGAGGCTTTCTATCCGATTCTCTTATGTCCCCTCTCAACCACGTTTTATAGCCTAGAATTCATTGTGTTACATTGATCCATTGTCTGATATGCCTGGAGGAAACTCTGGGCCACCAAGCCTCAATCTTCCCTGAAGGCCTCCAACAGTCCATTTTTTCCACTAGCATTGACTATCCTTGCTGAAGTCTAGTTTTGACAATCTGTGAAATCCATGGCTAGGCCAGACTCTGATCTACACACTCACCCAACTTCTGAAAGGAATTCTCTATTGACTTGAGCTATTTTGCTTCTACCCTGGTATGTATAGTATTACCTCTACCTGATCTCCCTTGATACTGTGTCCATCCCTTGGTTTGGTTCTAGAATATCCTGTAGTTTTGGACATTGGCATTTAGACAGGAAACACAGAGTCTCAGAGGCTTGTAGACTCAGTCCTGATTTCAATGTCTCGGCTTTCTCACAAACCTATGTGACCAAGCTTCTTGCTTGGCTTGAAGTTGAACTCATTGGATTGATGATAGCAATAGAGTAGGTATGTAATAGGACTAAGAATCAAGAAGAGAAATTTTTCTCTATTCAGCATCCTGCGATAAATCATATTGGCAAAGAAAAAAATATATATGTATAACTGAGTCACTGCAGTATAGTATAAATTATCACACTGTAAATCAACTCTACAATTTAAAAAAACAAGAATTTTTCTCTTTAATCTTTACACATAACAAGAAATATTGATAACAGAGGCTGATAACACTAGCTTTACTTCACAGAAGAGAGGCTAATGATTTCCTGAGAAGAAAATGGAAAATGCTGGAGCAATCAGGAGTTGCCTGGTGCTTCCTGATGTCCTATTTCTGCCAAGTTCATCCACATTTCCAAACCCTTCAGTGCCTGACTTAAGGTCCTTAGAGTTGACCTACCAGGATACTTTACCTCTCCATAGCCTCCCTAAGTTCTAAGGAACAATAAAAATCAGACCATTGTACTCTGTGTTTACCTAGTGTCTTTCCTCAGAACACTCTGTTATTCAAGCCCTTTCCAGAGGTGTTAAGTGAGGACCATTCTCTCGTATAAAAAGGACAGGTTGAAAAGTTCATATCTGTATAGAGAGCTGGTTCTCCAAAGAGAAGGCCAGCCCTCAACTACACATGTTTTCTCACTCATTAGTCTGGGGTGTGGGAAAAGCTGGAGATTTGCTATTAAAAGACTTTGGTTTGAGATCTAGTTATCTTACTTTCTTATCCTGTAACCCCTGGGAAGTCATTTAACCTCTTCCTGTCTCTATATTCTTTATGTCTTAGGGCTGTTTGTGAAGAGTAATTAAGCTAGCATATATTAGAAACTTAAAATATAAAATTTTACTGTATTTTTGGATATTTATAAGGTAATAACAATAACCAAAATCAACAAGATAGTTAGATGTGGTAATAGAATAGAGATTTTAATTTGTACAAAGCCAGCTGACACATCATGGCATTATAACTACAACACTGTAAGGAAGAAAACTATCTCAGTGTGTTTTTTTTTCTCTGGAAGTAATTCCTAAGGACAGGATTCAGGAGCAAATACCATATCCCATGAAACTCCAGTGGGGAAAAAGGAATTGATAGAGGAAAGGGAAGATAGGGAAGAAGAGGTATGTTATTATACCAATTACCAAAGTAGACAACTGAGGCCTATTCCAATGAGAAAACTCCAGAAAAAATATAAAGCAGACACCTTGGAATTATCCCAGCTGAGAAGTGAAGGAGCTGGCTCTCCTAACACACTCATTCCTTTCACTTATTGTTTGTAGACTGGTGGGAGTGCTAATCCTGGTACTTCCCGCCTACCTTGTAGAGGGGGCTGCTGGTGGAGGTGGGAGCCATAGTGCAGCCTTCTGGAAACCTCCAGGTATATAACTGGCTGTAATACTGTGATTTATAACAAGAAATGTATGTGTTGTCTTTGTCCCTGTTTTTGGTTCAGAAATCCTAAAACCATTGGAATTTCCTAAGTGATCAGAGTGACACCTTCAAGGCTTTTTTGCAAAGTTAATGAGGTGACTTTCGGAAAGTACCCAGGTAACCTCGGGATGAGGGGGTTGTCACCAGGGCAGCCAAGCCTGTGTTTAAAGGGTGGGAACTTTTAGTCCTATCCCCCTGACCTCTAGGAAGTGGAGACTGGCTAAAAGGTGCATCAGTTACCAGAGGCCAATGAATGAATCAATCATGACTGTCTAGTGAAACCCCCATAAAAGCGTGACAAAGATGGGCTTTGGAGAGCTTCTTCTTTGTGAATACTGGAGATTCAGGGAGTGTGTGTCCCTTCCCATATTTCTTGTCCTGTGTATTTCTTCTATCTGGCTATTCCTGAGTTACGCACTCTTACAAACTGGTGATTTATTAAGTAAAATGTTTTCCTGAGTTTTAGGAACTGTTCTGTCAAATTACTCGGAGGGAGTCATTAGAACCTTCAATCTCTCGTCAGTCAGAAGCACAGGTGACCACCTGGACTTGCGATTGGCTTCTGAAGTGGGGGACAAGGGAAAAATCTTATAGAACTGAAGCCCTTAACCTGTGGGATCCGATGCTGTGTCCAGGTAGACAGTATCAGAATTGAGTTGAATTGTAGGCCACCTAGCTGAAACCTGAGATTGCTTAATAATGTGGGAAATATTTCCCACTAATGAATAAATTAGAAATCATATTTTTTCTATTCATTATTGAGTAATATCTTTCTTAATAACTTTACAAGTTATTTATGAGCAAGCCAAAATCTACAGATTAGAAACCTGGCACTATGTTATGAGGTAGAATGATTTGTTGAAAAGGCAGAAAATAAAGAATTAATTCTTTCCATCTGAAATGCATAAGTCACAGAAAACCTGTAAGGATAAAATCTAATAGGAGGTTATTTAAAGGCTAATACAGTCAACAATGCCTGGAAATTAAAAGAAAAATTCCTTTTTCTTTAGTAGAGAGCATTTAATATAAGCTTAAAACATGGTTATATACATGCCAATTGTTCTTAAATTGTTTTTGTAAAACTTTTGCCATGTTTCCAGCATTTTAATGGAAGCTTAAGAGGAAAAAATTACTCTGTGAACTTTTTTCTTAATAAGGCAAGTAAATAAATAAAGATGAAGCTCTGTGCATGCCTCTGAAAACCAGATAAGAATTCCTTTGTGAGTCTCACCAATATAGGAAAGTCTATTTAAATTTTCTCACTTCCCTTTTCCTTTCAAACATGATCCAGTTAGCCTTGGCTCCCACCTCCTCCTTCCCCAGTTATAAAACCAAATGGGAATGTTTGTACTGAAGGGACAAGTCTGTGCAGTGACTCAGAGGAAACAAGCGTTTATAAACCATGTTTCCCTAAAGCCTCAGCAAAACATGGTTGTGGCCCAATTCCAGACTGGATGGGGCAAAACTCAGTAGTATGGCCCTGGCAAAGCAGAATGTTGAAGGGGCTTAGCCAGAAACAAGACCTGGGCTGCAGGAGGCCTTGAGGCAATACCGTATCTTGGCGATCTTTCATTTCCAAGGGTCAAAACAAAAATGGCTGAAACGAAGTCAGACAAATAAATGTTTGGGCTTTGCTGGAATGGAAAATTCTCTTTGAGTTTTCAAGACAGTTGGGCCTGGCTGCAGTTTCCTTGCTGGTGAATCTCATTTACACTGTATCCGTTAACTATCTTCTTTAAGTAGTATTCTGCCCTAGGGTCTACACTGACCATATCAACCTGAAATTCAAAGTGTTACAAGAACAGTTTGGTTTTAGCTCTGAAATCAGTCAGATCTAATTTTGACCTTCAATTCTTTGCTTTACACTTTTACTTGACAAATATGTATCAAAGACTTATTTTGTGCCAATCTTTAAGTGTCGAGAATGAGTGAGCCAGCAGGATAGATAAAGCCCCCATTCCCCTAATCTTCCATTCTAATTGGAGGGGGGAAAAAAAAGCCCAAAACATAGAGATTATTTCACAGTGATGGCAATAACGTCATGAAAATAGATCAGGAAGCTCAACGGAATGACCAGGGAGGACCTACGCAAGATGGTGGGGAGGAGGCTCCTACGAAGAAGTGACATTTAAGCTGAGACTTGAATGACACGAAAGAGCCAGGAGGGTAAGAGCATTCTTGGCACAGGCCCAGGCAAGGTCCTGAGAGAGGAATGACCTTGGCCTGTGTGAGGAACAGGAAGGCCCGTATGACTGAAGCACGAGTGAGGGAGAGGAGGACGAGATAGGGCTGGAGAATGTGGCAGATGAAAGACAGCCACCCAGTATTTGAGATGCCTCCCCAGAGAGATGGGTCTCTTTCCCCTCCCCGTGAATCTAGACTGGATCCGACTGTGTTAAACCCCAGGGTGTGGCAGAAGTGATGCTGGGCAAGCCTAGACTTTAGAATGACCCTTACCTCCATCTTAGTCCCCCTGTGGCCCTAAACTGATGTGAGAAGGCTGGCCACCTGCTGGAGAGACCACCTGGATTAGATACACGAAGAGGATGGGGCCCAGCCTTCCAGCTGTTGTCTCTGACAAGGTCCCAGACAAGTGAGAGGAACCGTCTCAGATCAGCTTAGCTGCCCATTGAATACCCCTGAGTGACACTAGAAAGGGCCTCATGAGACAGAAGAGTCATCTGGGTGAGACTTGCCCAAAGTCCTGACACTAAATCAAGAGACAGAATGCAATGGTGGTTGTTTTAAACCACTTAATTTGGGGGGTGTTTTGTGTCTCAGCCAATGATAACGAGAACATAGAGGCTGGAGCCAGGTTACTTTGATCCTGAGTCAGGATGAAGAGTTGGGCTTGGGATGGATGAGGTACCACAAGAAAGGTTAAGCAAAAGGTACAGGAGCTACATTCTTAACTTGCTTTGACTGCTACTTGTTTCTGGTTTCCTAATTCTTTGCCTTGTGCAAGTAAACTGAACTCTGTTTTGGTCTCTTTAACTGTATGGTTAAAGATTCTAAGAACGGTCGGTATCCGTAATTGTTATTACTTTTTTGGCTCAGCTTCAGAACTGAGGAGACTCCAGTCACCCTCAATTTTTATCAACAAGTTCAGGAAGCCCTTAAGAGAACTGTGTATTATTCATGTTCCAGATGGTGCCTCTCTGGCCCGCAAATCTGCCATTTTGTATCCTCCATGGCCTCCTCTGACATTGGTCCCAAGGATCCTTAAAAGTAGCAAACCATGGTATCCTGACTGGATGGTGGCCCAGGTGGCTGTGTTGTCCCCTCTCGCATAGGATGTTCAAGGCTGCTGCCTCTTAGAATGGCATTTGGTGGACTCAGACCATCATCACGTTCAAGTGAGGCAAATAGCCTCGCTCTTCCCCCATGGAGAAGAAACAGCCACAGGAGTCATTCCTTGACCTCCCAGATTCCTATCAAACTTTCAGCAGTGAAGTATATTGTGCTATGCTGTGTTCTGTTAGATTATCTTACCTGTTTCGGCAATGCCTACTTTAAGGTGACTTAGTCCACCCACACGTCGACTGTGAATGAGCTTTCTCACTGATGAGCTCTCTTCTTGGCATCTGCTGCCCTTCTCCTCACCCAGCCTCTGCTTCCCTAGTTTGTCCATTAGGTCTATTCTTCTGAAGCCTGTATTGGAAAACATCAGTTCAATTCTTCAGGCATGCCCCACAAAAAGAAGTGTTCTTGGTTAAATGACGGCTTCTATCTTTCCATTTCACAGACTCATAGTGTATATCTGCACATTAAGACCATGAGGCATACGCTAGCGAGAAACACGGCCTCACTCGGCTTACAAATTCCAGTATTTCGTAAACCTATTTAATCATGGGACAATTTTGGTTTCTCCTTTGAAGAAACGTTTGAGAGATACTACATTTAGTTCTTTCCCCGTTTCAGCAGACTGTAAGCTTTCTTTTATTTAGTTTATACCCTGCCTCTTTCAATTGTACTAAATAATACCAGAATTTGACATTCTTCTGGGTGTTAATTTTGTTGCATGGTGAAAATAGACTTCTTGGGTTTGAGTTCTAAATCCATTACATACAGCTACGTAACTTTAGACAAGTTACTTATATGTAAAATGAAAATAATAGCATTTTCATCAATAGGGCTGCTGTGATGATTAAATGATCTCAAGCAGAGAAAGTGAATTTCACATTTTCTGCTCACAAATGTTAGCTACTATTGCTATAATTATCTTACATTACTTACATTACTAATACTACTATTTTTATTGTTTTATAAAGGCATCAACAGCTAGGTTTTACAAATATTCCTTTTATGTAAAGATTTGTCCAATTGTATCTGAAATAAGTCATCCTGTTTTCTATCAGCACTGCTTTACAATGCTTGACTTTAAACTGAAAGTCACTTAGTCGTGTCAGACTTTTTGCGACCCCACAGACTATGCAGTCCATGGAATTCTCCAGGCCAGAATACTGGCGTGGGTAGCCTTTCCCTTCTCCAGAGGATCTTCCCAACCCAGGGATCAAACCCAGGTCTTCTGCATTATAGGCAGATTGTTTACTAGCTGAGCCACCAGGGAAGCCCAAGAATACTGGAGGGGGTAGCCTATCCTATCTCCAGTGGATCTTCCTGACCCAGGAATCAAACTGGGGTCTCCTGCATTGCAGGCGGATTGCTTGACTTTAGGACAGGTGTATACAGGCAATTCAGCACCAATATCAATATAAGTGTGTTAACTGAATGTTTTTTTTTTTTTCTTCAACTCCAATATAACACTTCAGCCATTATACATCAAATATCCCCAAAGAAAAGTTGTTGGAGAAATGTAAGCCTCGTGTTAACCAACCATTTATTCTGAGCAATGAAGAGTTCTTCAGTTCATCAATTCTTACTGTGTTTAGGAGAGCCATGCATTAGTGCCGTAGGAATCTATATTAATCCTATTTTCTAAATGAGGCCTTCAAGATGTATGGAAGTTTAATTTTTACTTATCCACTATTGGAAGCAGAAGACACAAGCTAATTATCAGTGTGGAGGAAATCATGATTAGGACCCCTCCAGGATCAGTAGTCACTGGTAAGCTTCTTTTGTGGGAGCAGGTAGAGCCACCCTCTAAGAATCAGAGCAGCAGCCCTTCAATTTCAGTCTCCAGGAAGTGGGTACAAGCATTATTTTTTGACTTCACAAGGGAAAGTTGAGGCCAGGATTTTCTCTTTGAAGTGGGGAAGATCAGGAATTAATTGAATAAACTACAGTTTATCATAAATTAAAATTTAGTGGTAAAAGAAAGACATGTTACATAGTTTCCCTTGATCTTGCTCTATATGGCAGTCTTCCTTAAATTATATGTATATATGTTATCAACAGGAAAAGCAGTTTAGATGCTCTGCTCAGCTTCCTGTGCCTCGCCCAGCAGGTGGCTGCCCCAGCAGGAAGGATTCTGTATATGAGAAAATATTCTATACGGCTACCCTTGAAAACTTGAACTTATCCTAATGCTAAATGTACTTAGTACAATCACTTAATAATCAGCTTTCTCGACTTTGAAGCCTTTGAAGCTTTGGGGCACATCTTTTGACCAATGTAATGATGAAAGTGACTTTACCATGTAAAGCACAGTCTTTCTTACAGAATTGTTACTGTTATTACTGTTATCATTATTTTTTGGCTGGCTTTCTTGCTCACATTCTCTCCATCCTTGAATAGAACATGATTTTCTTATGACTGGGAAGAGCAGGCATTCTCAGTGGGTCATTTAACACCCAGAGGGCGAGGCTGTGCCCATCTTTGTTCCCACTGTGTCTCTAAGGCTGATATCACTTTGTGCTAGCACTGATGGTTGGTTTTTAAAAAGCTGAAAATCAATTTTGAGCCTTTTTAAAGGGCAACTGTTTCTAGAATCTAAAATATGCTGCAAATATGGAAAGATGTCTTCTTTCCCATCCATCGTCTTTCTCAAGATTTCATATGCTGCCAAAAGCAAGAAGACAAGTATCTCTTAAATGCATTACAGACAAATTGCCTACTGCTATTTAATGAAAAGGAAACAAAATTGATCTTGCTTTGTACTTTTACACAAATAAAAATATTTTTAAACCCCTAGGCCAGAAAAATTCCCTAGAGTAATGAAAGGATGATGGCTTGGCATTTTTTCTTAACGAAAATATCAATACTAGCTCAGTAATATATGGGTTTTATCTTCTTTTGTATAAAATCAAGCCACAAAATAATTGTTAGCATCTTTAATATACATAGCCCTTGTTTTGCTGGAGGTCTTCTCAAAAACTTGTACTCTAAGATATATTTCAACATGAATAAAAATAAAGTTATAAAAATATTTCTATTGGCAATATATTTTTTCCTGCTGTTTCACTGAATCAAAAGAGTAAGAGAAAAGATTCACTGGGAATACATTTGTTCATAATTTACACACACAATATCTTGGAATATTTTTCCTACAAATGACTTTATATTGGGGATGAATCTTCCTATAGCTTCTAATTCAAACCATGTGTTCTGGGTTTAATATTAGGACATTCTTAACTATCTGGCTTGAAGGACAGGGAATAGATCAAAGATCTCTTTAATAATAATGCAATATACTTATAGAAAGAAGAACCCAAACCCTAAAGAAAGATGTTGCCATAAACTTCAATATCTATGAAATTTGCATTCATCTTATTTCTCTGAGTATCTATGAATTCAGTTTAAAAGGTTCTATTTCATCATTACTGGCATCCAGAACACTAGTCAGCTTTCAAGATCAATTCTTGCTCTCTTCTTCTTGGGGGGAGTGTGTGTGTGTGTGTGTGTGTGTGTGTGTGTATGTGTGCGCGCGCGTGCGCGCGCATGTGTGCACTCTTTCCAAATTAAATTATTCTATTGCTTTGCAAAATACAAAATATAAGATTTATGGAAAAATGGCAAAGTTTGCGGGAAAATATACCAGCTACTATATACCAACAGTCTTGTTAATATAAAGCCCATTTTTGTGCAGATATTTTTCTATTTCCCACCCTCTCATCTAGAAAGCTGGAGAAGGAAATGGCAACCCACTCCAGTACTCTTGCCTGGAAAATCCCATGGACAGAGGAGCCTGGTAGTCTACAGTCCATGGGGTCGCGAAGAGTCAGACATGACTGAGCGACTTCACTTTCACTTTTCACTTTCATGCATTGGAGAAGGAAATGGCAACCCACTCCAGTGTTCTTGCCTGGAGAATCCCAGGAATGGGGGAGCCTTGTGGGCTGCCGTCTATGGGGTCGCACAGAGTCGGACACAACTGAAGCTACTTAGCAGCAGCAGCAGCAGCATCTAGAAATCATACACGAGCCTTCCTTAAAAATATGCCAACAGCTCATTTACTGAATCCTCACTGTGGACTCAGCATTGTCATGGGCTCTGTGAGACATCCTGGTACTTAAAGAACTCATGATTTGTTTTGGGCTGTGGACTTATAAGGAAGAACACTAGTGAATGAAGTGACTTCATACAAAAGCAGGGATCTAGACAGAAGGCAGATGTGAAAGACCCTCATGATGTTGGCAGGGGTGCTTTCCTGCTTCCAGGCCCTCACTCACGCTTTTTCATTCGCCTGGAATACCATTTTCTTTTAGAGGTTCTACTCATTCTTTAAAATCTGGCCTAATGGCAACCTGTAGGAAGCATTTCCTTATCATTCTAAATCAGAAGTGGTCTCTCTCAGCTCTGTAGACCTACATAATTTCTCCCCCAGTACTTATCCTAAGAGAGCTATCACTTGCAGGTTCATATTGTAGTTATTTACATAAACAAGCAAAAAAGAAAAAAATCCCCTTCAGTTCCTGAGGGCCAAAATTAGGTCTTTTGAATCTTTGGCTGATTCATGGCATGTTTAACAATGCTATCCATTCATTGCATAGGTGTTCAATATATGTTTATTGAATGCATGACTGGTCAAGTGATTGAATCACCGGATTTTGTACAAGGATATTTGTGTTCTATGTTAGAGTTTACCAAGACCTTTCCCATGCATTATATTTCTTAATTCTCTAAGGTAGTTATTACTATCATCACCTTACAAATTAGTAAACCAAGGATCAGAGAAGGCAAGTAACTTATTTAACCACATACAGCAGGTGAATGAGAGATGGCACTCAAACTCAAGTCTTTTGGTTCCAACTCTAGCCAGAGAACTCTTGTTCTTTCCATTCCTCTATTCTATTTCCTATAGAAATTCATTTTCTATTCACTGCAGGGTTTATTTAACTGCATATCAAAACTTTAATAACTGTAGTTTGTAAGAAGTTTGAAGAAATACTATTGCAATTCTTAATACTCTTAAAGAACTAATGAAACACCTCATTGCTATACATTTTAATGAATCTGATGCTAGCTGAAGAAATAGTGCTACTAATTTTGCATCAGATGTTATACATCTAAAGTTGGGGCCTTTTAAGGTGATAAAGCCCTTTTGTCTCTCTAGAAAGCATTGTTTGGTCCTTTTTTATCTTAATGTCGTAGGTATTTCTTTCAAGTATCAAACTGATGTTCATAAATTAAAATTTAATGCATCAGCTAATTTTGTTATAAATAAGGTTCCCTGATACAGCTTTTCTATTGTATATCACAGTTCTCTAGCACTCATAACAATGAATACTTGTGCATGTTTTGCACTTCAAGTTTTAGGTTTTTTTATAGCCAATTGGCTGCAAAGTAATAATATCTATCTAATGAAAAAAATGGTCTTGTAGAGTGAAAGATGGCTTAACTCAGAGTCAGAAGATATGAGTCAACTTTCCTTTTTTTCCATTAAAACTAGCTGTGTGATCCTGGGTGAATTCTTAATATGTGTGGGTCTTAGTTTCTTCATCTGTGAAATGAAGAGATTAAAAAGTCTGATCTCTAAGCTGCTTCCAGCTATAACATTCTGAGACTCATTTGGTCTTTCATTAAATAAGAAAGCCATAAAAAAAAAGAAAGTCATAATTTTTGTGTTATATAAAGATTAATTTTATATAATCAAGACACCTCTGTACATGTATATACACCACAACTTACAAACATAGAGAAAGGACTTGTGGACAGGGTGGGAGAAGGAGACAGTGGGGCGAACTGAGAAGGTAGTACTGACATATGTACACTGCCATGTGTAAAACAGATAGGTAGCGAGGGACCTATATAGCAGAGGGAGCCAGCCAGCTCTGTGATGACTTAGGGGGTGGGATGGAAGTGGGTGGGAGAGATAGTAACAACTACCGTCCAAGATTTTTAGAAAGTAATTTATGAGAAAGACTTTTGTAAATCTCAATTTTCTGTACAAATACCATTGGATCTCAGCTACTCAAACATAAGCTATCAAAATGACACAATCCTCATTATTCTTCCTAAACCAGCTTTTCATTATTCATTATTGTATACATTGTGATAAATGCACAATAATATGTATAACATGTATGTAAATTTTGAAGCCTAATAATAGAAATGATCATCTATAATTCACTCTCTATCCTAAGTGCTAGAACATTATCAACATAATTGAAAACATGCAATGTTTTATCCTGATTTAACCATCTTCTTTCTCATCAGAGTTTGTGTTTTTAACTTTTCAAAATAGTTCCACCACTTGTGTATGGATCCCTAAACAGCATATTGTTTAAGTTTTGCTTCTTTGTTTTTGGTTTTATAAAATGATATTCCAGTTGGGCTATTTCAAATCCTAAATGATGATGCTGTGAGAGTGCTGCATTCAATATGCCAGCAAATTGGAAAACTTTGCAGTGGCCATGCAAGTAGAAAAGGTCAGTGTTCATTCCAATCCCAAAGAAAGGCAATGCCAAAGAATGCTTAAACTACAGCACAATTGCACTCATCTCACATGCTAGCAAAGTAATGCTCAAAATTCTCCAAGCCAGGCTTCAACAGTACAAGAACCATGAACTTCCATATGTTCAAGCTGGATTTAGAAAAGGCAGAGGAACCAGAGATCAAATTGCCAATATCCACTGGATCGCTGAAAAAGGAAGAGAGTTCTAGAAAAACATCTACTTCTTCTTTTTGCTTTTGTTTTGTTTTAAATATAAATTTATTTGTTTTAATTGGAGGTTAATTACTTTACAATATTGTATTGGTTTTACCATATATCAACATGAATCTGCCACAGGTTTTATTGACTATGCCAAAGCCTTTGACTGTGTGGATCACAAAAAACTGTGGGAAATTCTTTAAGAGATGGGAATATCAGACCACCTGACATGCTTCCTGAGAAATGCTGGACTGGATGAAGCACAAGCGGGAATCAAGATTGCTGGGAGAAATATCAATAACCTCAGATATGCAGATGACACCATCCTTATGGCAGAAAGTGAAGAGGAGCTAAAAAGCCTCTTAATGAAAGTGAAAGAGGAAAGTGAAAAAGTTGGCTTAAAGCTCAACATTCAGAAAACGAAGATCATGGTATCTGGTCCCATCACTTCATGGCAAATAGATGGGAAAACAGTGGAAACAGTGACAGACTTTATTTTGGGGAGCTCCAAACGCACTGCAGATGGTGACTTGCAGACATGAAATTAAAAAACGCTTACTCTTTGGAAGAAAAGTTATGACTGACCTAGACAGCATATTAAAAAGATTAAAAAGCAGAGACATTACTTTGCCAACAAAGGTCCATCTAGTCAAGGCTATGGTTTTTCCAATAGTCATGTATGGATGTGAGAGTTGGACTACAAAGAAAGCCGAGAGCAGAAGGATTGATGCTTTGAACTGTGGTGTTGAAGAAGACTCTTGAAATTCCCTTAGACAGCAAGGAGATCCAACCAGTCCATCCTAAAGGAAATCTGTCCTGAATATTCATTGGAAGGACTGATGCTGAAGCTGAAACTCCAATTCTTTGGCTACCTGAAACAAAGAACTGACTCATTTGAAAAGGCCCTGATGCTGCGAAAGATTGAGGGCAGGAGGAAGGGGACGACAGTGGATGAGATTGTTGGATGGCTTCACTGACTCAATGGACATGAGTTTGAGTAAGCTCTGGGAGTTGGTGATGAACAGGGAAGACTGGTGTGCTGCAATCAATGGGGTCACAAAGAGTCAGACATGACTGAGTGACTGAAATGAACTGAACTGAACTGAAAAATGATATACAGTATGTAATCTGAGTGTCCCAGATTTCTTCACTTAATATTACATTTTTGTTTTTAAAAAGGTAGTTACTAGCTTAATAACATTAACCACAATATTATATATTAACATACATAATTTAAATTTTCACACATAAATCACATAATTTTTGTAATAGTTACATAATTTATAGATTTATAACTGGTAAAAATACTGACAATTATAAACATATGATTAATATTTAATAGTATATATGAATATGTAAGAAGTTTCCCTGGTGATTCAGTGGTAAATAATCCACCTCCCAGTGCGGGAGATGTGGGTTCAATTCCTGGGTCAGGAAGATGCCTTGAAGAAGGAATTGGCAACCCACTCCAGTATTCTTGCCTGGAAAATCCCATGGACAGAGGGGCCTGGCAGGCTATATAGTCTATGGGGTTGCAGAGACAGATACAGCTTAGTGACTAAATAGCAAGAACAACAATTAATATACATACATTTATTAATATGTAAATATATAATTAGTACAGATTTAATATATAATTTACATGTAATTTATGTTATATGTTAATTATAATATAAGTATTAGCTTAGAGATGGATCACTCATTTTTGCTATTAATTCATTCTGTGAATATGCCACACATTATCCATTTTCATGAAAATAAACACTTGGGTTGTTGCAGTAATTTTACTATTAAAACTATAACACCAAAGCAGATGTAAGCCTTATGAGGAGACTTGTATTCTCCTGGTGCACGTGAATAAGACTTTGTTCTCCCTCTTTGTTGCCATTTTTGTTTAATTGCTAAGTTGTGTACAACTCTTTTGCGACCCTATCGACTGTAGCCCTCCAGGCTCCTCTTTCTCGGGATTTTCAGGCAAGAATACTGGAGTGGGTTGCCATTTTCTCCTCCAAGGGATCTTCCTGACCCAGGGATCAAATCCGCGTCTCTTTCATTGGCAGGCAGATTCTTTACTACTAAGCCACATAGAAAACCCTGTTCTCCTTCTACCCATGCTAAATTTTTCTCCATAATATTTATCACTATTTACCACTATGCACAGGTTAAAAGGTGGCACATTGGTAAAGAATCCACCCACAATGCAGGAGACACAACAAACACAGGTTCAATCCCTGGGTGGGGAAGATCCTCTGGAGAAGGAAATGGCAACTCACTCCAGTATTTTCGACTGGAAAATTTCATGGACAGAAGAGCCTGGTAAGTTACAGTCCATGGGGTCACAAAGAGTTGGACACAATTGAGCACACACAACATTATGTACACACACATATATATATCTTGCTAATTACCTGGATTCACAACTGGAATATAAGATTCTATTTTACCAATGTGATATCCCCAGTTCCTAAAAAAGAGCATATAGCAAAGGCTTAGAAAGTATTTGTTGGATGAATGAATGAATGAATAGGGTTTTGTTGCTGGTTTTGGATTTCCTGCTGATACATAAATCAGCATGGAATATTGGAAAGATAATGAGCACACTCTTCTGGATTCTGATCCCAGATATGCCCCTCACCCTGGGCAAGATACTCAACTCTTCTGATTCTGAGTATCAACATTTATAGAAAGGAAATAGTAAATACTTTCTGGGTATTTTACAAACGTTTTATAAACTCTGACTTCATAACTATGTGCTAGTTGTTGTTCCTTACAGAAAAAAAAAAGACCCACATATTTTTATGGAGATTCCAGAAAATGAGCACAAGATAAAATTATCTGTTTTGTGTCAAAAATTTCTGCAGTTCGGTAGGAAGCCAGAAAGAAAATAATAGACTGGAGAGAGTGAGAGAACCCAGTTCCGGGGCCTAATCTGATACATTTCCTATGCTGGATGTGGGGCAATCAAGCTTCACTGCAAAATCAAGCTATTTTTAACTTCAAGAAAGCATAAAGAGTTTCTTTTTAAGTAGGGCAACCAAGATAGTCTGTTACTCTTTTCAATCAGCCTGCCTAAATGAAATATTCATCTTTAGTGTCAGAATAAGGAGTGATATATATAGCTGGGCACTAAGAAGGGATGAAGTCTTCTGAGAGTAAATCCTTTAATAGTTCTGGATATAAAATTACTGTAGCAGAAACATCCATTTATATTGAATTAAGGTTCTATACGCTAGAGAAATGAGGGTTTGTTTTTTTCTTCTATCTTGATCTCACACGGACAGGCAGAGGGAGAGGTGATGATGTCTGGGGGAGCTTTTCAACCGCCTGGGCCCAGGGCAGCATAGTGGAAAAGATCCCTGATTTGGGGGTTGGCTTGACCTTGTGCTGCCTAAAGCTAATAGTATCGGCTGTGTTTCATCATCTGTAAAGTGGAGTTAATGACAATATTGTCCCACTCTGGTGACTGGAAGGATTCAGTATGATGATGTGAGTGAAAGCCATTTGTGGACTGTGAAGCACGATGTTGACGTTATGAGATCTGAGTTCTGAGATTTAGCGTCATGAGACTGAAGCTCAAGGCAATGATGTGTATTTGTGTTATGAGATTAGACAGAAGCTGAAGGAGCAGTTTGATTTTGGCCTCACCTTTTTCTAGACATTCCTTCTTCCTTCCTCACCCGGCCTTTCCCACGGGTGCCCAGCAATTGTGCTCAGCCCCTGCCAAGTGTCTCCTGTGCTCAGCCCCTCTGCCTTGCATATTTATCCTGTGCCCCTTCCCCTTAGGTCTGGCTCTGCTCTCTCCTTCCTGAAACAATACCAAGGTCGAGCAGAGTGGGAAACAAAAGGATTATTTGCCTTCCTGTTCATGAAGAGCCCAAGTACTGAGTTTTGCTGTGATCTCTGGATGAGGTTTATATAGTCACAGAGAGCCGCTGACAAAACTGAGGAAGAAAAGGTCCATTGGGAAGCTTTAACTTTTCTATAATTTGCCCAAAGGTGGTTTGACATTTTTACATATACCAGGGACCTCACGAAAAAGCACAGGCCTCTCTTAAACTTTTGACAAGGTCTGGGTGACACACAGTTAATATGAAATCATTGTTAATAGAGACTCATGGAGTAGTGTTAATGGTTTTCATTCTGTGTTTCATAGCCACAGTGAGAATTTAAATGGATTGGCTAGGAAAAGAAGTTTAGTAAATTCCTAAGGGAAAAAAGTTGTTTAAATTTAAAAAAAACTAAATATTAATAATTATGCATGGATTGGAGCTGGAACCAAAAATCAGCTCTTATAGTTCTCTCTTCTTGTCTCAGTTTCTCTCCACACTTTTCTCCAATCCTTTCTCCATTCTTTCTAGGTCAAATCCTGGAAGAATTTAGCTTGGCTGGCATAGCTCACCATTACTACCCTGCCAGGGGCTCCTGAATTAATCCATCAAGTGAATTTCTTCTGGACCGCTCCACCTACCTTGATACAAGCAGAAGCCCGTACTTTGCAGAAAACATCTTGGCTCTGAGTCCTTTGGCAGGGCTGAGGGTCTGCAGGTTTCCAATATAAGACAAACATGACTGACAGATTCAAGACACTTAAGTGTCAGGGCTGTATAAGCGTGAGGGAAAGAAATTGCTTTGAACAGATCAACTTGAGAGGCAGACCCTCAAGTTTCACAGTTGTACACCCTCCTCGTCCTTCCACTTTTACTATGATCAAAATTGTTTCTGTAGATGAAACAGAAATCTCTCTCTCGCTTAAATATATAGTTCCATTTCTCAAAGATTCCCAAAAGGAGTAGGTAAAGAGTTCTGGTCTTGGGAGTTGATGTGGAAAGGCTTTCTGTCAAAGCATCTCAAAGGATCTCACTTGAGATTGTTAGAATTTAAGCCAGTATTGAATTTCATTCCTCATTTCAAATGCCAGACCCCATTCTACCACTCACCAGCTGTGAGACCTTGAGAAAGTTATTTCACCCATGTAATGGACATAATACTAATATCTACCTCCACACTTTTATAAGCATTAAATAAGATAACACATGCAAAGTACTTAACCTGGTTCCTGGCATGTACTCAATAAATTTTAGCTATGATTTTATTGCTATTGCTTGATTACTTTATTAACTCTCCAAACATACCATTTAATCAACATTTATTAAGAGCTTACTCTGTGTGAAATATTTCACTAAAGTAACTTGCACACAAAAATAAATGAAAATTTTCAAAATTAAAAATGTTAATCATATAATTTACACTGCTAATTTTCTATCAGTCTTTCTTTCAGTTCAGTTCAGTCGCTCAGTTGTGTCTGATTCTTTGCGACCCCATGAACTGTAGCACATCAGGTCTCCCTATCCATCACCAACCCCTGGAGTCCACCCAAACCCATGTCCATCGACTCAGTGATGCCACTCAATCATCTCATCATGTGTCGTCCCCTTTTCCTCCTGCCCTCAATCTTTCCCAGCATCAGGGTCTTTTCCAGTGAGTCAACTCTTTGCATCAGGTGGCCAAAGTATTGGAGTTTCAGCTTCATCATCCGTCCTTCCAATGAACACCCAGGACTGATCTCCTTTAGGATGGACTGATTGGATCTCCTTGCAGTTCAAGGGACTCTCAAGAGTCTTCTCCAACACCACAGTTCAAAAGCATCAATTCTTTGGCACTCAGCTTTCTTTATAGTCCAACTCTCACATCCATACATGACCACTGGAAATATCATAGCCTTGACAAGAGGGACCTTTGTTGGCAAAGTAATGTCTCTGCTTTTTAATATGCTGTCTAGGTTGGTCACAACTTTCTTTCCAAGGAGTAAGTGTCTTTTAACTTCATGGCTGCATTCACCATCTGCAGTGATTTGGGAGCCCAGAAAAACAAAGTCAGCCACTGTTTCCACTGTTTCCCCATCTATTTCCCATGAAGTGATGGGACCGGATGCCATGATCTTCGTTTTCTGAATGTTGAGCTTTAAGCCAACTTTTTCACTCACCCCTTTCACTTTCATCGAGAGGCTCTTTAGTTCTTCTTCACTTTCTGCCATAAGGGTGGTGTCATCTGCATATCTGAGGTTATTGATATTTCTCCTGGCCATCTTGATTCCACCTTGTGCTTCTTCCAGCCCAGTGTTTCTCATGATGTACTCTGCATATAAGTCAAATAAGCAGGGTGACAATATACAGCCTTGATGTACTCCTTTTCCTATTTGGAACCAATCTATTGTTCCATGTCCAGTTCTGACTGTTGCTTTCTGACCTGCATACAGGTTTCATATAATATCAGTGAGTTTTATTATTACTGTAAGCTACAGACTGAAGAGTTTTTTTAAAACATGCCTGATAATGAATCTGTGTATTTGAGATGAAATTACTTGAAAATAAATTCTAAATAATGGTAAAAGTTCATAATATTTAAATAGACTGGGAAATTATGCCAGAGAGACTATGTCAAGCTTCAGAAAGCTCACACTGCTTAGAAATTTGAATCTGTAATTTTTATGTGACATTTCTTCTCAAAACAAACATTTTTTTTCCTTGAATGAAAAACTGTGCTAACTCATATCCTCCCCAAACACTCCTTGCACTGCAACAACTTATCAGTGTGTGCACAGGATGGGAAAAAAAGCTAAGGAAGTAGTTTTCAGTTTCAAGTTTCCAAAGGGTGACTATAAATAACAACCAGTGCACTTGAGCAATGGTGTTTTCTAGTTAATTTAATTTTTTGTTTACCTGGGAATTAACTCAGATAACGTTTTGTTTTGAACTGCACTAAAATTCACTATAAGATGGTGAATATAAGTGAATCTTTCTTAAGCTAATTTAGGTGCTGAGTCATGAACAAAAAGGTCAATTCTTATATAGGCATTCACGAGACATTTGTTAACTATAGTAAACTGTAGCTGTACATGGTACAGAGGGACAGGCAGGAGATATAATTCCAGGACATGTTCTACAGACTTTCAAACACTTTTACAGCAAGACATTACTTTGCTAACAAAGGTCCGTCTAGTCAAGGCTATGGTTTTTCCAGGTGTCATGTATGGATGTGAGAGTTGGACTGTGAAGAAAACTGAGCACTGAAGAATTGATGCTTTTGAATTGCAGTGTTGGAGAAGACTCTTGAGAGTCCTTTGGATTGCAAGGAGATCCAGCCAGTCCATTCTAAAAGAGATCAGTTCTAGGATTTCTTTGGAAGGAATGATGCTAAAACTGAAACTCCAATACTTTGGCCACCTCATGCGAAGAGTTGACTCATTGGAAAATACTCTGATGCTGGGAGGGATTGGGGGCAGGAAGAGAAGGGGATGACAGAGGATGAGATGGTTGGACGTGAGTTGGAGTGAACTCTGGGAGTTGGTGATGGACAGGGAGGCCTGGTGTGCTACAATTCATGGGGTTGCAAAGAGTTGGACACGACTGAGTGACTGAACTGAACTGACAATAAAAAATATGTTTTGTACTCCAGTCCCTTAGCAATAAACACACATGTGTCCATATAAATAGTTGAAAGAAAAGTTTTGCAAAACTATTCTTATAAACTGCAATACATTCTGATTTTTTTTTCAGTCTATTTCCTTTCTAAGAAAGAATGTTGTTTGTAATCTACTAAATTGATTTCATGACCAGTGAATGACATAGCGTTTGAGAATTCCTGTTTTTAAAAACAAGTATCTTATATCAACATATTTTGTTGTAATTTGCATAATTCTCCAAAGCCCTGGGCTCAGGAGGAAAAAAGTTGTTTTCTAGTTATTTTCTTTAACTTCAGAAAAGTGGAACCAAATTCCTTGGTAAACACTGCCTTTTAATTTGGATTAAATAAATTAGCTTTTGATTACTGTTACTTAAATAAAACCCTATTCTTGAAGATTTGACCTTAAAAAATTGCCAAATTTGGTTTACCAAAATATCCAAACATGAGATAATTGATTAGTGAAAACCTTTGGAAAAGAAGAAATTCCCAGTTAAAGAGTGTAGCAAAATCATAACTTTAAAATCCCTGACATGAACTAAAGACTCAAAAATAATCTAAAAAGAATACCTCATCAAGACAATGAATAGCTTTAACACATTCTAGAGTCCTTTCTTCTGTGACTTATTCACTTTCACTTTTTATTGACATCAGGGATTATTTCTATAGCATCCTAGTATGTTTCCTTGCTGTGGGGTGTGCAGTGTACATGACCTTTAAAACAATTTCTTAACATGAAACTCAGTATGTCAGACTCTGGAAAAATTAAAACCTCATATTAAGATAAAATGGCTTCTTCCACTTATTAAGAACTCAGTTTGTCTTGGGTGAGGATGAAGCTAGCAGGGGAAATAGAAGTGGATTTTACAAGCAAGGATGTGGCTAGCTGTCCTGTTCAGGAGTGTTCTGAATAGGAGTGTTCAGGAGTGTTCTTGACAGCGTTCTGTCAAGTAGGCAAGGAGTGTTTTAGGAGTGCCTACTAGATTTTTAGCCAGCCTTATTCTTCTCAAACCATTAAATCCTAAGTTGTCTTGGTACACATTGCAAAACCTCAAATTTCTTTTCTTGTGGCTGCCGTGCCGCGCTTTATATAGCCCAAGCGGCCGTGTTGTGCAACTAAGTCTGAACACTCCAGACACAGCGTGTTTCTCATGTCAGAGGAAGTGGTGCAGCTGATCTGAAGGCTGGAGGGAAGCAGATATTCAGGCCACATTTATTCCCAGGCCTGACTCAAAAGAGCTGTGTGATTTAAGGAATTACCCCAGCCGTGCTTCCCTATTTCCAGAGAGTAAAACCACAGGGCAGTGTGGGCTGGTGTGTTTGCACCTGTCTGGCGTCTGCACCAATGCGCCTGTCACCCTGAGTCATAGGGCGGTACTGACTGCCTTGTGGGATGCAACAGCACAGGGAGGGGGGAGTGGTCAGTAGCTCTGCGGCTGGAGTGGGTTGATCCCCATTCAGATTTCAGTTGTGCCATGCTGGCTCCTGACTGTAGACATGCTGCTTGAGTCCTTCAATCACTAGTTCCTTTATCTTTGAAGTGGGAACAATAATACCATCATGTAGGGTTGTTGAGAACATTAAGGGAAAAAAATTTTTTTTTGGCTGCACTGAAAGATTAAAGGAACTTTTTTTTAAACTGCACCACGTGGCATTGGGATTTCTTAGTTCCCCCAAGGGAACTTCCATGCCCCCTGCATTGGAAGTGTGGAGTCTTAACCACGGAAGCCAGGGAAGTTCCAAAAGAACATTTCAAAAGGAGCTAAATGTAATAAATACCAGACACTTGTTGCATTACATATATGAACTCAGTTATTTGCTCAGCCATGTCCAGCTCATTGTGATCTCCTATGCACTGTAGCCCACCAGGCTTCTCTACCCATGGGATTTCCTGGGCAAGAATCCTGGAGTGGGTATCCCCTACTCCAGGCGATCTTCCTTACCCAGGGATCAAACCCAGGTCTCTTGCATTGCAGGTGGATTCTTTACTGTCTGAACTACCAGGGAAGACCAAACATAATAAATGCCAGGCATTTTTTTGTATACATGTATGAATTCAATTATTATTATTTTTTATGTTAATATATTTGTTTTTTCATTAAGATGTTTTTATTTTAATTTTTTCATTGAACTATAGTTGATTTACTATGTTGTGTTAGTTTCAGGTATACCACAAAATGATTAATACACACACACACACACACACACACACACACACATATATATATGTTCTTTTCAGATTATTTTCCCATATAGGTTACTGCAAAATATTGAGTATAATTGCATATGCTCTACAGTAGGCCCTTGTTTATAGTTTATTTTACATATTTACATATACACATTTACAGTGTGTATATGTTAATCTGAAACTCCTAACTGATCTTTCTCCATCCTCCATTTTGGTAAGCATAAGTTTTGTTTTCTATGTCTGCAGGTCTATTTCTGTTATACAAATAAGTTCACTTATGTCTTTTTTTTTTTAGATTCTACACATAGGCAATATCATGTGATATTTTACTTTGTCTGTCTTGCTTGGAGAAGGCAATGGCACCCCACTCCAGTACTCTTGCCTGGAAAATCCCATGGATGGAGGAGCCTGGTAGGCTGCAGTCCATGGGGTCGCTGAGTCGGACACAACTGAGCGACTTCACTTTCAGGTTTCACTTTCACCCATTGGAGAAGGAAATGTCAACCCACTCCAGTGTTCTTGCCTAGAGAATCCCAGGGATGGGGGAGCCTGGTGAGCTGCCGTCTATGGGGTCGCACAGAGTCAGACATGACTGAAGCGACTTAGCAGCAGCAGCAGCAGCTGTCTTGCTTACTTCACTTAGTATGATACTCTCTAGGTCCATTCATGTGGCTGCAAAAGGCATTGTTTCATTNTTGCCTAGAGAATCCCAGGGATGGGGGAGCCTGGTGAGCTGCCGTCTATGGGGTCGCACAGAGTCAGACATGACTGAAGCGACTTAGCAGCAGCAGCAGCAGCTGTCTTGCTTACTTCACTTAGTATGATACTCTCTAGGTCCATTCATGTGGCTGCAAAAGGCATTGTTTCATTCTTTTTGATGGCTGAGTAGTATTCCACTGTATAACACCACATCTTTTTTTTATCCATTAATCCATTGATAGACACTTATCGAGACACTTCTATGTCCTGACTATTGCAAGTAGCACTGCAGTGCACATCAGGGTGCATATATCTGTTCAAATTGTAGTCTTCTCCAGATATATGCCCAGGAGTGTTATTGCAGGATCATATGGTAGCTCTATTTTTCAGTTTTTTAAAGATCCTCCATACTGTCCAATTATTATTTTTACATTAAACACATAAGCTCAGTTAACTCTCACAGCAACTCTAGGGGTATGTGTTGTCACCATTTCCATTTTCAAGAGGAGACTGAGATTGGTTTGTACAAGATGACACAAGTAGGAAGTGGCAGAGCAGGGACTGACTGCAGGATCATAAAACTTAAAAAATGATTCTGCTATATCCAAAATTTATACAAAGAATAGCTAACAAATTTTCCTCAAGACCACTTAGATGCGAAGCCCGATGTTAGGTGATATGGGAAAGTGAAAATAAAACATTATTGTCATATAGTTCAGTTCCNGCAGAGCAGGGACTGACTGCAGGATCATAAAACTTAAAAAATGATTCTGCTATATCCAAAATTTATACAAAGAATAGCTAACAAATTTTCCTCAAGACCACTTAGATGCGAAGCCCGATGTTAGGTGATATGGGAAAGTGAAAATAAAACATTATTGTCATATAGTTCAGTTCCGTTCAGTCGCTCAGTCATGTCCGACCCTTTGTGACCCCATGAATCGCAGCATGCCAGGCCTCCCTGTCCATCACCAACTCCCGGAGTCCATCCAAACTCATGTGCACTGAGTCAGTGATGCCATCCAGCCATCTCATCTCCTGTCGTCCCCTTCCCCTCCTGCCCCCAATCCCTCCCAGCATCAGGGTCTTTTCCAATGAGTCAACTCTTCCCATGAGGAAAAATGTTTCAGTTGGACACTGTGGCACCACATTTAGCATCACAAGCAAGATCCAATCCCCACCTTTGTTAGGTAGGCCTTGAGAGTTTGGATTTCATGACTTGCCACCCAACACAAGTCAGATTCACACACAGGACCAGTGCTGGGCATTCAGACACATCATTGCTTTGACTCCTCAAAGAAACTCTATTCAAGCAGGTAGTATTTGTTCCCATTTTATAAATAATAATACATTTATACCCAAAACTCTGTCTTATGGGAGACACTGGGCTAAACATAGAAAAACATAGAAAAATACAAATTCTGTGAGCAATGGCATAGAAAATCCAGACACCTCATGAGTTGTATATAAGTAGAAAAATAAATAATTTGAAAGGGAAATGGATAATAATAATTGTCCCACTTGTCTACTTAAGTAGCCAGCAGCCTCTATGACAAGAAACACACAATAAATACTCAATAGTTGGTCTTCCATGAGAAGACACTAAATAAATGTTTGCTCTGTTGGACTGAATCTTTTCCACACTGCCTTTCTGGCCCAAGTCACCATCATCTCTTGCTACACCATGAGACTCCTAACTGATCTCTTTGCCTTCATTCTCGTCTCTTTATAATCTATTTATCACCAGAAGTAAAGGTGATTTTTTGAAAATGCAAGTTGACTTAAGTGTGAGAGCTAAAGCCATGAAACTCCTAGAAGAAAACATAGAATAAAAGCCTCATGATATTGGATTTGGTAAAGATTTCATGAATATGATAGTGAAACCTAGGCAATAACAAAAAAATAAATTATGTTTAAAAGTGTGAATCAACAGAGTGAAAAGGTATAAAAAAGGAGAAAATACTTGCCAATCGTATATCTGACAAGGAGGTACATATTCAGTATATTTAAAGACCTTCTGAATCTCAACAGCAATAAAAGAAACAGCCCAATTAAAAATTGAGCGTAGAATTTGAAAAACATTTCTCTAAGGATAATATACAAATGGACAACAAGCATATAAAAATGCCCAGTTTCACTAATCATTAGAGAAATGCAAACAAAAAACCTTAAGATAGCTACTAGAATGAGTGTTAAAAAAACCCAAAACACCAAAAACAGAAAATAACAACCATTGATAAAGTTGTGGAGAAATTGGAACCCTTATGCACTGCTGGTGGGAATGTAAAATGGTACAGCCACTGCAGCAGATTTCAAAAAAATTGAACACAGGATTATCGATGATTCAGCAGTTCTACTTCTGAGTATATACCTAAAAGAACTGAAAGTAGGTTTTGAAGATATATTCATATACCTTTGTTCATAGCAGCATTATTCACCATGGCTAAAATGTGAAAGCAATGCAAATGTCCAAAGACAGGTGAACATATAAACAAAATGTGGTATATATGCACAATGGAATAGTATTCAGGGTTCCCTGATAGCTGAGTTGGTAAAGAATCCACCTGCAATGGAGGAGACCCTGGTTCAATTCCTGGGTTGGGAAGATCCACTGGAGAAGGGATACGCTATCCACTCCAATATTCTTGGGAATATTATTCAGTGTTGAAAGGAGGAAAGTTCTCATACATGCTACAATATGGATGAAACTCAAAGACATTATGATAAGTGAAATAAATCCATCAAAAAAAAAGATAAATACTGTACAGTTCTACTTATATGAAGTATTTAAAGCAGTCAAATTCATAGAGACAGAAAGTAAAATAGTCGCTGCCAGGGACTGGAAGAGGGAAATAAGTTGTTGTTTAGTGGGTATAAAGTTTCAGTTTTGCAAGGTGAAAAATTTCTAGAGATGGGTTGCACAGCAGTGTTAATATACTTACTACCTACATTGTACACCTAAAAATTAAGATGATAAATTTTATGCTATATATGTTATTTTACCATAATGAAAAATAAGTCAAATCACATCATTCTTGCATACCATCTTCTGGGAGCTTCTCATTGCATTAGAACAAAATCAGAATGGCCTCTCATGACCTATAGGTCCTACTGATTTGTCAGCTGCCTACCTTCTTGACCTCATGTGATAACATTCTTCTTGTTTATTGTGTTCCAGTGTCTCTGATCTCATATATTAAACTCACTGAACTCATTTCTGCTAAAAGACTCCTACTCCGCTTTCCTCTCGGTTTGGACAATTCTTCTCTAATTTCACACGGTCGGGTCCCTCTTTCAGCGTGCATGTGTGCTGAGTTGCTTCAGTCACATCCAACTCTTTGCAGCCCCATGGACTGAAGCCTGCCACACTCCTCCGGCCATGAGATTCTCCAGGCAAGAATACTGGAGTGGGTTGCCATGCCCTCCTCCGGATCTTCCCAACCCAGGGATTGAACCTAGTCTCCTGCCTCTTAGGCAGATTCTTTGCCAGCGGGGGATGGGGTTGGGGGTGGGGAGGAGTCTCTTATCATTCAGATCTAAACTCAGATACTTCCTTCAAAGAGCAAAGAGATCTTTCCCTAACCCTATCTACGGATGCAATTCTGCCATACTTCAGTCACCCTCTCACCATCTAGTGACTAAGTTTAATTTATTCAGAGTCCTTTTCATTATTTAAAATGATTTAATTTATTAGCTGTCTGCTTCAGCAGCATCTAAGCTGGATGAGAGCAGAGACTGTCTGGTTTGCTACTGTTTCTCAAGGCTGAATCATCTAGAGATTACTTAGTAAATATCAATTAGACGTATAATTGAATGCAGCAAAGATTGCATTCTCATTAAGTTCCAGTCAGTGTACTGGGCACAAGCATAAACAAACATTCTATGATCGATCGACTTTATAATGATCTATCAAGCCACAGAGTCCTGACCCATCAATATATCGACATAACAAAGTAGCAAAGAACCATAGGCTCTTCATGCCTTGTCCATGGATCACATATACACATGTAAGAAGACCATTTTATTTTCTAGTCCCCCTTAGGAAGGACACAGCATTTATTTAATGGGGAAAGAACTGAGACAGGTGGATATAAATGAAATGTCTCCACATTTCAAAGGGAAGAGGCTCCTTATTAACTCAGTGGAAGAAGGAAGAAGAAAGGGAGGGAAGACGTGATGTTGGAAGCATCGGAGGCAATTTTAACTAAACCCAGTAATCCCCAGTTCACTGGTAAAATTACTAAACTTACAAAATGCTTGGGTGCAGATGAATCTGTGAGGAGGGCAGAGGTGGAGGTGGGATGTGGTCCAAGGGCTGGGCTTTGTGCCTGGATGGAGGGAATTGAGGCGGTAGAGTGGAGAGGCCGAGAAACGTCCTGAAGTGGCAGAAAACGTGGGAGAGATTTCAGACTCTCCCCAGGCAGTGGATTCGGGCTTAGGTCATGTTTGTCCAGAACTCCTAGGAGCAGGAGGCTCGAGATGTTATCTGGTCTATACACATATATTTTTTTCTACTAAAATAAATATATTCTCAGTATACTACATTTCATTCATGTGTCAATATGAATAAGTAGTATGTATATATACATTATAGCCCTTTGGCTTTATATAGACTTTTTAAACTTGAATTTCACACACAACTTTTCTTCCAAAGCCTCTTAGGCTATTTTAGAAATTTCAGTGTTTTATACATTTTATTCTATTTTAGAAGCTACATCCTTATGTTCTAGAATTGTCACGGGGTTGTTATGATGATAACCCATTTCCAATGCTTTCACAGGAAATTGTTTTCCTTCTAAAAACCTGGCTCAGCGCCAGCACATGATATAAATATATGAGTCAATGGTCAGTGTCAACTCCAGAAATGTTATGAGTTTCTAGCATATCATGCAATCCAACCTCTCTGAGTTGACTTATGCTGTCTTAAAAGAAGGACGCAAACATAGCCCATGTTGTGTTCTGTGACTTATCACTACCGCAGATCAGAAGACAGAGACTGGCCAGATCTTGGACGAAGGACCGAGCTGCTGTCTTCCATGTGTGGAGTGGCTCATGGACGTTTGGCTGGAGGACGACAGTAGTTAGGGATGCTGGCTGTAGCAGCATCCTTATTGTTCAGTCCTTTGGTGCTACAAAGCAGAAAAAGATGGTGGAAATGTTTTCCACAGCAGTAGTAGAAAGCAGTTAAGGCTTTGATTCAGTCCTAGTTTCCTCTACTTTAGGCTTCCTTCTTTAAACCTGTTTCTTCATCTAAAATAGTCACCCCTTGGTATCCACATTGGGTTGGTTCCAGAAGCATATGCAGATACCAAGATGTGTGGATGCTCTAGTCCTTTACCTAAACTGGTATAGTACTGCTTGCCCTCCAGATCCACTGGTTCAACATCCCTGGATTCAACCAACCATGGATGGAAATGTTGAAATTTCATTTGGTTGAATCCACAGACGCAAAACTCCCAAACATGGAGAGCTATCTATAAATAATACCTACCCTGTAGAGTTGTAAGGATTAAATAGCCATAAAGCATTTAGCATTTAGTACTTAGGGGGTCTCTAAATGAGGAAAATTGTTTCACGTTATTAGTATTATGGTCAGTGCATCAGTGATATTCATTCATTTGAAAAGGCAAATAGATGGAAATAGAGGTAAAAAGAAATAAGATGTAGCAGAGTCATCTACACAAAAACTACTAACATCAGGTAGATCAGTTCAGTTCAGTTCAGTCACTGACTCATGTCCGACTCTTTGCGACCCCATGAATCGCAGCATGCCAGGCCTCCCTGTCCATCACCAACTCCCAGAGTTCACTCAGACTCACGCCCATTGAGTCAGTGATGCCATCCAGCCATCTCATCCTCTGTCGTCCCCTTCTCCTTCTGCCCCCAATCCCTCCCAGCATCAGAGTCTTTTCCAATGAGTCAACTCTTCGCATGAGGTGGCCAAAGTACTGGAGTTTCAGCTTTAGCATCATTCCTTCCAAAGAAATCCCAGGGCCGATCTCCTTCAAAGTGGACTGGTTGGATCTCCTTGCAATTCAAGGGACTCTGAAGAGTCTTCTCCAGCACCACAGTTCAAAAGCCTCAATTCTTCGGCGCTCAGCCTTCTTTACAGTCCAACTCTCACATCCATACATGACTACTGGAAAAACCATAGCCTTGACTAGATGGACCTTAGTTGGCAGAGTAATATCTCTGCTTTTGAATATGCTATCTAGGTTGGTCATAACTTTTCTTCCAAGGAGTAAGCATCCTTTAACTTCATGGCTGCAGTCACCATCTGCAGTGATTTTGGAGCCCAGAAAAATAGATAATTCTATGTAAATGTTTTAGTTTTTGTTTTATCGCTATAATTCTACAAAGTCTAGTAGGTAAACGATTCAAATTCTCAAATTACTCAGTTAAACTCTAATGAATCATCATGATACTGATATTGACATCTTAACTTTATTATGGATAACTGTCCTCCACATCTCACCTACTCTGCTCCATACCCTTCATTCTATTCTCTCTGTCTTGTGGAAGGCAGAATATGATATTGTATTGAGAGTATGAGATTTAGGGAGACCAAAGTTGAAACACAGGCAATTACTAAACTTTCTGAATCTCTTTCATCATTACAAATAGGATATTCCGGTTCAACTACTCAGTGTTGTGAAATTGACTAAGAAAATGCTTCAAATTCTTAATGAAGGATCTACTATGTGGAGAATAGTTAATAAATGGCTATTTTATTAATTATTGGAGTTTTTGCTGCATGCAATATTCCATCTGAAAGGCGATATCTAGGCTTTCAGATGGATTATTGGATAATGTACTCATATATTTTGAAAGTACAGCTATTATCAAGATGTGGCTTATAAAAAGTACAGATGTTCACAAAATGGGCATTGCTTAGATCAGTATTTCTCAACACATGGTCCAGAGATTGCTGAGGATCTCAGAGACTTTTTTATGAGGGTTCTTACAATACTTTCATGGGATGTGGAAGATCAAATTCTCTTCTTAATAATGCTTGCATCATTTGTCCCTTATCATTTTATTTTCTTATGATTTTTCTAGAGGCTACATGTCATATAAGAGACTGAATGAAGAAGCAGATACAGAAAATTAGCTGCTTTCTTTTAAGCCAAACTTTAGAGACATCTTAAAAAATATAAAACAGTGTCACTCTCCCCAGTAAATTTTTGGAAATATAGTTATTTTTCATAAACATTTATGTTAACATTTATTTTTATAATTGATTTATTCTTGATATTCTTGCTGTTAATAAAATGTTTTAAAATTTCTGTTAATTTCTGATGTGTGCATCATAACTTATAATAGTCTCTAATAGTATCATTTGTCTTGTGTGGTCCTCAAAGCAGAGACCAAATCTGAAGGTTCAAGTATAGTACCTGACAGGGAGTTCAATATGTTGTAGGCAGTAAACAAACACTTGCAAAATTTAAATGTTACACCTCTCTTTTGGAAGTAGGTTCTCATTAATTCATTCTCATTCCATGTCATAACCTTGAAATGTCTTCCTTCTTGTATCATGAGGCAAGTCTAGAAGGAGCTGGAGAATTTTCGTTATTGTATCATGAGGCAAGTCTAGAAGGAGCTGGAGAATTCTTTTTTTTTTTTTGGAGAACTCTTAACATCAACATATTTAGTTTTTCCTTCAGTTAAAAAATAAGTTCCTGTAATCAAATATAGATGTTTATTACTTAAAAACAAAATAAAACTTTTTCACTGATTCATAAGCTGACAGATTTCACACTCTGTGGTGCTAATTGCCTTATTTGTGTCTATTTTTCCACTTGAAACAGAAGTACTGAAGCAATTGCAAGATGAGACTTAGGCTATCCGGAAAGATTGCTGATTTTCTGTGTCAACTCTCAAGCTCTGAAGACTCCTAGAAGAGAGCCAAGTGAGATAGAAACCTACCGGGGGCGCCTGTTTTCCTGAATGTTCGATGGCTGCTGGAGTATCGCTAACAGGTAAAGCTCATGCTCTGACAGGGCCAGTGACAGGAGAGGTGGGGCCAGTGTCCAAAGCTGGGCTTAGTGTTCTGAGTGAGCAACACAATTTGATGTTGGCTGGGTATGAGTATGGAGGAACTGNATAAGATGTAGCAGAGTCATCTACACAAAAACTACTAACATCAGGTAGATCAGTTCAGTTCAGTTCAGTCACTGACTCATGTCCGACTCTTTGCGACCCCATGAATCGCAGCATGCCAGGCCTCCCTGTCCATCACCAACTCCCAGAGTTCACTCAGACTCACGCCCATTGAGTCAGTGATGCCATCCAGCCATCTCATCCTCTGTCGTCCCCTTCTCCTTCTGCCCCCAATCCCTCCCAGCATCAGAGTCTTTTCCAATGAGTCAACTCTTCGCATGAGGTGGCCAAAGTACTGGAGTTTCAGCTTTAGCATCATTCCTTCCAAAGAAATCCCAGGGCCGATCTCCTTCAAAGTGGACTGGTTGGATCTCCTTGCAATTCAAGGGACTCTGAAGAGTCTTCTCCAGCACCACAGTTCAAAAGCCTCAATTCTTCGGCGCTCAGCCTTCTTTACAGTCCAACTCTCACATCCATACATGACTACTGGAAAAACCATAGCCTTGACTAGATGGACCTTAGTTGGCAGAGTAATATCTCTGCTTTTGAATATGCTATCTAGGTTGGTCATAACTTTTCTTCCAAGGAGTAAGCATCCTTTAACTTCATGGCTGCAGTCACCATCTGCAGTGATTTTGGAGCCCAGAAAAATAGATAATTCTATGTAAATGTTTTAGTTTTTGTTTTATCGCTATAATTCTACAAAGTCTAGTAGGTAAACGATTCAAATTCTCAAATTACTCAGTTAAACTCTAATGAATCATCATGATACTGATATTGACATCTTAACTTTATTATGGATAACTGTCCTCCACATCTCACCTACTCTGCTCCATACCCTTCATTCTATTCTCTCTGTCTTGTGGAAGGCAGAATATGATATTGTATTGAGAGTATGAGATTTAGGGAGACCAAAGTTGAAACACAGGCAATTACTAAACTTTCTGAATCTCTTTCATCATTACAAATAGGATATTCCGGTTCAACTACTCAGTGTTGTGAAATTGACTAAGAAAATGCTTCAAATTCTTAATGAAGGATCTACTATGTGGAGAATAGTTAATAAATGGCTATTTTATTAATTATTGGAGTTTTTGCTGCATGCAATATTCCATCTGAAAGGCGATATCTAGGCTTTCAGATGGATTATTGGATAATGTACTCATATATTTTGAAAGTACAGCTATTATCAAGATGTGGCTTATAAAAAGTACAGATGTTCACAAAATGGGCATTGCTTAGATCAGTATTTCTCAACACATGGTCCAGAGATTGCTGAGGATCTCAGAGACTTTTTTATGAGGGTTCTTACAATACTTTCATGGGATGTGGAAGATCAAATTCTCTTCTTAATAATGCTTGCATCATTTGTCCCTTATCATTTTATTTTCTTATGATTTTTCTAGAGGCTACATGTCATATAAGAGACTGAATGAAGAAGCAGATACAGAAAATTAGCTGCTTTCTTTTAAGCCAAACTTTAGAGACATCTTAAAAAATATAAAACAGTGTCACTCTCCCCAGTAAATTTTTGGAAATATAGTTATTTTTCATAAACATTTATGTTAACATTTATTTTTATAATTGATTTATTCTTGATATTCTTGCTGTTAATAAAATGTTTTAAAATTTCTGTTAATTTCTGATGTGTGCATCATAACTTATAATAGTCTCTAATAGTATCATTTGTCTTGTGTGGTCCTCAAAGCAGAGACCAAATCTGAAGGTTCAAGTATAGTACCTGACAGGGAGTTCAATATGTTGTAGGCAGTAAACAAACACTTGCAAAATTTAAATGTTACACCTCTCTTTTGGAAGTAGGTTCTCATTAATTCATTCTCATTCCATGTCATAACCTTGAAATGTCTTCCTTCTTGTATCATGAGGCAAGTCTAGAAGGAGCTGGAGAATTCTTTTTTTTTTTTTGGAGAACTCTTAACATCAACATATTTAGTTTTTCCTTCAGTTAAAAAATAAGTTCCTGTAATCAAATATAGATGTTTATTACTTAAAAACAAAATAAAACTTTTTCACTGATTCATAAGCTGACAGATTTCACACTCTGTGGTGCTAATTGCCTTATTTGTGTCTATTTTTCCACTTGAAACAGAAGTACTGAAGCAATTGCAAGATGAGACTTAGGCTATCCGGAAAGATTGCTGATTTTCTGTGTCAACTCTCAAGCTCTGAAGACTCCTAGAAGAGAGCCAAGTGAGATAGAAACCTACCGGGGGCGCAGGTTTTCCTGAATGTTCGATGGCTGCTGGAGTATCGCTAACAGGTAAAGCTCATGCTCTGACAGGGCCAGTGACAGGAGAGGTGGGGCCAGTGTCCAAAGCTGGGCTTAGTGTTCTGAGTGAGCAACACAATTTGATGTTGGCTGGGTATGAGTATGGAGGAACTGTTGAGGGATAAATACAGATTTCTAAGTCTGGGGGGACAGAAGATTGGAAAGGCCATCAAGAGTCAGTGACAGATGGATCAGGTTGAAAGCTGGTGAGGCAGGGATGTAATGGACTCAGGTAGGGACAGTTCTGAGTGTTCAGTTGGGGACTTTTTGGCTACCTAACCTCTTAGAGTTTCCTCACCATTAATGGATATTATTCTTCGGTAGACTTGCCTCCACTCTGCTCTCTCAGAGTAGAAGATCTCTCTGATCCCAGCTTCTCTTGATTTTTTAATTATACATTTAAAATATTTACTTCCTCTATCTTTTAAGACCTGTTAGAAGATCCCAAATTACCCCCAGGTTCTTCCTGTGAACACTTGGAAAATGTATTAGAACATCCATTTGTCCAATTTAATACATGATGAATGTTCTCTAGTTCCATCTATATACAAAGAGTTTAGATTGTGCTTAGATTATGAATTCCTTGAAGACGGAAAAACGGCCTCTTATGACAATCAGTGTAAAAGTCTTAAAAGCAAATGAAACCATATTCCAAATCAGAAGATCATTGCAGTGATCTTCAGAACCTGGAGCATGGGAATAAACTCTATATTGTAGTGACTAGAACCTCAGACTAAGGCTCAAAATAATCTGATTTATTGTAGTAGTTCCTGCGATTAACTATACCCTCCTGATTAACTGTGCTTTAATCAGTTAACTGTGTTTTTAATCAGTTTTAATTGTGTTTTAATCAGTTAGCTCCTGATTAACTCTTAATCTCTCTAGTCCTCAGTTCACTCAGTTATTAAAGTAAGGGTCAAGATAATCATATAAAGCAAGGTGATGCTAATAATAATGATCATAGCTGGTATGCACTGATTATTTACTACATGACAGGCATTGTGCTACCCATATATATTATCTTACTTTCTTAACAGCAATCCTTTGAAGTAGATACCTTTTTCACTATCACTTTACAGATGAGAAAATAGGCTCACTGCCCAGGTTCACAAGCTAGTAGGTGTTACATCTGACTTCTAATGTGGATCTACTGAACTTCCAAGCCTTTGCCCTCATTCACTAAGCCATTGCTTTCTTCTTTCCACTTCTTATCCACTAAGCCACCATTTTGCTTCTTTCTGAAATTTTCAAATTTGAAACAATAACCAAAAATGATAATGAACAGGGGTCATGGTGACTTTTTCTCCCCCTGCCAAAATCAAACTACTGAATAGTTAACCTGAAAAAAAAAAATTGAACAGGCCGATTCCTGATTATAGTTAATCTTCCAGCATGTTGAGAACCCAGCCCTATAACAGAGGAAGATGGGTGCTGTGGGGAGGTTGGGAATCACAAGGGTTACAGGCTCACTGTAGTGGCAAGCTGCCACTGTCCCTGCCTCTAGTTAGAGCTGTTGAGTCATAGAGATGAAAGTGCCGTGGACATGATGGGGGCATCACAGTGCTGGTCTGAAGTTTAGGTGGGTGCATTGGTGACTGAGGGCTGTTGCACTGGGAACATTCCCTAAGAGAGTTTAAGCTATAGGATGTTGGTTAATGAATACTACTGCAGAGGAGTCTGATCTCTGTATCAAAGGAAAAAGTTTAGAAAACTATACCCTTCTTCTCCAAATTAATTCAAGTTCCTGAGCATCTCCTAGGGGCCTCCTAGGGGCCAGTCCAGAAAAAAGCTCAACAAGTTGCCAAGTGCACCTGCAGGAGCTGTGGGGGAGGAGATAGATACATCACACATACAGTGTGGGGAGTGCCCTGCTGAGGGAAGCACAGTGTACTGAGAGCACAGAATAGGCTGAACTTTAAAATAGTTTCAAGGAGGAGTTAAACTTACGGATGAAGGTCCCTAAATAGAGCTCCTGAATTCACTTTCCAGATACTGATCATGGAAGTCGATTGTAATCCAGCACAACAATTTTTATGCTGCTCTATAAAAGAGAGGTTGATGGATGGACAGAGGCAGCTGGGAACTGAAAAATAAGCCATTGAAACAAAGCAGATCTCCTATGGTCTTATGAGTGTCTGTTGAAGACTTCCTATTGAGAACAATGCATTTTTAGAAATTAGGTCGCAAAACATTTATGACAAGACTTTTGATATAAAGATGACAAGAGTGTAGAAATGAAATACATCTTTTATTATCTTGCACCTGTTACTCTATCTGCTACAAGATGTACCAAATCTAAGACAGTTCCAGGTCAGCCTGATAGCTCCCCTCTGCAAATCAAATAAGGACCAAGGATAATGAGATGACATCATCTTTAATATGTGGTGTCCAACATTGTCTTGGGCATGGCCATCTGACCAGTGTGTGGAGAAAGAGCTTGGAGGACTTATATAAGAGAATTTTACAGAACAGGCTGGACAGGAAATGGTACAGATTGCCTCTGGCTACTTTTAGTCACTGGGCTACTACTCAGTGGCCAAGAGCAGCTGGGAAAGACAATCCAGCTATGAGCCCAGGAAGAAGAAATGGTTTGTGTTGCAGCAATGAATGGAAGATAGAAGGACTAAGCCCGAGAAGCATTTTGAAGATCCACCTGGAAAGAAGAAGTTGAAAGAATGCAAACAAGATAATAACTTCTATTGAAATAGTTTGAGTTGTCTTTCGCATCTCCCAGGGAATAAGGCTGAGTCACAATGGAGCAAACACGTCCAGATTTTGCAAGTGGATTTTGTAAACTGAACTCTCCTGGAAATCTCTGTATCTATATGCAATTTACATCTCTGATGTCACCTATGAATACTTTATAGTGTGTTCTGATTATTATACTTATGACATCATGTTCAAATGTCACCATCTCTTAATGTTGATGATAATAATAATAAAGAGATGACGCATTGGGTTTAATTTTTTTTAACAAAGCTATCAAGTAGGTACGATCATTATAAGGGTTTTGCAGGTGAGGAAACTGAGGCTTTGTTGTTGTTTAGTCACTAAGTCATGTCTAACTCTTTTTTGACCACATGGACTCCAGCCTACCAGGCTTCTCTGCCCATGGGATTTTTTACGCAAGAATACGGAGTGGGTTTCCATTTCCTTCTCCAGGGCATATTCCTGACCCAGGGATCAAACTCATGTCTCCTCTGTTGGAAGGCAGGTTCTTTACCATTGAGTCACCAGGGAAACCATGAAATGAATTATGAGCAATTAATACAAATCAGTGAATGTTACTCTCCTGCTTAAAAATTCAGTGAATTCCTATTGAGATCAGAATAATTTAACCTGCCTACTTAGGCCTGTATGTCTTCTATAAGATGGCCCATGTTATTTCTCTTTTTTCTTTCCTTCCTTCACTCTGCTTTAGTCTCAGGGGCCTTCTTTTTGTTTCAGCCCCAAATTAACTTTTTCTTAGAGCCTCAGGAGTTTCTATTCCCCTGGTCCCAGATGCTCAAAAGTATAGATAGTTTTTGTCAGTCAGGTTGCAGACTAAATTCCATCTCTTAAAAGAAGCCTTTCCTGACCATCCTATTTAAGTGAGCATTTTCCTCCTCAGAGTCATTCACTGCCTTCTTCCCTGTATCATTTTCCTTGTGGAAGCTATCACTTTCCGAAATTACTTTAGTAATGAATTCTATCTGTAGTCTCTTCCTCTAGGTTGTAACCTCTACAAGAATGATGTCCATGGATGTTTTGCTTATAGCGGTGTTCCTGGAGTCTAGAGCAGTAAGTAGCACAGAGGACAGGGTGAATACTGTTGAGTGAATGAGTAAAAGAGTAACTGACCCAAGTTACAAGATTAGCAAGAGCTGGTATTCAAACTTGGTTCTTTCTGATATCAAACCAGCTTATAACTATCTACTGTAATGTCTCATAGGCACTCAGTAAACACTATTGGTTGGACCTGCAGCAATGCTCCCAGAGTCAATAGACGAGGACTCAATAGATCTCAACTCCCATTAGTGACCTCAGGTCCGGTTGCCCCCCCACCATCCCCCATTGCATGCTCTGTCATTTGTGACAAGCTCCACAACCCTCCAAGTCTGAGTTTCTCTGTCTATAAAAGGTGATAAAATGCCAGCTATACTTTTTGTGAGGCTTAAATGAGATAAGCATGTGAAAAGTTCATCAAAGACCCTAAAACAGGGTATGATATTTGTTTTTGCCAGAAAGAAAAAGAAAAATACATATTTTCTTCCTGAGCCCTTTCTGGGTAGTGTTTTTGTTTTTAAATTTGCCCCCAATTTTATTGGGATATAATGGACATACAGCCCTGTATAAGTTTAGGGTTTTCAGCATAATGATTTGATTTATACACATAATGAAATAATTACCACAGTGAGTTTAGTGAACCTCTATCATCTACCATATACACAATTAAAGAAATATAACGCAGGTTATTTTTTTCCTTGTGATGAGAACTCCTAGCTCATATATAACATTAATTATTTTTATCATATCGTACATTACATCTCTAGTATATATATTTTATAACTGGAAGTTTGTACCTTTTGACCACTTTCATCCAATTTCTCCTTCAGTTATCTCCTGCCTCTAGTAACTACAAATCTGGTCTATTTTTCAGTATGTCTGTTTATTTATTTTTGAAGTATAATTAACCTACAGTACCGTATTTGTTCCTTTTACACAACATAGAGATTTGATATTTCTATATATTTTAAAAAGATTACAATGATAAATCTAGTTACCATCTGTCACCATAGAAAGAGATTATATAATTATTGACCATATTCCTTACATGGTACATTTCATCCCTGTAAATCACTTGTTTTATAATTGAAAGTTTGTCCCTCTTAATCTCTCTCACTTATTTTTTTCCTGCCCCCAAACTCCTCCCTTCTGTCAACCACCTATTTTTTCTCTGTATCTATGACTCTGTTCCTATTTAGTTATATTTTTTTCATTTGTCTTATTTTTCAGATTCCGCATATAAGTGAAATGATACAGTACTTGTCTTTCTCTGTCTGACTTATTTCACCTAGAGCATAATACCCTCTAGGTCCATCCATGTTGTAAATGACAACTTGATTCTTTTATATGGCTGAGTAATATTCCAAAACATATCACATCTTCTTTATCCATTTATCTATTAATGGGGATTTAAGTTGCTTTCATATCGTGGTTGTTTTAAATAATGCTTTTATGAATAATGAGGTATGCATATCTTTTCAAATTAGTGTTTCTGTTTTCTTTTGAAAAAATACTCAGGAGTGGAACTGCTGTATCATGTGGTAGCTCTATTTTTAATTTTTTGAGAAATCTCCATACTGCTTTCGCTCAGTCATATCCGACTCTTTGCGGCCCCATGAACCGCAGCACGCCAGGCCTCCCTGTCCATCACCAACTCCCAGAGTCCGTTCAAACCCATGTTCATCGAGTCAATGATGCCATCCAACCATCTCATCCTCTGTCATCCCCTTCTCCTCCTGGCCTCAATCTTTCCCAGCATCAGGCTGTTTTCCAATAAGTCAGCTCTTTGCATCAGGTGGCCAAAGTATTGGAGTTTCAGCTTCAACATCAGTCCTTCCAATGAACACCCTGGATTGATCTCCTTTAGGATGGACTGGTTGGATCTCCTTGCAGTCCAAGGGACTCACAAGAGTTTTCTCCAACACCACAGTTCAAAAGCATCAATTCTTTGGCGCTCAGCTTTCTTCACAGTCCAACTCTCACATCCATACATGACCACTGGAAAAACCATAGCCTTGACTAGATGGACCTTTGTTGGCAAAGTAATGTCTCTGCTTTTTAATATGCTGTCTTGGTTGGTCATAACTTTCCAAACTTGTGTTCTAAGAATGAGTTTGAGTATCATCTTGTCACAGCAGTCACTTTAGCAGATACTGGGACAGAATAAACTACATGCAGTTAAATTTATTTTTTACTTCCAGTTTCTGGGAATAAATCTGCCCACGTGAAAATTAGTTTTCCCAGGAAACTGACCCTACTAGTGATTCATTCCATAGTTCAGAGGCCTCCAAGTTCCAGGATACAGATAGAATTACTCTCAGTAGGGACATACAGTAGGGAGTGTAGATAGTGTTTTGTGACACCAGATTTTAGTTTACTACCACACAGCTTAAAATGAGTTTGTAATAGTAGTGTTCAGGGGTGGAAGGGTTTTATTGTAAATTTCTCTAGAGATTATTTGAAGACTTCAGTATTTAGATTATTTTTTCTACTCTGTTACAAGTTCAAGAATAAACAAGCAAGATGAATAATACTTGCTTTAGTTCAGTTCAGTTCAGTTCAGTTCAGTAGCTCAGTCATGTCCGACTCTTTGCAACCCCATGAATCGCAGCACACCAGGCCTCCCTGTCCATCACCAACTCCCAGAGTTCACTCAGACTCACACCCATCGAGTCAGTCATGCCGTCCAACCATCTCATCTTCTGTAGTCCCCTTCTCCTCCTGCCCCCAATCCCTCCCAGCATCAGAGTCTTTTCCAATGAGTCAATTCTTCTCATGAGGTGGCCAAAGTACTAGAGTTTCAGCTTCAGCAGGTGCTTAACATGTTTTTCTGTATGTTAAGGAGGAGTGGTGGAGAAGGCAATGGCAGCCCACGTCAGTACTCTTGCCTGGAAAATCCCATGGATGGAGGAGCCTGGTAGGCTGCAGTCCATGGGGTCGTGAAGAGTCGGACACGACTGAGCAAGTTCACTTTCACTTTTCACTTTCATGCATTGGAGAGGGAAATGGCAACCCACTCCAGTATTCTTGCCTGGAGAATCCCAGGGACAGGGGAGCCTGGTGGGCTACTGTCTATGAGGTCATACAGAGTCGGACACGACTGAAGTGACTTAGCAGCAGCAGCAAGCAGTGGGCGCTGTCTTTAGTGATTTTAATTTCTCACATATAAAGGACACGATGAAGTGCCTATCTAAGCTCAGGAAGCTATTTCGTGGCAGAGCTGGAACTAAAACTCAAGGCCTCTGACTCTCAGAGCAGTGCTCTGGCTGCAAAATACATCCAACTATGTATATGGTGGAAAAGCGTCACAGTTTTGAGCTTTGGACTTGTTCCCTTCTATCTTATGTCACATGGTGCTCTTCAGTTTAATACCAACTCCAGCTGAAAGTATCTAGATCTGTGTCTTGTAAGCTTATGTGCAGCTCTCTTCCCCCTATTCATTGCAGGTGCACAGTTTTGCTTGCAGAAGTGTTCAGAAGTTTTTTGGATCTACTGAAGTTCTGATAAGCTTTAGTAGATCTTGCATTTGGAATGTAAGTAGAAAACATAAGTCTCTCCATAGATGTGATTTTCACCTTAATGAGGCCATGAAATTTTAAAGAATGCCTTCATATTTTTTTCTAACCTTGAGTTAATAGTGTGTTTAAATTATTTTCTAGGTGGACTCTTTTCTCCATCAAGAATCAAGAGGCCAAACTAGTACAGCCACTATGGAAAACAGTGTGGAGATTCCTTAAAAAATTGCAAATAGAACTGCCATNTTAGTGTAGGCAATGAAGCAGAAATAGATGTTTTTCTGGAACTCCCTTGCTTTCTCCATGATCCAATGAATGTTGGCAATTTGATCTCTGGTTCCTCTGCTGTTTGAAACCCAGCTTGTACATCTGGAAATTCTCAGTTCATGTACTGCCTAAGAGTAGCTTGAAGGATTTTGAGCATAACCTTATTAGCATGTGAAATAAGTGCAACTCTATGGTAGTCTGAGCATTCTTTGGCATTCCCCTTCTTTGGGATTGGAACGAAAACTGACTTTTTCCAGTCCTATGCCCACTGCTGAGTGTTCCAAATTTGCTGAAACATTCAGTGTAGCACTTTAACAACATCATCTTTTAGGAATTTAAATAGATCAGTTGGAATTCTATCGCCTCAACTAGCCTTGTTTGTAATAGTATTTCCTAAGGCCCACTTGGCCTCACACTCCAGGATGTCTGGCTCTGGGTGAGTGACCACACCATCATGGTCATCCCCATCTTTAAGACCTTTTTTTGTACAGTTCTTCAGTGTTTTCTGGCCACTTCTTCTTAATCTCTTCTGCTTCTGTTACATCCTTACTATTTCTGTCCTTTATTATGCCCATCCTTACTTGAAATGTTCCCTTGATATCTCTAGTTTTCTTGAAGAGATTTCCAGTCTTTCCCATTCTATTGTTTTCCTCTCTTTCTTTGCATTGTTCATTTAAGGAGGCCTTTTTATCTCTCCTTGCTATTCTCTAAAACTGCATTCAGTTGGGTATATCCTATTACAACATAGGGTATCCAGCCAAAATCCTGCTAATGATTATTCTATTGGCTACTGGGATTGTGTCAGAGTATCTTCTTATTGAGTGCTTCATAAACCTGTTTCTATGGGTTCCTAAACATAGAAGGCCACATGAAACCTTAGCTTTGACTTGTGAAAGATTTTAAATTTACAAACTGCTACTGCAGATTGGATACAGGGAGACAGAATGAAGTGTACCATCTTTGTCTGCATTTTTCTCATTATTTGTATCTGCAGGATTCACTGTGTCTGACCATCTTAGGCACTCAAGAAATATTTATTGAATGAGTAACATGGGGAAGATGGTGAGATGGGGTGAGATGAAATGTTCATATTTTGTTATTTCTTAGACTCTTAGAAAGCTCAGGGTAACAGACAGCCTTCCCAAATTTCCCTCCATTTTACCTCTTTGCACCCAAACTGCCACACAGAACTGGGAGCTGGGAATGAATGTCGGGGCTGTGACATTCACTTAATTTTTCTCTCTTAATTTATCTGAGCTTAGCTTTCAAGTAACTTATTAAGCAAGTATTAGTTAGTACCTACTAAGTTTAAAGTGTTCTGTTGAGGATGTGGAGATATGTGGGCTAGCAAAGAGGCACAATCCTCTCCCTTTCGAAATACAAAGATTATTGAGGGTAGAGATACTGCACAAATTATTACACAATTCACTGTTTCATTATAGTCATATTAAATACTAGGAAGTAAAAGTATAGTATACTGTGGACCATACAGCTTCAGACCTAATCTAGTCCAGAAAAGAGAAAAGGCTTATTTAAGGAAGTGACTTTTAAACTGAAACCTATAAAATAAAGTAATTGAATTAAATATTTTGCTACTTCCTCTTTGGCTTTGAAATTCTGTGACCATATCCCCACTTTAAACAGGGTTAACTGTTTGTGCTAATATCTAGGCACAGTGGGTCTTGCTTTAAGATATGAAGCCAACATTTCTACTCTGAACAAAAGCTACACAGGGTCCTGGCCCAGGTTGCCAAACACTGTTCCCTACGAGGATGAATATTTTAAACAGATGAGGTTGGAATGTCTCTGTGCTTGCTCCCCCAGCTTTCCTAACTTCCTGAGTGTGCATTCTTTTTGATCTGCTTTGCCTCCTCTGTTAACCCATTAACACATCTCTAGTCTGAATGCTGAAGGGATCTGACTAAGGACAAATGCACACTTTTGGTGATGGAGCTTACATTTTGTTCTTTTTAAATTGAAGTCTAGTTAATTTACATTTTTGTGTTAATTACTGGTGTACAGCAAAGTGATTCAGTTATAATATGCATTGTTTTTTCTATTCTTTTCCATCATGGTTTATCATAGGATATTGAATATAGTTTTCTGTGCTATCAATAGGACCTTGCTGTTTATCCATTTTAGATATAAAAGCTCACATCGGCTAACCCAACTTCCCACTGCACCCCTCCCCAGCCTCCTCCCTCTCGACAACCACTACTCTGTTCTCCAAGTCCACGATCCTGTGTCTGTTTCACAGACAGGTTGACTTGTGTCATATTTTATGTTCCACCTGTAAGTGATATCATACGGTATTTGTCTTTCTTTTTCTGACTTACTCCACTTAGTGTGATAATCTCTAGTTGCATGGAGTGTGTATTTTGAATTTGAAAGAATAAAGTCAGGGAATTCTTCCATGTAGTCTCTCTTTACGTATCAGTGAAGATTCAGGCAGCTATGAAATATGTCACTTTCTGGGTTTTCTTCTTTCTGTGGCTGCCTACTCACTATTATAAAATGTTCAGCCACAGAGATGGGTCTGCAAGGTCTCTTCTCCTCTAGGGCTGAGACAACACAGCTGGGTACTGTTCACCAGTTGTGGCAGAGCTCTTCCTGGACAGTTTCTTATGAAATATTGGAAGAAGATATATTAATCTAGCTGTTTTCTGACTTTTGAATCTTTCTTGTAATTTTCTGATTGCATAAACCACTGATTGAATAATCCTGCATGGAGAGCTCATTCTGTTCTTTGAATGGCTGCATCCATGTACCCAGCCAATACCTATGCTCTTATTGTGTTTTCTAATCACTCTTGTTTATTCCCTGTACTTGGCTCAAACAGGGATGCAGATGGAATTTTGGTCTATTTTATTATATGGCATTTAAACAACATTGAAAGCTTCTTTCCTGGCATAGTGATGTATAAAACAAACAACCCGTCCACAAAAATTGTGTAAATAGTAACGTCCTGGCCAGTTAGAAAAACTCAAGAAGTCAAACAAAAACCGAAACAAACAAAAAAACCACCACAAAACCAAAAATACCACCTCCAAATCAACCCAAGAATGTGCTTCTTTCATTTCAAATATTTCAACGGGGTTTATTTCCTATCCAAGGACAATGTTGGGGAACCCTATATTCATCTCCCAAACCACACATGGAGATTGCATCTTGCAGCAAGCACGAGGGTTAATGAAGTCAGGAAGAGGAAGAAAAGTGCTGTTTGGGAACTAATTATGCTGAATTGGTGTTCCGCTTGGTTTAGTGGTGGAAGCAAAAGGAGAGATGCCCTTCATTGGAGAGACACCAGCCAGGTCCAGTGTCTTTTTTAGGGGGAGAGGGTGGGATTTTTTTTTTTTTCCCAATAAGGAATGCTTTGTGAATTTGTGTGTCATCCTTGCATGGGGGCCGTGCTAATCTTCTCTGTATTGGTCCAATTTTAGTATATGTGCTGCTGAAGCGAACATTCCCCTGTCTTTTAAAACCAACCAGTTCTTTCTCACACTAGTGGGGTAAAGACATATGTTTGGTGAGAAATAATGAGCTATACTCGATACAGAACATCCTATATACTTGAACCTGAGAATGACTGTCCTGAAAGCGAATATATGTTAATTATATCCATTAAAACAAGAAAGTATAAAAATTTAGACAATAGATACCTCTTATTAAGCGTTGTTCAAGAAGCTTATATTTTTTTCTCTGCATTTTTAAAAACAATTTAGCTCTTTAGATCTAGAGAGGAAACATTTACAACACTAGCTCTTAATCTTTGCCTCACGCAGTTGTTCTCAGGATTATGCTAATATCTGCTTTTTACTAAAGCACCTATGAGCCCATATCATTGCACCATTCCATTTAATCCTCAGCCCTTAAGGTAATATAATACTTCCTTCATTTTATAAATGTGGAAACTAAAGTTTTATGAAGTTAAGCAAATTGCTCCAGTTGGCACAGTTAGCAAGCGGCAGAACCAGGCTTTGAGCTCAGGTAAAGTGACTCAGAGTTCAAGCCTGAGAAGTGCCTGTCTCACATCCAGTTGTTGGGTAAATGAAGGGGACCAACAGGGAGGAGAGCATGATGAGGTGGTAGACACTGGGTCTCTCAAAAACTTACATCTGTAAGAAGTGACATCTAAGATGAGGCTGCTGGAAGGACAGTTGGAAAGATAACAAATCAAGCGGTGGTGGGAGCTGGAGGTAGCAGGAAAGGCAGTTTGTGATATATCCGTACAGACGGAGTGTGAGGCCGGGGGTGGAGAGGAGTGATGAGATGAGAGGAGTGATGCTTTCCAGAGAGGGCTGCAACCATACTTCTTACCCTACGTGCTCTTCTACAGTCTGGTGGCTTTCCAGTCACCAGGTGGAGTCTGAGCCCCTCACTTGTAACCAATATAAGGGGATGAAAGTCATCAGGTGGAGTCTGAGCCCCTCACTTGTAACCAATATAAGGGGATGGAAGTGACAGTGAGTGTTTTCTGTGGCTAGGTCACAAAGGGGAAACACAGCTCCTGCATCGCTAGCTGGGACATCCACCTTTAAAAAAAATTAATGTATTTGTGGCCATATGGGGTCTTAGTTGCAGCATGCAGTGTCTTGTTCCTGCATGCAGGATCTCTCACCGTGGTGTGCTGGCTTCTCTCTTGCTGTGGTGTGAGCTCTAGACCATGTGGGCTCCAGAGGGCTTAGTAGCTGCCTTGTGGCTTAGTTGCCCCACCGCATGTGGGATCTTAGTTCCCTGACCAGGAATCGAACTGTGTCTTCTGCATTGGAAGGCAGATTCTTAACCACTGGATCCCCAGGGAAGTCCTGGGACACCCACCTGTGGATTCCTGAGCTCCATGGAAGAAGTACAATGGCCCTGAGCTTGCCATGTTGTGAGGAAGTCCAGAACACATGGAAAAGCTTTTTGTAGGTACTCTGGCTGACAGTCTCAGACGAGGTCCAGCCAGTGGACGGGTGACATCATCACAGACACCAACCACCAACCATGTAAGAGCGGAGATGCTTCCAGATGATTCCAACCACCAGTTGTTAACTCCCTCTAACCTTTAAGTGTACCCAGCTGAGTCCCTAGACATCATGTAGCAGAAACAGCTGTCTTTTCAGTGCTCTGAGTTCCTGACCAAACAATGGTTGTTTTAAGCCACTAAGTTCTGGGATGACTTCTTAAACAGTACAGTAACTGGAACAGGTGGTTGTATTGTGCAAGCGGTTGACTAAATGTGTCTGGAGTTCAGAAGAGCGATCCGGACTGGAAATTTAGTCCCTGGATTTTCTACAGGGTAGCTGATAGCTGAGGCCTTAAAAAGACATCTAAAGGAGTGCGTGCAACTAAAATAGAAGGAGGGTTAACAATGTAACCCTGGGATTATCAATATTGAAGAGGTAGAAAAAGGGCAAGGAACAAAAAGAGACCCAGAAGGAGGCATCAGAAGAAGGAGCAAAACCAGGAGGCCAAAGGATGAGAATGTTTCATGAGAAACAAAGAGATCAACACCCTCAGATGCTGCAGAGAGAGAGCCCTGCAAACGTGAGCATGGGCTAACTAGCAACAAACAAGTGCCTTTGTCCAGGGCAGTTTCAGGGAGAAGTGAGGATGAAGGCCAGGCCAGGGTGTGGTGAAGCGTGGGTGCCTTGCAGAGACAGTGCTTAATAAATCTTTGTGGAATGAATGAATGTGAGGTGATGAGACAGGGACAAGATGGTTGTAGATGGAAGAAATGAGAAATAACTGGCAGAAAGTGAAGCTCCAGGGACTCGATGAGAGGAAGAGAGGAGAAGAGGTTTTACTCTTCCGAGTGAAGCTGCAGCCTCCGGCTCGCTCAGCAGTTGGAGTGGCTTGTGTGGAGCTCACTGTACACAGGCACACACACAGTGCCCCTAAAGTTCCAGGGGCTCTTTCCACCACAGCCCAGCCCTGCCTGGGGGACAGTGACACTGGCAAGCTGCCAGCACTTCCCAGAACATGCCAGTTTTTTGTTTAACAAAAGGGTAGGGGTTGGGGGAGGAGAGAGCAGTCAGCCAACTATAAAACAGGTCACAGATTGTGGACTAAGATACAAGCGCCACGGAAAAAGTTAAGAACGTCTATTCCGACAGCACCTTTCTTCTGCCAAAAGCCTATCACACTTTGTAATTCAGATTTGTTCTCCCAGCCACCCAGTCCAGCCCAAATATGGCACTTCCTGTGTAAGTATACTGGAAGAGTCAGGGTCGAGGAGAAGCAAGGCAATCCTTTCAGATAACTTATTCTGATTTTTCACCTACAACCAGATTTAGAACCAAAGACTTTTCATTGACTTTACAGTTTGCTGCTGCTACTGCTGCTGCTGCTAAGTAGCTTCAGTCTTGTCTGACTTTCTGCGACCCCACAGACGCCAGCCTACCAGGCTCCCCCGTCCCTGGGATTCTCCAGGCAAGAACACTGGAGTGGGTTGCCATTTCCTTCTCCAATGCATGAAAGTGAAAAGTGGAAGTGAAGTCACTCAGTCGTATCGGACTCTTCGCGACCCCATGGACTGCAGCCCACCAGGCTCCTCTGTCCATGGGATTTTCCAGGCAAGAGAACAGGAGTGGGGTGCCATCGCCTTCTCCGGACTTTACAGTTTAGATTTTTTAATTGTCAATTTATGCTGGTTTTGAGGTAAATTTGCCTGCCACAGATTCCTGACAAGTGGCTTAGGGATGTGTTATGCCAACAACCTGATTTCCTGAGTTATCTGCCTACTTTACTGAGTAGGGAGAATCCTTGTCTAAATATACATTGTAACACAGCATTAAAGGAACAGTACTTTAAGTTCTGCTGCCATTCAGTCTCACTGATTCTCTGTCGGGCTGAGGTCTATTCTGGGCTGGAGAAATTCTAGGTCAATGGAAAATTATGAAAGCTTGCAGCAAGTTAGGAAAATGAGTGAATTATGGTTTTTTGCCAAATCGTGTGCCTAAGGGGCCAACTTAGACTAACCAGGACAGAAAAATCTATTTTAAAACTATCATTGAAGCACTTTTGTCTTATATTGGCTTGCCAAATACTACAGGAAGATAGCTTCCTCCAGCCTCTTATATTCCAAAGCAGCTTTTTAGGAGAAACATTTTGAATCTCTATTAACATCAAATAATCGATTAGTTCTAAAGAATAATCAGTCTCTAAGTCTCCTCCGTGCCCTGGGACCTTGTTGGCAGATGAATACCTGAAACTGGTGTCCTCTTATTATGCCACTGAAGCCAAGTAAAGAAGCTGCCACACTGTGCCGTTTCTCCTGCCAAACAGTCACAAGACACAAGTGTTTCCAAATTTACCTCTCCCCAGCTCCCCGAATTTGTTATTCACCAAAAGAACACAAAAATACTCCAGAACATTTTTTTTTTTTAATCTTTAACAGGTATTACTCTTCTAAAACCCTATGACTTCCTATGTGGTCAATGGCTTCATTCAAGAAGAGTGTTTAAGTCTGGGGGTCATCCATGTGGCTTCATCTGCAGACGTGTTTGGCTTGGTAAGGCAGAGACCGTGAGAGAGACCCCATCTGTGACTCTAAGGATAAGCTTTCAGGGGCACCCCTGCTGAGGCCTTTCTCCCTTCTTCAGTCCTTGCGATGTTTGATTTTATGTGTCAACTTGATTGGCGGCATGGGGTGCCTAGATATTTGGTTGAAGATTATTCTGGGATATGTCTGTCATTGTGTTTCCGGATGAGATTAACATTTGAATCAGTAGCCTGAGTAATCAGAAAGCCCTCCCCCCTGTGAGGGAGCCTCGTCCAAACCTCTGAAGGCCTGAATAGAATAAAAGGCTGAGCAAGAGAGGATTCACTCTCCGCCTGAAAGTCTTCAAGCTGGGACATTGTCTTCTACCACCTTTGGACTCAGACTCAAACTGGAACTTACATGACCGGCTCTCCTTGTTCTCAGTCCTTTGGGCTAAAGATTATGGGACTTCTCAGCCTCCACAGTTATGTGAGCCAATTCCTTGAAACAAACACCATGCACCAAATAAATAAAATCCCCTCTTGGTTTTGTTTCTCCAGAGAACCCTGACTGGTACAGAGCTCTTGGAATGCTTTTCCGAGTCCATGTTTGGTGCTCGTGATCAGTTGCTCAGTCATGTCCGACTCTTTGTGACCCCATGGACTGTAGCCCACCAGGCTCCTCTGTCCATGGAATTTTCCAGGCAAGACATACTGGAATGGGTTGCCATTNCAGGAGTGGGGTGCCATCGCCTTCTCCGGACTTTACAGTTTAGATTTTTTAATTGTCAATTTATGCTGGTTTTGAGGTAAATTTGCCTGCCACAGATTCCTGACAAGTGGCTTAGGGATGTGTTATGCCAACAACCTGATTTCCTGAGTTATCTGCCTACTTTACTGAGTAGGGAGAATCCTTGTCTAAATATACATTGTAACACAGCATTAAAGGAACAGTACTTTAAGTTCTGCTGCCATTCAGTCTCACTGATTCTCTGTCGGGCTGAGGTCTATTCTGGGCTGGAGAAATTCTAGGTCAATGGAAAATTATGAAAGCTTGCAGCAAGTTAGGAAAATGAGTGAATTATGGTTTTTTGCCAAATCGTGTGCCTAAGGGGCCAACTTAGACTAACCAGGACAGAAAAATCTATTTTAAAACTATCATTGAAGCACTTTTGTCTTATATTGGCTTGCCAAATACTACAGGAAGATAGCTTCCTCCAGCCTCTTATATTCCAAAGCAGCTTTTTAGGAGAAACATTTTGAATCTCTATTAACATCAAATAATCGATTAGTTCTAAAGAATAATCAGTCTCTAAGTCTCCTCCGTGCCCTGGGACCTTGTTGGCAGATGAATACCTGAAACTGGTGTCCTCTTATTATGCCACTGAAGCCAAGTAAAGAAGCTGCCACACTGTGCCGTTTCTCCTGCCAAACAGTCACAAGACACAAGTGTTTCCAAATTTACCTCTCCCCAGCTCCCCGAATTTGTTATTCACCAAAAGAACACAAAAATACTCCAGAACATTTTTTTTTTTTAATCTTTAACAGGTATTACTCTTCTAAAACCCTATGACTTCCTATGTGGTCAATGGCTTCATTCAAGAAGAGTGTTTAAGTCTGGGGGTCATCCATGTGGCTTCATCTGCAGACGTGTTTGGCTTGGTAAGGCAGAGACCGTGAGAGAGACCCCATCTGTGACTCTAAGGATAAGCTTTCAGGGGCACCCCTGCTGAGGCCTTTCTCCCTTCTTCAGTCCTTGCGATGTTTGATTTTATGTGTCAACTTGATTGGCGGCATGGGGTGCCTAGATATTTGGTTGAAGATTATTCTGGGATATGTCTGTCATTGTGTTTCCGGATGAGATTAACATTTGAATCAGTAGCCTGAGTAATCAGAAAGCCCTCCCCCCTGTGAGGGAGCCTCGTCCAAACCTCTGAAGGCCTGAATAGAATAAAAGGCTGAGCAAGAGAGGATTCACTCTCCGCCTGAAAGTCTTCAAGCTGGGACATTGTCTTCTACCACCTTTGGACTCAGACTCAAACTGGAACTTACATGACCGGCTCTCCTTGTTCTCAGTCCTTTGGGCTAAAGATTATGGGACTTCTCAGCCTCCACAGTTATGTGAGCCAATTCCTTGAAACAAACACCATGCACCAAATAAATAAAATCCCCTCTTGGTTTTGTTTCTCCAGAGAACCCTGACTGGTACAGAGCTCTTGGAATGCTTTTCCGAGTCCATGTTTGGTGCTCGTGATCAGTTGCTCAGTCATGTCCGACTCTTTGTGACCCCATGGACTGTAGCCCACCAGGCTCCTCTGTCCATGGAATTTTCCAGGCAAGACATACTGGAATGGGTTGCCATTTCCTACTCCAGGGAATCTTCCTGACCCAGGGATCAAAACTTTGTCTCTTGTATCTCTTCCATTGGCAGGCAGATTCTTTAGCACTGCACCACCTGGGAATCAGAAGCCCATGTTTAGGCTGCAAGAAAAGATGGGAGTCCTAGCAAAGCCATGGTGTCTGCAATTGTGCCTGCTACCCAGTATTTCACTAACAGTGGGACCCTCTTTCCTAGCACTGAGTGGGGGTTTCACTCCTGTCTCTCAAGTGGTTAACATGGCGGGGGCCATCACTTTATAACAGTATTATTTCCCATTCTCCCTTCCATTTTTCTTGGGCTGTTTAATGTGAAAACTCATTTGTAAGGAGTTCCCTATAAATATTTAGTGAAAATGAAAGTATTGAGCAGGTGGCCAACAAATTGTTCTTCAAAGCAATTTTAAATTCATGAGCATCTGAGTTTGATTGGTTAGTTTCCCAATTATTTAGGCTCTTTGTAGCTCTACGCTCTCAAACTATTCACCTGCTTGCAGGTTATTTCAGTGCTAATGAGCAGCTTGACCTGAAGAGGGTCACAGGATATGGGAAGAAATGAAAGTAGAAGTAGTTGGCTCTCCTGCTTTCCTTCTTCTTGGTTTGATGGGAGTGAGACTCAGGTTTAGAGATTATGCTTGGGTTTTCTGGTAACTTTTAAAAACATACTTGTTTTTGGCTGTGCTGGGTCTTTCTGCAGGGTCTTTCTCGATCTTTCTGCTGCTTGGGTTTTCTCTAGTTGTGGCGAGCAGGGGCTGCTCTCTAGTTTCAGTGCATGGGCTTCTCATGGCGTGGGCTTCCCTTGTTGGGGAGCAGGGGCTCTAAGGAGTGTGGGCTCAGTAGTTGTATTGCACGGGCTTAGTTGCCCTGAGACACTCAGAATCTTCCCAGACCAGGCATCAGACTTGTGTCTGCTGCATTGACAGGTAGATTCTTCATACCTGAACCACGAGGGAAGTCTTCTGATGACTTTTAATGGTGGGGGAAAGAATGGGATATGCCCCACCTCAAAAAAAGATCATTTCCCATTCTTATGCTGTCACAATTTAGGACATGTCATACGCGTTTGTTAAAATGGCAACAGGTGTGTATCCAAGATGGACCTGGGAAGAGGTGGTGTGAATCTTCAGAGGAAGGATAGGATTTAAAAATGTGATTCAGACATTTAAATACCTGTTTAAAATTAATTTGGGACAGATGAAATATTTCCACAAGAAAACTTAAATAAACTTTGTAATAATGATTAAACTGACACAGATGGTACAGTAGAAAAAAATCAAAATGAGGAGTCAGGAAGATTTAGCAGTGGAAGACTCTTGAGAGTCCCTTGGACTGCAAGGAGATCCAACCAGTCCATTCTGAAGGAGATCAGCCCTGGGATTTCTTTGGAAGGAATGATGCTAAAGCTGAAGCTCCAGGACTTTGGCCACCCCATGCGAAGAGTTGACTCATTGGAAAAGACTCTGATGCTGGGAGGGATTGGGGGCAGGAGGAGAAGGGGACGACCGAGGATGAGATGGCTGGATGGCATCACTGACTCGATGGATGTGAGTCAGAGTGAACTCTGGGAGTTGGTGATGGACAGGGAGGCCTGGCGGGCTGTGATTCATGGGGTCGCGAAGAGTCGGACACGACTGAGCGACTGAACTGAACTGAACTGTATTGTGGTACATGCTTACCATATGAGAAACCTGGACATGTTGCTCCATCTCTATGGTCTCCAATTGTCATGATGTCACATGAATAAAATGGGGAGATGTGTGGTTTTCAAACTAGATATGGTGGTGCCCTGCTGTCCACAGATGCGAGGCGAACCTGAGTGGGGGGCTTGGGTTCCTGCTTCAACTATAGAAGCTCCATTTTGCTCAATTTCATATACATGTGGGGCCTTAATGCAATATAAAGTTTCCACAGCTAAAAAAACTTATCAACCCTTGCTAGATGGTCTCTGAGGTTCCTCTCAATGATGAAATGTTATGTTATTATTTCAGAGTTCTTTACCCTGATGTATCCATGGGATGGGAAGGGGAGAAGACACAGCTATAAATATTTACAAGTGGTTATGTTTTAATTTGCTCATTCATTTACCATGTTTGGTTTGTTCACTCACTTGTTCTGCTCCAGACTTCATTCTTCCTTTAGAAATCACCACTGCAATTTTAAAAGTTCTTGTAAGAAACAGATTGTTAAAAGTATTGTAATTTTTTCTTCATGATCTTCTCCCTACTCCATCCCCCATTTGCTTCCTTAACTGTTTGATTTTATTTTGGCGTTTTCCAAGTTCCCAGAGTAGGTATTATCTTATTCAGGGAAAACATACCAAAAATTTCTGAGTCAAAGATAAATGTTTTGATTTTTTTTTTCTTACCAGTTGGTATGCTTTTTAACCCAAATGAGAGATAATTCACTGAAACTTCATCTCAAACTGAAAATTACATTTTGTGCATATTGTCTCACTGGGGATAACGGAGCATCCACATAAGCCTTTTACTCTCCAAGAGGAGTTAATCAAGGTCCTGGGTCTTACTAACAGGCAGAAATCGAAATCTTCTCTTGTCTGACTTTGTGTGGCTAAAAAATACCTTGTGAAAGTTTACCAAATACAGGTTGTTTTATTTTTGGTGCTGCGACCAGTCTTCATTCTATTGAAGTTTGTTTCTTTCAATGAATATGCAGTCAGTTAAAAAGTGAGCCATTTTTTAGCATCTATAAGCCAAGTCTGTGTTTTCACAGGGTGATTTGAGGTTGCACTGGCAAGTGATGCTACTTTCTGAAAACTAAGAGTTAGCTTGTTATTGGTACTTTTGAAAAGTACCTGAGGAGAAACTCATAAGCAAAAAGCATTAAACTCTGTTCTCTGATCCTTTAAATGATTTCTATTTTTACACCCAAAATTCTACAACCAGGAAACAAAGTGGGAAAGATCCGCTTATCCAGAGCTAGTGAATCACCTTCTATCTGCTTTCAGTAAAATTTTTATAACTCTTAGGCCAAATCCCCATGATGAAAGTCACATAACAAGTCCTTAGTCAATTGTGGACATTAATAAACCCCTTTGAAAGTGAACCTTTCACTTTCCAGTCTCACAGCCAAGCCCATTGTCTTTAGAAACCATGGAGAGCAAAGCTTTATAGTAAAGGCCACTCATTAGCAAACTAAATTTAAGAGAAGGCATTCCCATGCTGTATCTAGTTGTACATCTGTCTACATATGTATTTATTATCTACTTATCAATCATCTCTCTATATAAATCTACATCTATCCATCTATTTATCTATATCCGACATTGATCTATTATCTCCCTCATCTATCTTTGTCATAGGTATCTATTCATCAGTAATCTCTCTCTATAAACCATCTATCTCTCTCTCATCTGCCCATCTCTCTGTATCTATCATTGATCAATCTTTTAACTCCCCGTCTATCCGTGTCATATCTGTCTATCATCTATCTCCTCACTCTTCTGTGAGTCCCAGGAGCACAGGGAATGTGTATACTCATCTCCATGTGTCCCATAGCACTTAGCCAGGAAATAGGACAATTTCCCCAGGACTTGAACTATTGCAGCCTTTCTACCATCTCTCTCTACTTTCCCTTCTTTGGGAATTCTGCTAGTACTTGAACAGCAACTGGAACCAGATTGAGACAGGTTTCAACTTTAGTAGAGTTATCTGGAGAGCTTTGCTTCCTGGAACCTGGACCATATGGCTGTATGAAATTTCCAAGCTTTTATTAGGCCAAGGTGAAACAAAACAAACAGTCTCTGAATAGAGGGTTGGTTCACCCTGGCTTAAGAAGGATTGATGGCTACCAAAAGAATTAGAACCAGTGAATACTGAAAGGGAAAAAGTCCTACTCCAAGAGAAGCACCCCTCCACCCCCAACCCCAGCACTGAGCCAGAGAGCTTTCAGGAGTTTGGGCTGTGGTGTCAGGATGTCTAGAACTTTGACTAGGTTTCTCATTGAATTTACAGCTTTTTCAATTTTGTCCCTTCCATTCTGGCCCTTAGATACTAAGCTGGCTAGCTGACTAAATTTTTTATTGTGTCTGAACTTGACTTTTAATGTCCATGAGGAAAGGCAAAGGGAAAGCCCATCTGGTGAACACCTTCCTGGGGTCACCTGGCTCGTTTAGATTTAAGAAAAAGGAGAAAGCCTTTCCTCAGTCACTTCTTCCGTGAAACAACAGTCCCCTTCCCCGACATGACCTACACTCTCTGCTTTCTGCTCTGGAGAATTTGTCTCTCTCAAGACTCTGCTCCCAGAATAAAGTCCAGTTCTTTTACAGAAGCTCCTCACTACCAGGCTCCTCACTGCCAGGGCTCAATTCACCTCCCAGGCTTATTTCCCACTTCCTAGGTTCACATTCCAAAGAGAAAAACTAGCTATTCCCCATCGGTTCGTCTTCCCCGCTTACTGCGTATTCCTCTCGTATGCTCTCCACCCCCACACACCATGTGTCTCAGCACCTTGGCTGTATCGTTCTTCCTGCCAGATAATGCCTGCTTTTCTATCTCTGTATTTCTCTCCTACCTTTTCTTCAAGGCCCAGCCAGAGTACATCTCCATGGAGCCTTCCCTGAGTCCCAGGCTCAACTAACCCACCTACTCACATTGTAAGCTGAAAAAATTCTCTTTATCATCTGGAAGCTGTTACTTATGGACATGTTTTATCTTGCTGGTTTCATTCTCTGTTTGTACCAGCCCAGCCTCCACCCAGATGCCTTTGCTGCCTCTCTGTATCTTGTTCCATGTTCCAGGATCCTGATCTTTAAACACTTTGTCAGCTGGATCTTTTGTCTGCCAGCTTCCATCTGGTTTCAGCCAATGTGATGCACCAGCAGGAAGATCGGGTTGGGGAGGAGAGCCCTTCCCTCTCTCCCTATTTAGCACCATATCTTTGCCAGTAGCTGCCTCCTTCCAAGATCACAGCTTCTGCCAAGTGGCCCTTCTACTCCTTGGCTCTCATTAGATTCCAGCCACACTCTTTCCTTCCCTTACTTCTTCAGCCACAGAACCAGTAATGGCCTACTGCTGTCATTTACTGTCTGCATGTCACAATAGACCTTGTTTATTTCTGTAACGTACTCATACCTCTCCATGTAGTCCTTTCATTTAAGTATTTTCATCCAGAGTGTGTTGTGTTTCCCACTGGGACCCTGACTGATAACCTCCCTGAGCAGATACTCATGTGAAAGGTATTATTTGCACAGCACAGAGAAGGGCTAGGGAGTGAGGCTTTTGAGCTGAGGTCTGCCTATCACTGGGGCTTCCTGGGTGGCTCTGTGGTAAAGAATCTGCCTGTGATACAGAAGATGCAGAAGATGCCACGGGTTCGATCCCTGGGTTAGGCAGATCCCCTGGAGGATGACATGGCGACCTGCTCCAGTGTTCTTGCCTTGGAGAATCCTATAGACAGAGGTGGCTGGCAAGCTACAGTTCATAGGGTCACACAGAGTCAGACACGATGAAGCAACTGAGCTTTCAGGCAGCCTCTCACTGGTGTGGAATATTGGGCACTCCCTTTCTTGATCTTTGCTCCAGTTTCGCAGTTTAGGAAACAACAAGCTTGTGGTTTGTTTTGAGGATCAGATGAGATTGCTGCTAAGTCACTTCAGTTGTGTCCGACTCTGTGCGACCCCATAGACGGCAGCCCATCAGGCTCCCCCGTCCCTGGGATTCTCCAGGCAAGAACACGGGAGTGGGTTGCCATTTCCTTCTCCAATGCATGAAACTGAAAAGTGAACGTGAAATCGCTCAGTCGTGTCCAACCCTCAGCGACCCCACGGACTGCAGCCTTCCAGGCTCCTCCGTCCATGGGATTTTCCAGGCAAGAGTACTGGAGTGGGGTGTCATTGCCTTCTCCGTCGGATGAGATGGTATATGGGAAAACTTTTCGTGTATCTTTGAACAGGATTCAGTGCTGTTATGATTCTATTAACACTTCACAATGTAGTAAGTACTTAATACATGATCTGTTGCATATAGACCTATTGAGTGAAAGGACAGAAAAGCTATATTTTATGTATTTCTCAGAGTCAAATGTCCAGAGGTATAGGAAGCAGAGGGTCCACTTATGGAAGATTTGCAGTAACAGACCAGTGTGTGTTGCACAGAGCCAGCACAGGGCCTAGGAAAAGGTGGTAGTGGGGGAGGCAGTCCTAACCAAGACCTACTTTGTTCAAGTATTTTCAAGTATTCTACAACCATACCAACAACCATACTAATTTTTAATCTATCAGGAAAGAAGTGCTATAGAGATCCATTTTAAACTTTAAATGATGGAGGAAGTTATGGAAAGGAAAAGACTGCTGAATGTTGATTTGGGGCCTCAAAGAAAATCCACTCTAGGTCATTGTCCTCAGTGAGGTTAGGTGTACTGAAACAATCTGGATATTGAAAAACAACAGTGTGACTTCCTCAAGGGTGTCAGAAACTGACAACCATTACTGTCTTTCTCAATCTTTTGGGCAAATAGGAAAAGGAAATCAGGCAGAGATACTCTCAAAACAGAAGAGTATCAGAATAGTGCAAAGGATGTTGGGAATGGAGAATATACCAAGCCCCAGTGTCAGAAGCATTAGGAGAAATGACAATTGTGTAATTTGGTAAATGAAGCTTAAGCCATCTTTTTGAACATATACTGTTGTAAAATAAATAGGCTTGGACTCAAATGGCCCTGCTGAAAATAGCTGGAACTGCTGAGGAATGTCTGAGGTGAGGGGCCCAAACGATGCAGTCTGTAAGGTATCCAGGGGAAAATGCTGCAGAAAACAGGGAAGCGCTACTCCAAGGCAGGAAGTGTTAAAATAGAGCCCATAAGAGCTGGGGCCAAGTGGACTTGGCAATTCATCATTTGTGTGGAAAAAAAGTCCCAAGCAGATTCCATGACAATGTCTTTATGAAGGTTCTGNTGAATATGCAGTCAGTTAAAAAGTGAGCCATTTTTTAGCATCTATAAGCCAAGTCTGTGTTTTCACAGGGTGATTTGAGGTTGCACTGGCAAGTGATGCTACTTTCTGAAAACTAAGAGTTAGCTTGTTATTGGTACTTTTGAAAAGTACCTGAGGAGAAACTCATAAGCAAAAAGCATTAAACTCTGTTCTCTGATCCTTTAAATGATTTCTATTTTTACACCCAAAATTCTACAACCAGGAAACAAAGTGGGAAAGATCCGCTTATCCAGAGCTAGTGAATCACCTTCTATCTGCTTTCAGTAAAATTTTTATAACTCTTAGGCCAAATCCCCATGATGAAAGTCACATAACAAGTCCTTAGTCAATTGTGGACATTAATAAACCCCTTTGAAAGTGAACCTTTCACTTTCCAGTCTCACAGCCAAGCCCATTGTCTTTAGAAACCATGGAGAGCAAAGCTTTATAGTAAAGGCCACTCATTAGCAAACTAAATTTAAGAGAAGGCATTCCCATGCTGTATCTAGTTGTACATCTGTCTACATATGTATTTATTATCTACTTATCAATCATCTCTCTATATAAATCTACATCTATCCATCTATTTATCTATATCCGACATTGATCTATTATCTCCCTCATCTATCTTTGTCATAGGTATCTATTCATCAGTAATCTCTCTCTATAAACCATCTATCTCTCTCTCATCTGCCCATCTCTCTGTATCTATCATTGATCAATCTTTTAACTCCCCGTCTATCCGTGTCATATCTGTCTATCATCTATCTCCTCACTCTTCTGTGAGTCCCAGGAGCACAGGGAATGTGTATACTCATCTCCATGTGTCCCATAGCACTTAGCCAGGAAATAGGACAATTTCCCCAGGACTTGAACTATTGCAGCCTTTCTACCATCTCTCTCTACTTTCCCTTCTTTGGGAATTCTGCTAGTACTTGAACAGCAACTGGAACCAGATTGAGACAGGTTTCAACTTTAGTAGAGTTATCTGGAGAGCTTTGCTTCCTGGAACCTGGACCATATGGCTGTATGAAATTTCCAAGCTTTTATTAGGCCAAGGTGAAACAAAACAAACAGTCTCTGAATAGAGGGTTGGTTCACCCTGGCTTAAGAAGGATTGATGGCTACCAAAAGAATTAGAACCAGTGAATACTGAAAGGGAAAAAGTCCTACTCCAAGAGAAGCACCCCTCCACCCCCAACCCCAGCACTGAGCCAGAGAGCTTTCAGGAGTTTGGGCTGTGGTGTCAGGATGTCTAGAACTTTGACTAGGTTTCTCATTGAATTTACAGCTTTTTCAATTTTGTCCCTTCCATTCTGGCCCTTAGATACTAAGCTGGCTAGCTGACTAAATTTTTTATTGTGTCTGAACTTGACTTTTAATGTCCATGAGGAAAGGCAAAGGGAAAGCCCATCTGGTGAACACCTTCCTGGGGTCACCTGGCTCGTTTAGATTTAAGAAAAAGGAGAAAGCCTTTCCTCAGTCACTTCTTCCGTGAAACAACAGTCCCCTTCCCCGACATGACCTACACTCTCTGCTTTCTGCTCTGGAGAATTTGTCTCTCTCAAGACTCTGCTCCCAGAATAAAGTCCAGTTCTTTTACAGAAGCTCCTCACTACCAGGCTCCTCACTGCCAGGGCTCAATTCACCTCCCAGGCTTATTTCCCACTTCCTAGGTTCACATTCCAAAGAGAAAAACTAGCTATTCCCCATCGGTTCGTCTTCCCCGCTTACTGCGTATTCCTCTCGTATGCTCTCCACCCCCACACACCATGTGTCTCAGCACCTTGGCTGTATCGTTCTTCCTGCCAGATAATGCCTGCTTTTCTATCTCTGTATTTCTCTCCTACCTTTTCTTCAAGGCCCAGCCAGAGTACATCTCCATGGAGCCTTCCCTGAGTCCCAGGCTCAACTAACCCACCTACTCACATTGTAAGCTGAAAAAATTCTCTTTATCATCTGGAAGCTGTTACTTATGGACATGTTTTATCTTGCTGGTTTCATTCTCTGTTTGTACCAGCCCAGCCTCCACCCAGATGCCTTTGCTGCCTCTCTGTATCTTGTTCCATGTTCCAGGATCCTGATCTTTAAACACTTTGTCAGCTGGATCTTTTGTCTGCCAGCTTCCATCTGGTTTCAGCCAATGTGATGCACCAGCAGGAAGATCGGGTTGGGGAGGAGAGCCCTTCCCTCTCTCCCTATTTAGCACCATATCTTTGCCAGTAGCTGCCTCCTTCCAAGATCACAGCTTCTGCCAAGTGGCCCTTCTACTCCTTGGCTCTCATTAGATTCCAGCCACACTCTTTCCTTCCCTTACTTCTTCAGCCACAGAACCAGTAATGGCCTACTGCTGTCATTTACTGTCTGCATGTCACAATAGACCTTGTTTATTTCTGTAACGTACTCATACCTCTCCATGTAGTCCTTTCATTTAAGTATTTTCATCCAGAGTGTGTTGTGTTTCCCACTGGGACCCTGACTGATAACCTCCCTGAGCAGATACTCATGTGAAAGGTATTATTTGCACAGCACAGAGAAGGGCTAGGGAGTGAGGCTTTTGAGCTGAGGTCTGCCTATCACTGGGGCTTCCTGGGTGGCTCTGTGGTAAAGAATCTGCCTGTGATACAGAAGATGCAGAAGATGCCACGGGTTCGATCCCTGGGTTAGGCAGATCCCCTGGAGGATGACATGGCGACCTGCTCCAGTGTTCTTGCCTTGGAGAATCCTATAGACAGAGGTGGCTGGCAAGCTACAGTTCATAGGGTCACACAGAGTCAGACACGATGAAGCAACTGAGCTTTCAGGCAGCCTCTCACTGGTGTGGAATATTGGGCACTCCCTTTCTTGATCTTTGCTCCAGTTTCGCAGTTTAGGAAACAACAAGCTTGTGGTTTGTTTTGAGGATCAGATGAGATTGCTGCTAAGTCACTTCAGTTGTGTCCGACTCTGTGCGACCCCATAGACGGCAGCCCATCAGGCTCCCCCGTCCCTGGGATTCTCCAGGCAAGAACACGGGAGTGGGTTGCCATTTCCTTCTCCAATGCATGAAACTGAAAAGTGAACGTGAAATCGCTCAGTCGTGTCCAACCCTCAGCGACCCCACGGACTGCAGCCTTCCAGGCTCCTCCGTCCATGGGATTTTCCAGGCAAGAGTACTGGAGTGGGGTGTCATTGCCTTCTCCGTCGGATGAGATGGTATATGGGAAAACTTTTCGTGTATCTTTGAACAGGATTCAGTGCTGTTATGATTCTATTAACACTTCACAATGTAGTAAGTACTTAATACATGATCTGTTGCATATAGACCTATTGAGTGAAAGGACAGAAAAGCTATATTTTATGTATTTCTCAGAGTCAAATGTCCAGAGGTATAGGAAGCAGAGGGTCCACTTATGGAAGATTTGCAGTAACAGACCAGTGTGTGTTGCACAGAGCCAGCACAGGGCCTAGGAAAAGGTGGTAGTGGGGGAGGCAGTCCTAACCAAGACCTACTTTGTTCAAGTATTTTCAAGTATTCTACAACCATACCAACAACCATACTAATTTTTAATCTATCAGGAAAGAAGTGCTATAGAGATCCATTTTAAACTTTAAATGATGGAGGAAGTTATGGAAAGGAAAAGACTGCTGAATGTTGATTTGGGGCCTCAAAGAAAATCCACTCTAGGTCATTGTCCTCAGTGAGGTTAGGTGTACTGAAACAATCTGGATATTGAAAAACAACAGTGTGACTTCCTCAAGGGTGTCAGAAACTGACAACCATTACTGTCTTTCTCAATCTTTTGGGCAAATAGGAAAAGGAAATCAGGCAGAGATACTCTCAAAACAGAAGAGTATCAGAATAGTGCAAAGGATGTTGGGAATGGAGAATATACCAAGCCCCAGTGTCAGAAGCATTAGGAGAAATGACAATTGTGTAATTTGGTAAATGAAGCTTAAGCCATCTTTTTGAACATATACTGTTGTAAAATAAATAGGCTTGGACTCAAATGGCCCTGCTGAAAATAGCTGGAACTGCTGAGGAATGTCTGAGGTGAGGGGCCCAAACGATGCAGTCTGTAAGGTATCCAGGGGAAAATGCTGCAGAAAACAGGGAAGCGCTACTCCAAGGCAGGAAGTGTTAAAATAGAGCCCATAAGAGCTGGGGCCAAGTGGACTTGGCAATTCATCATTTGTGTGGAAAAAAAGTCCCAAGCAGATTCCATGACAATGTCTTTATGAAGGTTCTGTGGCTTGGAGTCACTGTTTCTATGCAGCGTTTCTTCGGAAACTGTCCATCATTTTACACCTCCTCAGTCTCCCTCTCACAAACCAGAGATCATGCCTAAGGGAATCTATCCCATTTCCCCTACAATAATTTATCTTTAGAAAACCTCAACTATGCCTTTGATTGAATAACAATGCTCTGTAACAAACCTGCATCAGCCCAAGCCTCCTCTCTTAAGACTTTTCATTGTCAACAGCTTCATGAACTCAAGTCTTTCCTCTCTTCCTTTCCTTCTCATCAAAATTCCTGGTATTCTGACTGCATAATGATAGCATTGCTTTGGATTCAAGCATAGCCAGTACAAATTACAGCTTCTGAGGGGTATTGGGAGTGAGGTCTGTAGGTCTTTTCCACTTGTAGGGAATTTGAGCAGGTAAGGCCCCAGAGACCAAGACTGGTTTCAGATACAGTGGGGTCACCCAGAGTGGATCTGAGTGAGAGCTAATGTGAGACTCTGCTTAGTTCTGAGAGGAGTGGAAGGTTGACAGCCAGAAAGCCATTTTAGGAATCTGATCTGAGAGCTAAGGGCGGAGCAAGGTTTCAGGGACCACTGAAGACCAGTAGCCTGAAGCAAGATGGGGATGGGGCACCCAGGGCTCCTTTTTATTGGGTGCTAGCCATAGGGCACTGGCAGGTCAGCTCACCTCTGATGAACAAAGTCAGGCCGAAAGAGGACAGGTTTTGGCAGTTGTCCAATTCTGTGTGTGTCTCACTCCAACCCAGTGAGAAGTGCTGCTGCTTTCTTAACTCACTGGGGCATGTACTGTAGTATAGATGGATTCAATACATGATTTATTAACCTTTAAACACTCAATAAAAACTGATGCCTGATTTGGGAACCAAGATAATTGAATTCATTTTAATTCTTTGAGGGTCAACCATCTATGTGATAAAATTCAGCTAAGGAAATACAATTAATCAGAACTACCTAAATCATGCTATTTAGTTTTCAGAGCAGATCATATGTGCCTATTAATTGTTATCGTCACAAAAGTTCCATTTGTAGTTCTTCTCATTTCACCGTTTACATTGCTCCCATTTAAAATATTCTTACATGTCTAAATAATGGTCAGTGCATCTCAGCTGATTTTTAAAAAGAGCAAACTCTCTCAAACTGCCTAACAAAAATGTTTTTTGCAACACTGAAGGATTCTTTTACTATTGCTATTGTTACCTTTGCCATGTTCTGACCATGATTTTCTGAATATCTTTGAAATGTGATCCCCTCTGACATATTAGGGAAAAAAAACCTGAGAGATGTCTCTTCTACTGCCTAATCCCTGCACAGTTCCCCTGAAGACACTGAGCGTGCCTGTATCAGGATGGGGATGTAGAAACTGAACTGCTGGTGAGGCCAGGAATTAATAGATCAAGCAGCCAAGAGACGGCAGCGAAGTGAAATGATGCATGACATTTAGCAGAGCGAAGGCTGCAGCCGGGTGCAGGGAGCACCGCCCCGTTACTGCTGGACGTGCATGTCGCAGCTAATTCAAAGCAAGTGTTCCATCAGATTTACTTCTATACCCTGAATTGTACCACAAACACAAGCAAAATTCAGACACAAACCCCATTCCAGGGTCACGGCGGGTAGGTAACACTTGAAATTACAGGGCTATTTTAGGAAAATTAATAGAAAAGAAACATTCTGGAACTTAGTTATATCGGCAGGATTTTACAAAGTGCTACTGACAGCAAAAAGCTTCCCAATATTTCTCCAGGTTTTTTATTCCGAAGGTCCCAATGCTCTGCCTTTGAGTTAGATACTAAGTCTGGAGAAATCTGTTTAATAGCAGATCCATCACATTCAGGAGGAGGGCCCCTCAGAATATTCATTAGACTATTTGGCAGAAGGAAAGGCTCCTTTGTGAGTAGGGGAGGCCATGTGGTATTCCAACATTAAAAAGAATTTAAGAGGTATCATCGAATGCCCAGCAGATCCTGGGCTCACCTCTGGGGATATAACTGTGAGTGAGACATGGTCTCCACCTTTGAGGAGCTCACAGACTGGAGCAGGAGTCAGACAGAACAGGGTTATAGGGTGCTTTACCTGCCTTAACAGGAGGTACAGCACAGATAAAAACGGAGAAAGCAGGCCCTTAACCACATTCCTCAGACACATTCCAGTGTATCTTGGCTTTTTCACTTCTTAAGGTGACTTACTTAACCTCTTTGAACCTCAGGATCCTATTTGTGAAGTGAGTATAGTAATAATTCCTCGTAAGCTGATGAAGGAGATGAATGAGTTAACACATGTAAAGCACCCCGGAACATGGCTTGGTACAAAGTGAGCATGTAAGTGTTAGTCTGATGGAGAGAAATGAACATAATGGAAGTACACAAGAGGAGCAGATTATTTGTCAGACACGAGACAGATAGGACCTCCTCTTGGAAAGTGGCAGCAGATAAAAACATCTACCACTTTATCTGGCAGCAAATAAAAGAATCTACCATTCCTAGGCTGATTCCTTCAAATGCATGATCTTATTTGTCACAATAGTGTTACAAAGCACTAGTAAATCCCCGTGTTGTAGATGAGGACCCTGAAGCTTGGATTAAGTCATCAACTCAATGTCACACAGCTACCAAGGGAAAGAGTCAAGGTCACATGTGTTTCATTTCTAGAACCCAGATTCTTAAGCATTATGCTCTGCTCTGCTTTCGGGAGAGACTGTACGTGGAAGCCAAAGCTTCACCTCTTCAACATCCAGAGCCTGAAAGTACAATTGAAAATCAACCTTATTTTCACTGTGCCCCTTTCTAGAGGAGGAGGAGTGAGCAAGCTCTGATTTTTTCAGAGTGTCCTTGTCAATGGAAGGAAAGTGTCTCCCAGTAACAAGAAGTAGGTAGTAAAAATAAGCTAATAATAATGATGATAATCATTCTATATCACAGTAATCCAATCTATGCCCTGACCAGTAATGCTGAAGAAGCTGAAGTTGAATGGTTCTATGAAGATCTACAAGAACTTCTAGAACTAAAACCCAAAAAAGATCCTTTTCATTATAGGAGACTGGAGTGCAAAAGTAGCAAGTCAAGAGATACCTGAAGTAATAGGCAAATATGGCCTCGGAGTACAAAACAAAGCAGGGCAAAGGCTAACAAAGTTTTGCCAAGAGAATGCGCTGGTCATAGGAAACACCCTCTTCCAACAGTGCAAGAGAAGACTCTACACATGGACACCACCAGATGGCCAATACTGAAATCAGACTGATTGTATTCTTTGCAGCCAAAGATGAAGAAGCTCTATACAGTCAGCAAAAACAAAACTGGGAGCTGACTGTGGTTCAGATCATGAACTCCTTGTTGCCAAATTCAGACATAAATTGAGGAAAGAAAGGAAAACCACTAGACCATTCAGATATGACCTAAATCAAATCCCTTATGATTATACAGTGGAAGTGAAAAATAGATTCAAGGGATTAGATCTGAGAGTGCCTGAAGAACTATTGGCGGAGGTTTGTGACATTGTACAGGAGGCAGTGATCAAGACCATCCCTAAGAAAAAGAAATTCAAAAAGGCAAAATTGTTGTCTGAGGAGGGCTTACCATAGCTGAGAAAAGAAAAGATGCAAAAGGCAAAGAAGAAAAGGAAAGATATATTCATCTGAAAGCAGAGTTCCAGGAGAGGTAAGAAAGCCTTCCTCAGTGATCAATGTAAAGAAATAGAGGAAAACAATAGAATGGGAAAGACTAGAGATCTCTTTAAGAAAATTAGAGATACTAAGGGAACATTTCATGCAAAGATGGGCACAATAAAGGACAGAAATGGTATGGAGAAGATATCAAAATGTGGCAAGAATACACAGAAGAACTATGCATGGAAGAACTATACAAAAAAGATCTTAATGCCCCAGGTAACTATGATGGTGTGATCACTTACCTAGAGCCAGATACCCTGGAATGTGAAGTCAAGTGGTCTTAGGAAGCATCACTGCGAACAAAGCTAGTGAAGGTAATGGAATTCCAGTTGAGCTATTTCAATTCCTAAATGATGATGCTATGAAAGTGCTGCACTGAATATACCAGCAAATATGGAAAACTCAGCAGTGGCCACAGGATTGGAAAACGTCTGTTTTCATTTCAATCCCAAAGAAAGGCAATGCCAAAGAACGCTCAAACTACTGCACAGATCCACTCATTTCACACACTAGCAAAGTAATGCTCAAAATTCTCCAAGACAGGCTTCAACAGTACATGAACTGTGCACTTCCAGATGTTCAAGCTGGTTTTAGAAAAGGCAGAGGAACCAGAGATCAAATTGCCAACATCTGCTAGATCATCGAAAAAGCAAGAGAGTTCCAGAAAAACATCTATTTCTGCTTTGTTGACTATGCCAAAGCCTTTGATTGTGTGGATCACAACAAACTCTGGAAAATTCTTCAAGAGATGTGAATACCAGATCCCCTGACTTGCCTCCTGAGAAATCTGTATGTGGGTCAAAAAGAAGCAGTTAGAACTGGACATGAACAGCAGACTGGTTCCAAATCAGGCTATGGAAAAACCATAGCCTTGACTAGATGGACCTTTGCTGGAAAAGTAATATCTCTGCTTTTGAATATGCTATCTAGGTTGGTCATAACTTTCCTTCCAAGGAGTAAGCATCTTAATTTCATGGCTGCAGTCACCATCTGCAGTGACCATCCTAGATAGCTATTAAAAATCAGAGATATTACTTTGCCAAGAACAGTCTGTCTAGTTAAAGCTATGGTTTTTCAAGTAGTCACGTATGGATGTAAGAGTTGGACTATAAAGAAAGCTGAGCGTGAAGAATTGATGCTTTTGAGCAGTGGTATTTGAGAAGACTCTTGAGAGTCCCTTGGACTTCAAGGAGAGCCAGTCAGTCCATCCTAAAAAAGGAAGTCAGTTCTGAATATTCATTTGAGGGACTGATGCTGAAGCTGAAACTCCAATACTTTGGCCATCTGATGTGAAGAACCGACTCATTTGAAAAGACCCTGATGCTGGGATAGTTTGAAGGTATGAGAAGGCAACATCGGAGGATAAGATGATTGGATGGCATCACCTACTCTATGGGCATGAGTTTGAGTAGGCTCCATTAGTTGGTGATGGACCAGGAACCCTGGTGTGCTGCAGTCCGTGGGGTCACAAAGAGTCGGACACAATTGAGCAACTTAACTGAATTATGATAATAATGAAAATAATGAAGCTACTGAAAGAGTCCTAGAAATAGTGGAAATCCCAACTTATCATTTTAATTAGGAGTCGTTGGAGTTTCTTTTGGTTTATTTTTAGGCCTTTCCCTTAAATTGATCATTTCAGCCTTGATACATTGGGATGGGTCAGGGTAGATAACACTCCCTGACTTTTGATTTAGTTACACTGGTGGCATCCTATACAATTTTTTTTTTAATTATCTCTTAACTCTATTGGGAAGGACTACATTGATATCAACTAAGGAACACTTCATTCACCTAGGAAACAGTGCTTAGAGAAAAGAGAAAATTCTCTAGGTACATATATAACTCTACACAGTGAAATTCACAGAATGTCACTTAACTCAAAGTCATGAGCTGTTTGGAAAGAATCTTTGCCTGACTGCTAAAAGAGCTGACTATTCTTTATCTCGTTTAAATCTTTCCTTAAGGATTATGTAGGATGTTATCTCTAAGAGCCCCAGTTCTCTTCAACTGCCAAGCTTTCTTTTTCTAGCTTTTGAGAGCACGCCAAGGCCTAATATCATAGCAGAAGGATCCAGAGGTCTCTGGAATGGCCCAGAATGAGAAGATTCCTACAAGCTGCCTTGATAGAACTTGGTAATTATTCATCCATATTAAATCTCGGAGGGAAGGAAAAGATTTTAGGCAACCAAAGTGCTGGCCAAACTTTGCTCCTGACTTAAGAGAATACTGTAAAGGCAATCTGTATGTGGCCCTCTTTCCCAAAATGCTCTTGTCTATAACAAAGAGGAAAGCAAACTTCAAAGAGCTTGGGCCTGTGTGCAAGAACTTTATCAGGAGAAAATGCCATAGGCTGTGCTTCTTCTCCTCCAACACTTGTAATCACTAATCATCATGTTTTAATTAGAGATCCTGCCTGTATAACATGCCAGAGCTACAGACTGCAAAAATAAAGAGATGAAAACTTATACCCCTTTAAAAGACATATATAAGATTCAATTTAAAATAGGCTATTTCTAGATATATAGTCTAGTCTAATTGTAGATATAGTTATATATGTGTACATATATATAACTGAATATGCTATTCACCTGTAAAATAATACAATATCATAAATCAACTATATTTCAATAAACAAAATATCTTTTCACATGTTGGCAGTATATATGATTTAACTGTGCATATTTCTATGAAATTAATGATTTTATATTCACTTAAATCACACAGATCCTATAGTAACTCATAATGACTTAATCTTCCTTGTTTGTGCAGTGCACACACCCCTCTTCAGTTCAATAGCATTTTAGAATTATTTCAAACTACATACAATTGAGTAAAATTGTACATGAAAGAGTAAAATTGTTCACTCTCTTATGAGCTGGAGTAAAATTGCAATCATTTTATATGGGGACATAATAAAATCTTAAAAGATGCTTAATTCAAGGATATTTTCTTTCTGATAATTAGTCTCAACTCCCACGTTCTCTAGATTTTTTAGAATAGAAATCTATGATAGTATATCTATCAGAGGACTATATTTAACTTGAATTTTATGTTTTATTTAAGTATATTAGTTTTTATTTTTCTGATTCCTAAAGGTATTAGAACTGTCATAACAGTGGTTTCTTGAATATACCTTTGAAAGTAATTAATGAAAAAGTTTCATTCTAGAGCAAATTTAAAATTTTATTAATTTATTTTTATTGAAGTTGACATTAAAAATTATAAACTATGTTCCTTTCAGCTGTACAACATGATGATTCAATATTTATACATATTGCAAAATAATCACTACAGTAAGTTTGGTTAATATCCATCACCATATATGCTTAAAATTTTTATTCAAGATATATATCATTGCTTACACAATTAAACTTATTTACCTAGAAGATTTTTCTACCTTTAAATATTGATTACTTTGAAATGATTTTTCCTAATTATGTATCACATTGCACCCACTTCTCCTAGAGTACCTCTAGTAACAGAATATTCTCAAAAGGAAAGCAAAGCTAATAACGAGCCTCTATGCAAGAGTAACATGCTTTTTAAAACTGAAAAAAATTGGATACAGGATCTGAAGATAGGTTACATTTATATTTATGTAAATCAGCATTTGGTTTTTATAGTTTTCCTGCTATTCTGTGGTGTGGGATGATTGTTGCTGTTGGTTAGTGGCTAAGTTGTGTCCGAATCTTTGGTGACCCCACAGACTGTATCCCACCAAGCTCCTTTGTCCGTGGGACTTCCCAGGCAAGAATACTAGAGTGGCTTGCCATTTCCTTCTCCAGGGGATCTTCTCAACCCAGGGATCAAATCTGTGTCTCCTGCATTGACAAGTGGATTCCTTACCACTGAACCACCAGTGGATTATGTAATTTACCCTAAATGTCATAGCCAGTAAGTGGTATAACCAAGATTTCAAAGACAGTCTGACTCCAGAATCTAAGTTGGTAGCCACTGTGTGAATTGCCTTATCCATGTCAGGCTTCCTCTTTCTGCTCTACCACCAAAACATTTGAAATTGTGCCTCTCCAAAAATATCCAGAATGTATTGCTACACTACTAAAGATCTTAAAGATATTCATTATTATAAAATGGCTGGACTTTATTTTATTTAAGATATTTATACTACAAAACTAATATACACTGTATACAAAAATTCAAATAATAAAAGTGTGTTCAAAGTAAAAAGTAAAGATTGGGAGTTTAGGATTGACTTGTACACACTGCTATATCTAAAATAGATAACCAATAAGGATCTACTGTATAACACAAGAAATGCTGCTCAATATTCTGTGATAACTTAAATGGAAAAACAATTTGGAGAAAAATAGATACATGCAAATGTACAACTGAATTACTTTGCTGTACACTTGAAACTATTACAACACTATTAACCAACATGCTCCAATATTTAAAAAAAATGTAAAAGAAAGTAAAAAGCCATAACCTGATTTTTAAAAGACTCTCATGTTACAGGTGATGAATTTTCTTAATCTGTGTTTTACAATTTATTCCCAGTGCTTATCCGATAACCTTGCTTCCCTTCAGCTACTCCTCACCTACCCTCCGTCACTATTTCTCATTGGCTGAACTGTTTTCTGCAGACAATTCAAGATTCCCTGTTGATGTTGTGGCTAAACATGATCTCTTTTTCACCCTTATCTTGACAGTTCCTGAAAATCAAAGACCACACGTGAGTTCGGCAAACATCTGCATCGTTCCTCACCACATGAGACAAAAAACAACCTAATAAGGGGCACATGTGATCACATATGTAGTATGTAGTCATGTGTAGTATACAGTTCTATATGACTACATATGACTACATCCAAGGAATATCAATCATTTCTAAACACCTTACCTGACTCCTGAGAAACCTATATGCAGGTCAAGAAGAAATAGAACCAGACATGGAACAATAGAATGGTTCAAAATAGGGAAAGGAGCATGTTAAGGCTACATATTGTCACCCTACTTATTTAATTGATATGCAGAGTACATCATGCAAAGTGCTGGGCTGGATGAAGCACAAGCTGGACTCAAGACTGCTGAGAGAAATATTAATAACCTCAGATATGCAGATGACACCACCCTTATGGCAGAAAGCAAAGAGGAATTAAAGAGTCTCTTGGTGAAGGTGAAAAAGGGGAGTGAAAAAGCCAGTTAAAACTTAAACATTCAAGAAGTGAAGATCATGGCATCCAGTCCCATCACTTCATGGCAAATAGATGGGGAAACAATGGAAACAGTGACAGACTTTATTTTCTCGGGCTCCAAAATCTCTGCAGATGGTGACTGCAGCTGTGAAATTAAAAGACACTTTCTCCTTGGAAGAAAAGTAATGAGAAACCTAGACAGCATATTAAAAGGCAGAGACATTACTTTGCCAACAAAGGTCCATATGGTCAAAGTTATGGTTTTCCCAGTAGTCGTATACGGATGTGAGAGCTGGACAACAAAAATTACTGAAGAATTGGTACTTTCGAACTGTGGTGTTGCAGAAGAGTCTTGAGAGTCCCTTGGACAGCAATAGATCAAACCAGTTAATCCTAAAGGAAATCAACCCTGAATATTCATTGGAAGGGCTGATGCTGAAGCTGAAGCTTCAGTACTTTGGCCACCTGAATCGAAGAGCCGACTCATTGGAAAAGACCTTGATGCTGGGAAAGATTGAAGGTGAGAGGAGAAGGGGATGACAGATGAGATGGTTGAATGGCATGACCGACTCGATGGACATGAGTTTGAGCAAGCTGCAGGAGATGGTGAAGGACAGGCAAGCCTGGCGTGCTGCAGTCCATGGGATCACAAGGAGTCAGACACGACTGAGCGACCGAACAATAACAACAACAAGTGGAAAGAATTTGCTTAAGTTCTGATGAGTTAGCTGGAAAGTTTTGATATTTTACAGCTTGAAGATATTTTGTAGAAAATCTAATCCAAACTATTATTTTACAGATGAGAAAGCAGAGACTCAAAGAAATGCAGAGGATGGAAAGCATACTTTGAAATTAAACAGATAAACATTTGAATCCTGGCTCTGCCTGCAACTAGCTGGCTGTGCAATCTTATCAATTTGACTAGTATTTCTGATTGTCAGTTTTTTCTATTGATATAAAACTGCAAGGATTATCATACTTCACTCCATTGCCACTGTCACCAATCTTTCTAATGTAAACCACCACAATCCCTTGCCTGGTTTCTGAATAGCCTCCTGACTTTTACTTCTTATAATTTGTTCCCCATTCAACACCCAAGGTGAACTTTCATAAAACATAAGTCAGATCACATCACACTTAGTCCTTCAAAGACGTTTCATTGGTTTCCGAGTAAAATCCTGTAAAGCTTTGTGTGAGCTGACCTCTGCCTTTCCTGGATTCACATCTCTTCTTGGCCCCCCTCCAGCCACACAAGAGTCCTTTCTTTTCCTGGAACATGTGAAATATGTTCTGGCTTGAGAAATTTGTATTAATTGTTTCTGTGTCTGTGGTGCTGTCTGCCTAGTTCTCCCCTGAATAGTTCCATCTCATTCTTTAGGTCCAAATACCCACTCCCATTCATGGTCACGCTGTAGGATAACCTTACATATTAACTTCTATATATCATATTAATCTTTAAAATTTTTTACAGCATTTATCATTATCTGTAATTATCTGGCTTTTAAAAATGTGTTTGTCTCAAATTATCCATACCTCTTTGTATACAAGATTGTTATTGTATCAGAAGAGCATCTAACACACAGAAACAATTCTCAGATTTTAGGTATTCTCATTTATAACAATATCAGCACACATAACTTTTGATGTGAGATCATGGAAGTAGCTACTTTTCCCCATGGGATTTCCTTTGGGCTAGCAGTCAAATTTTAGGCCTTCTCTACCTCCCTGGGACTGTGAAGGTCAGATCATGGGTCAGGAGGGGACGATGCTAGGTCGGGATCAGCGGATAGTGGAGAGAGGACTGGAGGAAGTCTGGGGGACATAGCCAGGGCAAGGGGGTCAGTGTCGGTAATGGTGAGTACTGCCATGGTCTGAGTATGAATTTGGTTTGGATCCTCCCCCCTCCCCAATTGTTACTCATACCCCTGACTGTACTCCAGGGGGTTAGAAGTTAAATATACAGAGTTCAGGACAGTGAATGCTTTCTATTACTATGGCTGGCTTTTAATTACCAGGTGCTTTTGACTTTGGCTAGAAGAAGGCTGAAGCATCTGCTTCAGGCAATTTTTAGATCCGGAAACTCCATCGCTAAACTGACCATGAGGCTTTTCAGGAGGTAAGAATTCAAAGGACTGATCCCAAAATAGCATGTTCACAGAATACAAGAGCTTTGAAACTCTGCACTACAGTCTGCAGTTTCTACCCTCTAGTGTTTTGATGGCCCAATTTCAAAACCTTGCCCAAGCCTGGATTCTTCCTGCTTAGAGAAGTTCTCAGAAGGAGGTCAGTAAAAGCAGAGAACGGCTCAGCCCTGGGCAAAGGCCAGCAATACAGGATCTGAGGTTGGCAGCAGGGAGTTGCCCAGTGAGCAAGAGGCAAACTAGCAAAACACCTTCAGGATTTATAGTGATCCTTCAGAGCTGGACACTTCTTTCTTCTTTGACATATAGCATTGTATAATTTTAAGGTGTATGGTATAATGAGTTGATATGGTATTTATTTCAGGGTGCTGGCCATAATCTAGTTAACACCCATCACATCACATAGTCGCAAGTTCATTTATCCTCATGTGGAGAACTTTTCAAGTCTGTTTTATTCCTTCCTCCTTTCTGTGCTCAGTCTTGTCTGACTCTTTCCAACCTCATGGGTAGAAGCCCACCGGGCTCCTCTGCCCATGGGATTTTCCAGGAAAGAATACTGGAGTGGGTGGCCATGCCCTCCTCCAGGGGATCTTCCTGACTCAGGGATTGAATCAATGTCTCCTGCATTGGCAGGCAAATTCTTTATCACTGCACCACCTGGGAAGCCCATTCTAAACTCCCTTAAGAGTTGTCAAATATGCAATGCACTATTACAAATTAGAGTCACCCTGTTGTACATTACATCCCAGAACCTTCTTCTAACTAGTAGTTTATACCTTTTGAACACCTTCTTATTTTGCCCATTCACCAGGCCCTGTCTCTAGTAACCACCAATCTGTTCTCTGTATTTCTGAGTTCAGTGTTTTTTTTTTTTTTAATTTAAGATTCCATAAATGAGTGAGATCATATGGTATTTGTCTTTCTCTGTCTGATTTATGTCACTTAGCATAATGCCATCAAGGTCCATTCATGTTGTTGCAAATGGATGTATTTCCTGCTTTTTAATGGCTGAAGAGTATCTCATTTTATATATTTTTATATGCATTTTCTTTATTCATTCATCTATTAATGGACACTTAGGTTGTTTATACATCTTGAACAATGCTGCAAAGAATATGAGGCTTCTCAGGTGGCACTAGTGGTAAAGAACCCCCCTGCCATCGCAGGAGACTAAGAGACATGGGTTCTATCTCTGGATTGGGAAGATCTCCTGGAGAAGGGAATGGCAGCCCACTCCAGTCTTCTTGCCTGGAGAAGCCCACAGACAGAGGAGCCTGGGGGACTACAGTCCATGGGGTTGCAAAGTCAGACATGACTGAAGCAGCTTAGCTTGCACACACATATGCATTTTCTTTACCCACTCATCTGTTGATGGACACTTAGAGAATCTGTTTCCATATCTTGACTAATGCTGCAAAGAATATGGAAGTACAGATAACTCTTTGGGGTACTAAATTTGTTTCCTTCAAATCTATATGCAGAAATGGAATTCTTGGATTGTATAATAGTTCTGCTTTTAATTTTTGGAGGAACTTCCATACTGTTTTCCATAATGGATGCACAAGTGCTCCTTATTGGCATTTATGATTTTTTATCCTTTTGATGAAAAATGTATCTCATAATCTTAATAACGAAACATGCTTCCTGTGCTCTTTGTGATCAATAAGAAGGATGCATTCTCAACCTTAGAACTTATTCTGGGTCTTATATTTATTATTTCTGATCAGCAGCACAGAGGGCAAAATCTTCTCTCCTCACTCCTACCCTGCTTTGCTAATGGTCCCATCCTTGGATCATCCTAATGGTCCCATCACTTCATGGGAAATAGATGGGGAAACAGTGGAAAAAGTGTCAGACTTTATCTTTTTGGGCTCCCAAATCACTTCAGATGGTGACTGCAGCCATGAAATTAAAAGACGTTTACTCCTTGGAAGAAAAGTTATGACCAACCTAGATAGCATATTCAAAAGCAGAGACATTACTTTGCTGACTAGGTCCATCTAGTCAAGGCTATGGTTTTTCCTGTGGTCATGTATGGATGTGAGAGTTGGACTGTGAAGAAGGCTGAGCGCCAAAGAATTGATGCTTTTGAACTGCGGTGTTGGAGAAGACTCTTGAGAGTTCCTTGGACTGCAAGGAGATCCAACCAGTCCATTCTGAAGGAGATCAATCCTGGAATTTCTTTGGAAGGAATGATGCTAAAGCTGAAACTCTAGTACTTTGGCCACCTCATCTGAAGAATTGACTCACTGGAAAAGACTCTGATGCTGGGAGGGATTGGGGGCAGGAGGAGAAGGGGACGACCGAGGATGAGATGGCTGGATGGCATCACGGACTCGATGGGCGTGAGTCTGAGTGAACTCCGGGAGTTGGTGATGGACAGGGACGCCTGGCATGCTGTGATTCATGGGGTTGCAAAAAGTTGGACACNTTAGGTTGTTTATACATCTTGAACAATGCTGCAAAGAATATGAGGCTTCTCAGGTGGCACTAGTGGTAAAGAACCCCCCTGCCATCGCAGGAGACTAAGAGACATGGGTTCTATCTCTGGATTGGGAAGATCTCCTGGAGAAGGGAATGGCAGCCCACTCCAGTCTTCTTGCCTGGAGAAGCCCACAGACAGAGGAGCCTGGGGGACTACAGTCCATGGGGTTGCAAAGTCAGACATGACTGAAGCAGCTTAGCTTGCACACACATATGCATTTTCTTTACCCACTCATCTGTTGATGGACACTTAGAGAATCTGTTTCCATATCTTGACTAATGCTGCAAAGAATATGGAAGTACAGATAACTCTTTGGGGTACTAAATTTGTTTCCTTCAAATCTATATGCAGAAATGGAATTCTTGGATTGTATAATAGTTCTGCTTTTAATTTTTGGAGGAACTTCCATACTGTTTTCCATAATGGATGCACAAGTGCTCCTTATTGGCATTTATGATTTTTTATCCTTTTGATGAAAAATGTATCTCATAATCTTAATAACGAAACATGCTTCCTGTGCTCTTTGTGATCAATAAGAAGGATGCATTCTCAACCTTAGAACTTATTCTGGGTCTTATATTTATTATTTCTGATCAGCAGCACAGAGGGCAAAATCTTCTCTCCTCACTCCTACCCTGCTTTGCTAATGGTCCCATCCTTGGATCATCCTAATGGTCCCATCACTTCATGGGAAATAGATGGGGAAACAGTGGAAAAAGTGTCAGACTTTATCTTTTTGGGCTCCCAAATCACTTCAGATGGTGACTGCAGCCATGAAATTAAAAGACGTTTACTCCTTGGAAGAAAAGTTATGACCAACCTAGATAGCATATTCAAAAGCAGAGACATTACTTTGCTGACTAGGTCCATCTAGTCAAGGCTATGGTTTTTCCTGTGGTCATGTATGGATGTGAGAGTTGGACTGTGAAGAAGGCTGAGCGCCAAAGAATTGATGCTTTTGAACTGCGGTGTTGGAGAAGACTCTTGAGAGTTCCTTGGACTGCAAGGAGATCCAACCAGTCCATTCTGAAGGAGATCAATCCTGGAATTTCTTTGGAAGGAATGATGCTAAAGCTGAAACTCTAGTACTTTGGCCACCTCATCTGAAGAATTGACTCACTGGAAAAGACTCTGATGCTGGGAGGGATTGGGGGCAGGAGGAGAAGGGGACGACCGAGGATGAGATGGCTGGATGGCATCACGGACTCGATGGGCGTGAGTCTGAGTGAACTCCGGGAGTTGGTGATGGACAGGGACGCCTGGCATGCTGTGATTCATGGGGTTGCAAAAAGTTGGACACGACTGAGCAACTGAATTGAACTGAATTGTCCCCAACTTACTCAATCAGGTGCATTTTGGGAAAAGAGTGACAGAAGGAACAGTTAGCTATGAAACAGGAGTTACCCTAGAGTTTTGCCAAGAAAATGCACTGGTCATAGCAAACACCCTCTTCCAGCAACACAGGAGAAGATGCTACACATGGACATCACTAGATGGTCAACACTGAAATCAGATTGATTATATTTTTTGCAGCCAAAGATGGAGAAGCTCTATACAGTCAGCAAAAACAAGACCAGGAGCTGACTGTGGCTCAGATCATGAGCTCCTTATTGCCAAATTCAGACTTAAATTGAAGAAAGTAGGGAAAACCACTAGACCATTAAGGTATGACCTAAATCAAATCCCTTATGACTATACAGTGGAAGTGAGAAATAGATTTAAGGGCCTAGATCTGATAGATAGAGTGCCTGATGAAGTATGGACTGAGGTTCGTGACATTGTACAGGAGACAGGGATCAAGACCATCCCCATGGAAAAGAAATGCAAAAAAGCAAAATGGCTGTCTGGGAAGGCCTTACAAATAGCTGTGAAAAGAAGAGAAGCAAAAAGCAAAGGAGAAAAGGAAAGATATAAGCATCTAAATGCAGAGTTCCAAAGAATAGCAAGAAGAGATAAGAAAGCCTTCTTTAGCGATCAATGAAAAGAAACAAAGGAAAACAACAGAATGGGAAAGACTAGAGATCTCTTCAAGAAAATGAGAGATACCAAGGGAACATTTCATGCAAAGATGGGCTCGATAAAGGACAGAAATGATATGGACCTAACAGAAGCAGAAGATATTACGAAGAGGTGGCAAGAATACACAGAGGAACTGTACAAAAAAGATCTTCATGACCTGGATAATCAGGATGGTGTGATCACTCATCTAGAGCCAGATATCCTGGATCACTATGAGCAAAGCTAGTGGAGGTGATGGAGTTCTAGTTGAGCTATTCCAAATCCTGAAAGATGATGCTGTGAAAGTGCTGCACTCAATATGCCAGCAAATTTGAAAAACTCAGCAGTGGCCACAAGACTGGAAAAGGTCAGTTTTTATTCCAATTCCAAAGAAATGCAATGCCAAAGAATGCTCAAACTACCACACAATTGCACTCATCTCACATGCTTGTAAAGTAATGCTCAAAATTTTCCAAACCAGGCTTTAGCAATACGTGAACTGTGAACTTCCAGATGTTCAAGCTGGTTTTAGAAAAGGCAGAGGAACCAGAGATCAAATTTCCAACATCCGCTGGATCATGGAAAAAGCAAGAGAGTTCCAGAAAAACATCTATTTCTGCTTTATTGACTATGCCAAAGCCTTTGACTGTGTGGATCACAATAAACTGTGGAAAATTCTTCAAGAGATGGGAATACCAGACCACCTGACCTGCCTCTTGAGAAATCTGTATGCAGGTCAGGAGGCAACAGTTAGAACTGGACATGGAACAACAGACTGGTTCCAAATAGGAAAAAGAGTGCATCAAGGCTGTATATTGTCACCCTGCTTATTTAACTTCTATGCAGAATAGCAAAGAGTCAGACACAACTGAGCGACTGAACTGAACTTTCAAGTGCAGATAAGGCCAATAACACAGTAGTACAGCCTCCTGGGACCTGTCTGTTGATCCTAGGTCTTAGATACTTTTATCTTCCTGCATCCATGAGGATCATGATGATGCAGGTACTTAGAACTGAGACTCTCAGGACTGATGTTGGGGTAGCAGTGGTGAGGGTAGAATATGGGAGGTGTGGCTACCAGATCAGTTCAGTTCAGTTCAGTCGCTCAGTCTTGTCCGACTCTTTGCGACCCCATGAATCACAGCACACCAGGCCTCCCTGTCCATCACCAACTCCCAGAGTTCACTCACACTCACATCCATTGAGTCAGAGATGCCATCCAGCCATCTCATCCTCTGTTGTCCCCTTCTCCTCCTGTCCCCAATCCCTCCCAGCATCAGTCTTTTCCAGTGAGTCAGCTCCTCGCATGAGGTGGCCAAAGTGCCTTTGGTAATGGAGGATGTAAGAGAAGGCAAGAGCCCGACTTGAATTTCACTACCTATTTCTCTGCTCCCTTATCTCTGTTCTTTCAGGGGCAAAGTCCTCCTATGATCTGTGGTACTTGTCCAATTAGATGCAGAAACCCATTTCAGAAACTCTACTTCTCTTATCCTCTCAGGTCTGGCCAGAGCATTTCCAACACCATTACTCAAGAGAACATCCTCCTGACACTGTGTTGTGCCTCCTAGGGCCCTTTTACACTTTCGCTCTTCCTCTCTCAAATACTGCTGGCAGATATCAGCAGGTCCATCTTGAACTTTGCTTAGACCTCTTGGGGAAATATCCAGTTTCTGCCTTGGCTTCCTTTCTGCCAAAAAAGACATCATTTGGTATAAAATCTCACAAAATAAACCCCAAATTATATTATGAAAGAGATGGGAATACGAGACCACCTAACCTGCCTCTTGAGAAACCTGTATGCAGGTCAGGAAACAACACTTAGACCTGGACATGGAACTACAGACTGGTTCCAAATAGGAAAAGGAGTACATCAAGGCTGTGTATTGTCACCCTGCTTATTTAACTTATATGCAGAATACATCATGAGAAACACTGGGCTGGAGGAAGCACAAGCTGGAATCAAGATTGCCAGGAGAAATACCAATAACCTAAGATATGCAGATGACACCACCCTTATGGCAGAAAGTGAAGAGGAACTAAAGAGCCTCTTAATGAAAGTGAAAAAGGAGAGTGAAAAAGTTGGCTTAAAGCTCAACATTCAGAAAACAAAGATCATGGCATCTGGGCCCATCACTTCATGGGAAATAGATGGGGAAACAGTGGAAACAGTGTCAGACTTTATTTTTCTGGGCTCCAAAATCACTGCATGGTGATTGCAGTCATGAATTTAAAAGATGTTTACTCCTTGAAAGGAAAGTTATGACCAACCTAGATAGCATATTCAAAAGCAGAGACATTACTTTGCCAACAGAATTCTGTCTAGTCAAGGCTGTGGTTTTTCCAGTGGTCATGTATGGATGTGAAAGTTGGACTGTGAAGAAAGCTGACTGTTAAAGAATTGATGCTTTTGAACTGTGGTGTTGGAGAAGACTCTTGAGAGTCCCTTGGGCTGCAAGGAGATCCAAGCAGTCCATCCTAAAGATCATCTCTGGGTGTCCATTGGAAGGACTGATGTTGAGGCTGAAACTGCAATATTTTGGCCACCTCATGCAAAGAGTTGATTCATTGGAAAAGATCCTGATGCTGGGAGGGATTGGGGGCAGGAGGAGAAGTGGACGACATAGGATGAGATGGCTGGATGGTATTACTGACTCGATGGACATGATTTTGGGTGAACTCCAGGAGTTGATGTTGGACAGGGAGGCCTGGCGTGCTGCAATTCATGGGGTTGCAAAGAGTCAGACACGACTGAGTGACTGAACTGAACTGAACTGAACTGTGGTCCAGGTACATTAACATGAACCAATTTGTTTTTCAATTTTCCCATCAATAGTATGGGACAATAATATTTAACTCATAATGCTATTGTGAGCATACATAAAATATTTGGTACAATGCCTGACAAGTTATAAGTGTCGATAAATGCTAATTAATGTTGGAATGTCTGGGTTTAGAGTCCTAACAAGGGTCGTGATGAAATGGCATAGAGCCCAGAGAGCAAAGATTGCCTAGATAGTGAACTTTTCTGACCACCGAGTGCTAAAAAACCTCAAAAATAACTTTTTGGAATAGGGAACTAAGAAATGGAAATACTAATGTATTTGACCATTTGGCAAACATTTATTATAGGCTTTATATGAATACCAGGTGCTATGCAGGGTATTATATGCTAGAAGTCATAAATGATTTTGTGGGTATTGGTGGCAGAAAATCAGGTGCATCAAATGTAGATAATGAGGGAGCTCATACTTTCTGAAACACTGGTTTAAACCATGGATTTCAGTATTTTCTCTATCTCAATGCACGAGAATCATATAACATCTCTCATCAATAAGAGACTGACTATGGCAGTGATGTTCTTGGCGGGGGGCAGGAAGCACTGAGAAGGAACCTGTGTGTTTGAAGTAGCCTCACCTCCATAGAGACTGGTGTGGCCTCTATAGGAGAGGAGACTAGTTCCCAACCTGTCAAGAGTCTTTGCAAGCATGTGCAGCAAAGCACACTCATGAGATACATACAGTGTTTATTATGGAACACAATAAAAGCAAATGTGCAAACGCACACACACAGTCTTCACTGACAACACTGACGCCGCAGCGGCTGGCAGTATTTGGGACAAGAGAGGGGAGGTGCTCAGGGAAGAATTCATCCATGGCCTCTTTTTAAAGCGGAATCCAGGTCAGGTGGAGAAGGGGCGGCATGGAAGCATGTCAGCCCTGCTGAGGGGGAGAGGATGTCAGCAAGTGACTTCTGCTGTAACCCCAGCTCTGGCACTTTCTATGTCAGTCCCCATTGACTGTACGGACATGTCAGTACCCTCTCACTATGCTACCTTGAGCTCTGAATCATTCTCAATTCGTTTTTCTCTCCATTGAAAGGTAACTAACTGCCCTGAGTCTCATTCCTTCAGTGCCCTAGTTGTTGCTAGAGGGTAACCTTTGCTAATGGATTGTCATAATATCCAGAAAGCGTGAAATAATTCAAACTGTTACCCCTACCCCTTACACATACACAGAATGCCCAAGCCTTTGGAAGGTCCAAAGATGGGGCACTAACGTTTGATCACGTTATGCTAGTAACAAGAGAACAGGCAGTCTTTTTAAAATTTTTCTCTATTGACAAAATACAAGCTCTTAACAGAAGTTATAATGACAGCCAACACTTTTTGAACATTAAGCACAAATAGTCAAATAGTCACAAGGACATTTTTTGAGGCAGGTCTTCTTATTCATACTTTACCTAGGACAAAACAGAGGCTCAGGAAAGTTAACTCACACAGCTGCTAACTGGCCATGCCAGGGTTTTAATCCAGGATATTTGGCCCCCAGGTCACCTGGCTGACTCTTGTGGAACACACCAGTGATACTTCCTCCCAGGCTGGATACGTACGTGCTCAAGTGCTTATGCTCTTAATTCAAGTAAGTGTTTCTTGTTAAGGGCAAGCCTAATTTTAGTAGCATCTTCAATTTCAGGAGAACCGGTAGAGTGAATTAGGAGTTTCGTCTCAAAGCCAATCCAATTTTTCACATTTAAAATCCAAACAGGCTTGATGTTTCTAAGACCATATAAGGGTATTTTGGATATACTATGAGTGTTTCCATTGAACTTCGTGTCATCATTTAGTTTTAGAAGAAATTATTCCTGAATAGCCTCAACATGAGAGTTCTCTTGTCATTCCCATGTGAATGCTTAAATTGGTCTTAGGTCCCCTTGGAATTATGTCATTTCTCAACAACTTAAATGTGACACCTCAATACAATCCCTTTAGTTCTGTTTCATTTCTTTTCACCTGAATAATGTTGACCTGGCATTTTCATCTCCAGGACGAGAAATAACACAGGTGAAAATCATTCTATATTTTATCAGCTTTCCCCCAAGCTTATTGTGCAGCAAAAGTCACATTCTACAAATCTCATTTCCTCAGTAGTTTTTTAAAAAATTATTATTATTATTACTGGGAATTGAGGGAGAGGCATTTTTCAAAAGTGTAAAAATCAGGGGATCTCTGTATTATTTCTGCAAATTTCTGTAAATCTCTGTTTCAAAATAATTTTTAAATTGTGAAATACACAGAGAAAAGAGTATATTAAAAATATGTATGGTATAAAGGGAACGCATTTGTGAACACAGGTGTCCACCACCCTGATTGAAAAACAACACCTCCAGTGTCTTGGAAGCCTACTTCCCATCTTGCCACGTGCCCCTTTCCAGTTACATCTTCTTGTCTCTTACCTGGAGGTACCATCTTCCTGACTCAGTTTTGACCAGAACTTAAAAATGACTCAGCACGAAGCAGGCAGGACTGGCTAGTTTGAGAGCCAGAAAGCTCATGAGCAATACAAATCCATCTGGCTCCAAAGAATTGACTATAGCAGTTAGCAAGCAGTCTGAGCTTTTCCAGTTTGTGTTACTGAGGAGCAGCTTCTTTCATTCCTTGACTATTTTTACTCTAAATGAATTGTCTCTTACCCATTATAGACATTCTACTCTAGATGTTTGAGTATGACTTGGAATGGGGTAGAAGGGAGAATGTGGGGAATGAGAGATATAGGTTTCAGTCAGTTTGAAGATCAGTTCAGTCATAAACTGACAACATTGGTGTGAGGAGTTCTTAAAATAAAGAAAGATTGGTTCCTGCATAACCTATGTGTTCTTTTTCCATAGAACAATTGCTGTATTAGAAGTGGAGTTCTCTACCTCTCCCATATTTGGTATGTGGGCTTTATCTACTGTGGATCATCAGAGAGGAATCAATGATTCTGAATGCTGTCTCGTCATTCCAAGAAGCTGGAGTGCCTTGATCCTAGTAGGAGATGATTTATTAGTATGACTCTCAAAAGACGCTTCTGATGACAAGCCACCTAATTTGTGGTGAGGGTCACACGCATGCGTGCTAAGTCACTTCAGTCATGTCTGACTCCTTGAGACCCTATGGACTGTAGCCTGCCAGGTTCCTCTGTCCATGGTATTATTCTCCAGGCAAGAATGCTGGAGTGGGTTGCCGTGCCTTCCTCCAGGGGATCTTCCCAACTCAGGGATCGAACCTGTGTCTCCTGTGACCTCCTACATCGCAGGTGAATTCTTTACCACTGAGCCACAGGGGAAAGCCCAAGGATCATATAAGGAGACTCAGTCATCTTATCTTCCCTGATATCCCTCAGCTGCTTTCCATGAGAAGTTCTCACAGAGATTATGAGATAGGGCAACAGTGTGGCTGAACTGGGAGGGATTGTATAAAGTAAATAGGAACACAATTCTTATATACTTGGGCTAGAGATATTGCACTGTGTATTCTTTGAATGTTGGTGGGAATCATGAGATCAGTAAAATTCCTGAAGATCTTTTTTTTGCCAGATATGTGCTTGTATTCTGTGTATTATTCCATAATTCCAAGTCACAGCTCTCACAGCTTATGTGTATGTGTGTGTGTATATGTTTGTATGTGTAAGGGAGAGGGGGCAGGAAGGGAGCACACAAGGTCCTGTGATAGTAAATGAATGGGTTTGAAGATCATTTCAATCACACAAGATATCTTTAATTTACCTTTGTAGTGCATTATTTTATACAGATGCTAATTGTATAGTCTTATATAATTAAGACTACAATGCCTCTGAAACATCAGTCTCTGCATGTTTAAACTATGGACTAAAATGTTCAAGGAATGACAGAGGATGTTCTGCTTCTCTGAATAAGAAAAAAGTTTAAAGTTTTAGCATCAAAAAAAAAAAAAAAGACTAGTGATGCCTCCAAAATATATCTAAAAAGACTAGTGATGCCTCTGAAATGTAGCTCCTTAGTGGAGTCCTTGTGTATTTGGTGACCCATACTGGTTAAAGAGTAGCTGTTCCTTTGCCTTGTGGATCTGGGGCACTCTGGGCTCATGGATATCTGAAAGGATGTCAATATCATCTTCTTGAAACTTCAAGGTGGAAGTTGTCCTTCAGTTCAGTTAAGCTGGTCAGTCGTGTCTGAGTTTTTGTGACCCCATGGACTGCAGCACGCCAGGCTTCCCTGTCCATCACCAACTCCCAGAGATTACTCAAACTCATCACCATTGAGTCAGTGATGTCTTCCAGCCATTTCATCCTCTGTCGTCCCCTTCTCCTCCCACCTTCAATATTTCCCAGGCATCAGGGTCTTTTCAAATGAGTCAGTTCTTCACATCAGGTGGCTAAAGTATTGGACTTTCAGTTTCAGCATCAGTCCTTCTAATGAATATTCAGGACTGATTTTCTTTAGGATTGACAGGTTGCATCTCCTTGCTGTCCAAAGGATTCTCAAGTCTTCTGCAACATCACAGTTCAAATCATCAATTCTTCAGTGCTCAGCTTTCTTTTTAGTCCAAATCTCACATCCATACATGACCACTGGAAAAACCATAGCCTTGACTAGAAGGACCTTTGTTGGCAAAATAATGTATCTTCTTTTTAATATGCTGACTAGGTTGGTCATAACTGTCCTTTCAAGGAGCAGGCATCTTTTAATTTCATGGCTACAATCACCATCTGCAGTGATTTTTGAGAACAAGAAAATAAAGTCTGTCACTGTTTCCATTGTTTCCCTATCTTTTTGCCNTATCTTCTTTTTAATATGCTGACTAGGTTGGTCATAACTGTCCTTTCAAGGAGCAGGCATCTTTTAATTTCATGGCTACAATCACCATCTGCAGTGATTTTTGAGAACAAGAAAATAAAGTCTGTCACTGTTTCCATTGTTTCCCTATCTTTTTGCCATGAAGTGATGGGACTATGCCAAAGCCTTTGACTGTATGGATAACAATAAACTGTGGAAAATTCTGAAAGAGATGGGAATACCAGACCATCTGACCTGCCTCTTGAGAAATCTATATGCAGGTCAGGAAGCAACACTTAGACCTGGAGATGGAACAACAGACTGTTTCCAAATAGGAAAAGGAGTACATCAAGGCTGTATATTGTCACCCTGTTTATTTAACTTATATGTAGAGTACATCATGATAAACACTGGGCTGGAAGAAGCACAAGCTGGAATTAAGATTGCTGGGAGAAACATCAATAACCTCAGATATGCAGATGACAACACGCTTATGGCAGAAAGTGAAGAGGAACTAAAAAGCCTCTTGATGAAAGTGAAAGAAGAGAGTGAAAAAGTTGATTTAAAGCTCAACATTCAGAAAACTAAGATCATGGCATCTGGTCCCATCACTTCATGGAAAATACATGGGGAAACAGTGGAAATGGTGTCAGACTTTCTTTTTTGGGCTCCAAAATCACTGTAGATGGTGATTACAGCCATGAAATTAAAAGACACTTAGTCCTTGGAAGGAAAGTTATGACCAACCTAGACAGCATATTTGGGAGGAGGGTTCAGGATTGGGAACTCATGTACACCTGAGGCGGATTCATGTTGATATTTGGCAAAACCAATACAATATTGTAAAGTAAAATAAAGTAAAATTTAAAAAAAAAGCAGAGTCATTACTTTGCCAACAAAGGTTTGTCTAGTCAAGGGGTCATGTATAGATGTGAGAGTTGGACTGCGAAGAAAGCTGAGTGCTGAAGAATTGATGCTTCTGAACTATGGTGTTGGAGAAGACTCTTGAAAGTCCCTTGGACTGAAGTCCAACCAGTCCATCCTAAAGGAGATCAGTCCTGGGTGTTCATTGGAAGGCCTGATGCTAAAGCTNATAGATGTGAGAGTTGGACTGCGAAGAAAGCTGAGTGCTGAAGAATTGATGCTTCTGAACTATGGTGTTGGAGAAGACTCTTGAAAGTCCCTTGGACTGAAGTCCAACCAGTCCATCCTAAAGGAGATCAGTCCTGGGTGTTCATTGGAAGGCCTGATGCTAAAGCTGAAACTCCAATACTTTGGCCACCTCATGCGAAGAGCTGACTCACTGGAAAAGATCCTGATGCTAGGAGGGATTGGGGGCAGGAGGAGAAGGGGATGACCGAGGATGAGATGGCTGGATGGCATCACTGACTCGATGGATGTGAGTCTGAGTGAACTCTGGGAGTTGGTGATGGACAGGGAGGCCTGGCTTGCTGCGATTCATGGGGTCGCAGAGTCAGACATGACTGAGCAACTGAACTGAACTGAACTGATGGGATCTGATGCCATGATCTTAGTTTTCTAAGATCATGCACAGAGTTTGTTGTGATCAACTCAGTCAAAGGCTTTGGCATAGTCAATAAAGCAAAAGCAGATTTTTTTTTGGAACTCTCTTGCTTTTTCAATGATCCAGTGGGTATTGGCAATTTGATCTCTGGTTTCTCTTCCTTTTCTAAATCCAGTTTGAACATCTGAAAGTTCACAGTTCACGTACTGTTGAAGCTTTGTTTGTAGTGATGCTTCCTAGGCCCCATTGACTTTGCATTTCAGGATGTCTGGCTCTAGTGAGTGATCAAACCATCGTGGTTATCTGGGTCATGAAGATTTTTTTGTATAGTTCTTCTGTGTATTCTTGCCACTTCTTAGTATCTTCTTCTGTTAGGTCCATACAATTTCTGTTCTTTATTCTGCCCATCTTTGCATGAAATTTTCGCTTGGTATCTCTAATTTTCTTGAAAAAATCTCTAGTCTTCCCTATTCTATTGTTTTCCTCTATTTCTTTGTATTGATCACTTAGGAAGCTTTCTTGTCTCTCCTTGCTATTCTTTGGAACTCTGCATTCAAATGGGTATATCTTTCCTTTTCTCCTTTGACTTTTGCTTTTCTTTTCATGGTTCTTTGTAAAGCATCCTCAGAGAACCATTTTGCCTTTTTGCATTTCTTTTTCTTGGGGATGGTCTTGATCACTGCCTCCTGTACAATGTCACAAACCTGCATCCATAGTTATTCAGGCAGTCTTTCTATCAGATCTAATCCCTTGAATCTGTTTGTCACTTCTACTGTATAATTGTAAGGGATTTTATTTAGGTCATAACTGAATGGTCTAGTGGATTTTGCTACTTTCTTCAATTTAAGTCTGAATTTGGAAATAAGGAGTTCATGATCTGAGCCACAGTTAGCTCCCAGTCTTGTTTTTGCTGCCTGTATAGAGCTTCTCCATCTTTGGCTGCAAGTAATATAATCAGTCTGACTTCAGTATTGACCATCTGGTGACATCTGACCATCTGGTGACATCTGGTGATGCCCAAGTATAGAGTCTTCTCTTGTGTTGTTGAAAGAGGGTGCGTGCTATGACCAATGTGTTTTCTTGGCAAAAAAAGAGAAAGTTGTTTTTGAAGATGTTCTATTCTCAAGTCAAGTCAGATAGGCATGCTCATTATACAAAACAGCCTGAGAATAGCATCATCTTCCTCATCCTTCCATTCTGGACCTGTGTCTTAACATCGGACATATGTAGCGTTAGCAGTAATGCCTTTCTGAGCTCCCTTGGCCCTAATTTTACCCTTTTGGAACCCTCTTATCTGTTCAAAATAGTTAAGCTGTACATCCCTTTTGATTAGCGAGTAAAAATTTGCATAAGATAAAGCTTGAGAGCTAAATTGGGTCTGAATCTTAGGAGGCCTTCAATGGACTACTCAAAAGTCATTGCAGATTTGGGAGAAAGGACAATTGCTTATAGTGAAACTTAGGAGGTTTAATTTGTCATAGACCCAAAAGAAAATTGGAGATAGAGATGCCAGAATAGATGCTATTATAATAACTAGGGAAAAGATGAAAATGGTGGAAAGTAGAGCAATGAGCAAGATACACTCTTCTGAATGCAGCATTCCAAAGAATAACAAGGAGAGATAAGAAAGTCTTCCTCAGTGAAGACTTTCCTCAAAGAAACAGAGGAACACAATACAGTGGGAAAGACTAGAGAAGAAGATCTGAAGATCTTTGCTTTTCTCAAGAAAATTAGTGATACCAAGGGAATATTTCATGCAAAGACGGGCACAATAAAGAAGAGAAATTATATGGACCTAATAGAAATAGAAAATATTAAGAAGAGGTGGCAAGAACACATGGAACTATACAAAAAAGATCTTAATGACCCAGATAACTGTGATGGTGTGATTACTCACCTAGAGCCAGACATCCTGGAATGTGAAGTCAAGTGGGCCTTAGGAATCATCACTACGAACAAAGCTAGTAGAGGTGACAGAATTCCAGTTTATCTATTTCAATTCCTAAAAGATGATGCTGTGAAAGTGCTGTACTCAATATGCCAGCAAATGTGGAAAGCTCAGCAGTGGCCACAGGACTGGAAAAGGTCAGTTTTCATTTCAATCCCAAAGAAAGGCAATGCCAAAGGATGTTCAAGCTACTGCATAACTGCACTCATCTCACCTGCCAGCAGAGTAATGCTAAAAATTCTCCAAGTCAGGCTTCAACAATATGTGAACCACGAACTTCCAGATGTTCAAACTGGATTTAGAAAAGGCAGAGGAACCAGAGATCAAATTGCCAACATCCACTGGATCATAGAAAAAGCAAGAGAATTCCAGAAATACATCTACTTTTGCTTTATTGACTATATCAAAGCCTTTGGCTGTGTGGATCACAACAAACTGTGGAAAATTCTTAAAGAGATAGGAATACAAGACCACCTTACCTGCTTCTTGAGAAACCTGTATGTAGGTCAAGAGACAACAAAACCAGACGTGGAACAATGGACTGGTTCCAAACTGGGAAAGAAGTGCATAAAGGCTGTATATTGTCACCCTGCTTATTTAACTTATATGCAGAATACATCATACAAAATGCTGGTTGGATGAAGCCCAAACCGGAATCAAGATTGCAAGGAGAAATATCATTAGCCTCAGATACACACATAACATCATCCTTACGGCAGAAAGCAAAGAGGAACTGAAAAGCCTCTTGATGAAAGTGAAATAGGAGAGTGAGAAAGCTGGCTTAAAATTCAACATTCAAAAAAGCTGAGATCATGATATCAGGTCCCATCACTTTATGGCAAATAGATGGGGAAACAATGGAAACAGTGACAGACTTTATTTTCTTGTTCTCAAAAATCACTACAGATGGTGATTGTAGCCATGAAATTAAAAGACACTTGCTCCTTGGAAGAAAAGCTATGAACAACTTAGATATCATATAAAAAGCAGAGACATTACTTTGCTGACAAAGGTCCATCCCGTCAAAGCTATGGTTTTTCCAGCAATCATGTATGGATATAAATTGGCCTATTAAGAAAGCTGAGTACTGAAGAATTGATGCTTTTGAACTGTGGTGTTGGAGAAACCCTTGAGAGTCCCTTGGACTGCAAGGAGATCAAACCACTCAATCCTAAAGGAAATCAGTCCTGAATATTCATTGGAAGGACTGATGTTGAAACTGAAGCTCCAATACAGTGGCCACCTGATGCTAAGGACTGACTCATTGGAAAAGACCCTGATGCTGGGAAAGATTGAAGATAGGAGGAAGAGAAGATGTCAGAGGATGAGATGACTGGGGTATCACCAACCTGATGGACATGAGTTTGAGTAAGCTCTGGGAGTTGGTGATGGACACAGAGGCCTGACTTGCTGTGGTCCATGGGGTTGCCAAGAGTTGGACACAAATGAGTAACTGAACTGACTGAGAGCAATGGGAAGAAAAGAGTAACACATGGGCAGCATGAAGAAACACAACAGGCCGAACCTGTGAAATGAGCGTAGCCAACCTGGCTTTTGCTTTCATCTTTATTTCTTCCCAATGAATTCCCAATTTTGTTTAGGAAAGTACCTCTCCACTACTTGTTCTGGGGTAAAATGGGAAGGAAACTGACTCTATCCCAAGCACCAGTGGGTGGGTCCTTATTATCCTGCAACCGAATCCTATTCATTCCACTCCCTTTGGCAGGGATTAGTTTAGCAGCGGATATGTCTCCAATTCTAGCCAGAGTGATGTGAAGTAAGCTGTCCTGGGGATTAAAAAATGTTTCATATACTCTTAAGAAGGAAATACTATTAGACATGTTCCCTTTCTTTCTTTGGATATTGTGCTATTTGGATTTGGTATCTGAATCTGTGGGTAGTGGTCTTTTTTCTAGACAAAGCGTGAAAGATGGCAAAGCCAAGAGGATTTAGATAAGTGAGGACAGAATCACTTATCTGTGTAATTCTTGTTATGTGAGATAATGCATTTCCTAAATGCTAAAGCTAACTAGAGTTAGGATTTTCTGTGATTGGAAGCTAAAGCCATCTTGATGTAGTAAGAAAGATGAAAACTTTAAGATGGTTCTAAGGTTTCAGCCTGGGGGACTAGAAGAGTGATTGATTACTCTCTCCTATGGTGAAAAATGATTGGACTTTAGAATCTGACAGCCCTGGGTCCAAGTTCCAGTTCTACCACTTACTCTATGACTCTAGAAAAACTGTTCAACTTCTTTTAGCATGTTTTTCCTTTCTCAGAAGTCTAATAATTATTCGTATTCTCACAGAGTTATTGTAAAGACAGTAAGATAACACATATGAAGTGCTTCTCTCTAGTAGTAAATCCGGTTTCCTGCTTCCCCAGTTCCATATCTATCACCTGGTTCCAGAAGAGTAGTTTCTTTCTAAACCTAGCCTGCTGCCCTGATGTCATGGACCATGAAAGTCATGGTTTTATGTTGGGAAGGGATTGGTGGGCCAGGTTAGGAGGAAGGCCGAGTAGTTTTGTTAGTTTAATAGCATGGTGGAATGTCAGATAGAGTAGTCAGCAGGCAGTTTTAAACAGGAGGAATTGCGTCAAACACCTGTTTGACCACATTGTCATATCTGAGTGGTTTTAAGGAGATTCAACCAGTCCATTCTGAAGGAGATCAGCCCTGGGATTTCTTTGGAAGGAATGATGCTAAAGCTGAAACTCCAGTACTTTGGCCACCTCATGCGAAGAGTGGACTCATTGGAAAAGACTCTGATGCTGGGAGGGATTGGGGGCAGGAGGAGAAGGGGACGACAGAGGATGAGATGGCTGGATGGCATCACTGACTCGATGGGCGTGAGTCTGAGTGAACTCTGGGAGTTGGTGATGGACAGGGAGGCCTGGCGTGCTGCAATTCATGGGGTCGCAAAGAGTCGGACACAACTGAGCGACTGAACTGAACTGAACTGAACTGAATAATAATTTGGGGCTGCCCTGGTGGCTCAGTAGTAAAGAATCTGCCTACCAATGCAGGAGACAAGAGTTTGATCTCTGGGTCATTACCCCTGAAGAAGGTAATGGCAACCCACTCCAGTATTCTTATCTGGGAAGTCCCACAGACAGAGGAGCCTGGTGGGTTACAGTCCATGGAGTCACAGAGTTGGACATGATTTAGTGACTAAAAAAAAAACAACAATGATAATTTTAAGTGGGAGGAATGAAGGGGCCATTAGAGTACTCTACCTCACATTTTTTAGTTGGTACAATAAGGGATTAAGAGAGTTAGGGTTTGATTTCAGTCTAATAACCACTAAATCTATCCACTTAAGAAGAAGCAAACATTTAATTGTTTAACATCTTGTAAAAAAAAAATAACAATTTAGCGTCCTTGTTAAATTGGATGGGTGGCTTTGACATTGCACAGAATCAATTTTAGTCACCCTTGTTCTGGCAGAAGCCCAGTTACAAGGATTTGTATAACACCTGGCAGGCAAAGATCTGGGTACCAGAAGAGAAGCTCACTATGTGGCCATGAGCAGGGGCCTGTGGGAAGCTTCAAATCCATTTGTGGTTAAAACCCTTGTGTTTAGGCTTTTCGTGGCCTCTCTCAGTGCCTGGAGGAGCCACAGTAGATAAATTATCCCGTCATTACAATTGCAATAAATACAAATTGACCTCATTTACTCATTGCTTGGGTGTAGAATTTCTGCATGTAGAAGGACAGACTGAATACTAAAACAAATTAATGACAATTTTGAATGCTGTAATCATATTTCCTGGTTTACAAGGGCTTGGATGGTTTTCCTGCCAACTGAATGATTCTCATTTGAAAAACACAGATGCATGTTGGCAGGTCCTGTGCTATCCCAAACACACTGTTAGAAACTCAAATATAGTTATTTAAATTGCCAGATAAAAGTACAAGTTCTCACCCAGCTCAGCTGTTGTAAATGCTTATGAGACAGAATGCCTGGCTCAGGCTTTGGATCACTTTTTTTTTTTTTTTTTTTTTTGGATGTAGGTGAGAGGAGAGTTATGGGAGTAAAACGGGGAAGCTGGGGCCAAAGTGTTGTCAATTCTTCATATCTTTCTCCTTCTAATTCCTGTAGAGATGAGAAAAGAGATGTTGGATAACTTGCTTCTACCATAGGATGGGGCCTGCATGTCTTTGCAAAGCCAAGACCAGTAGGCAAGCAATCCTCTCCTTGCAGGGACCAAATACTCCCATTCTCATTCACTGTGATTTACATGGATTATCTCATATAATCCTAAAACATCCCTGGAAGGAGAGACTGTGGCTATCACCATGTTGCAGATGAGGAAGCAAAAGTGAAGAGACATTAAGTACTTTGCTTAGCATGACATGGCTAAGTTCACTGGCAGAATGAGACTTGAACCTCAACCTAGGTTTCTTAGATTCCAAAGCCAACATTCTTAACCTTGAACAATATTGTCCTAACCGAGCAAGTGTAGAGTGTTGGGAAACTGAGGTTGCCGGTAATGCTAGGGTCTTTGAGAATTTTGAAGTGCTTGTAGGCAGATATTTGGAATGGGGCCATGGGGCCTAAGTGATAAGGCTGTAGTCACAGGTTTTGCTTAATAAAAAGGTTGCCTTTCATCCTTCACACAGGAATAATGAAATAATATGGATTATGAAAACTCATCACTTGTTTGGCAAAAGTCCCTCCAGACTTAGCCAGATGAAACCTTAGATGATTTGGAGTTCAGCAAAGTTCACAACACCATCAGAATCTGTGTCCAGCACAGGCTTGCTCTCTGTAGAGCCCCATTCATACTTAGGACCCAATGCATTTTTCTTCTTAACATCTGCTTTTCAAGCACAGTGTTGGATTCTATTCCTACCTAGACGACAATAGAGAATAGTTGCTTCTACCTTTCTGGTAATGAATTGTTTCCTTTTGCTCATTTTCAAAACATAAGAAGAGATCTTGCAGGAACGCTTTAATCCTTCTAGATGGGATTCTTTTGCCTTACTCTCAAGCAAAAGAATTTCACTCATTTTCTTTGGGTTCTGTGTTCAGGTCAACAGAAATTCTTCCTGAGTTTCAATGTAAGTTTGTTTTTCTACCATTTAAGCTTTCCCCCTCTAATTCTTCTGGCATTATGATTTGGAAACTGGTTACATAGAGGAAGGGGTAGCTGGAGGACATGGAGGTGTTTTGTGGATATACTGAGTCCTGATTTGAGCTCAGCTTTGTAGAAGTTGACAGCTGCTCTGCTTATTAAAGAGAATATAGTCCTTGTATGTCTATTTTTATATCCTCAGAGCACTAGGAAGCCTTCCTTGGAAGAGAGGTGATCTCTCTCAAGAGACTGAGCCACTTGGAAAATAATAGGGGTTTTTCAAGCTTGTCAGGTGCCTAGAAATTGCTCTTTCAGAAATAGCCTTTTGCTTTTGAAACAGTTAATTGAATAGCGTTTACATTCATAATACTACAAGAAATCATCCAACCCCATGTGCAGTTGTGACAGCTGGAAAGGATTTTCAGTCATCTGCATGCATCAGATCCTATGGAACCTCTGTTGCCCTCTCTCTCTCTCTCCCCGTAAACAATGAAATACATTTTCTTCTGCTGACACTGCAGCATGAACTTTCCATAGCAACTTATTCCCATACCACCTGTTAATAATGCCAAGAGTAATGTGTTTAACTCCCTGCATACTGTGCCAAAATGTTTACACAATTCAGCTTATTTCAGACTTTAAGGACCAGACATAAATCCTAAACTAGCTGTGTCCTTTCCAAACATTCAGGGAGTTGGTTGCAGCATTTTTGTGGGTAAAATTGGGCAGATTTTTCCCAAGTATTTTTTAATAAAAAGTAGGTTACTCCTTTGGGGATTCTTTGCTAACTGTTTTGGGATTCTCAAAAATGAATGGCTTTGTAGAATGTGATCAAGTATGAATGCATCTTTTTAAAAAAAAAAACACTTTAAAAATTGAAGTATAGTTAATTCAAAATGTATTAGTTTCAGGTGATGAATGCTTCTTTTCAGTTAAATATCAGCATTTTTGGCTATGCCCTTGAAACCAGGACTAAAACTTCTAAACTAAAAATTTGTTAATATAAATATCTGAAGATTATTTTTTATAATTTATCATCTATATTTCTAATAATACAGACTAACATTTGTTTGTAATTTATTGCTTATAGTTTTTAATTTGTTACTATTATGAAAATTCTGTACAGATAAAAGTCTACATTTTACTGCTGACAAACCTGACTTAGACTAGGAAGTGATCTGCCTAAGGTCACAGTTAGTAGGCAATGGAGCTGAATTTACCCTTCGATGTGTTTGTTTCTGAAGCTAGAACTCTTTTCCACTGTATCAAAACTGTCTAAAAACATCACATAAGGAGATCTTAATAGGCATGTCTCAAAAGGTTGTTCTGTGACTGTTACCTTTGGAAACTTGACAGTCTATTCTTCTGGATATTCACAGCATACAAACCCACTAAAGGCTCTGAGAAGTATTGCAATAGAGAAAACTGCTTAGTTCTGTGCAACTCAGCCATTTGCAAACTTACCTGAACCTGGCGCACTTTCCCCTCAGCACAGCTATTAAGAATCAGAGGCTCACAGCCTGTGGAACACAAGTGAGCACACGCTGCACTTTGCCAAGCACCTCCAAGTTTCCCATGGGCCAGCTTTCCTTTCCTCTTCATTGGTTTCCAGTTGTCTTTGAAGTTCCTCTTGAAGAAGATATATTTTTATCTCTCCACAGCTATTCCTTATTTGTTCTCACAGAGCTCCTGCCTCTTGTTAGTATCTCAGTCGAGTCCAACTCTTTGCAACCCTATGGACTGTAGCCCACTGGGCTCCTTTTTGCATGGAATTCTCCAGGCAAGAATATCGGAGTGGGTTGCCATTTTCTCTCCCTCTTGGGAGTACTTTAATCTGATTTCCTAAATGGGAAGTCCTGGCTTTCTGCAAATTTCAAAACAAATAACAAATAAGGCATGGATTGATCAAAGTTCAAATGATTTATTCAGATCTCCAGAGAGTCAAACATTCATATTTCCATATAAAAACCTCAACTCAATTGAGCAGAACTCTCTGCTTGAGCAAATGTTTTCATGGGACCCCATGTGGTGACAAAGCCAAATGAGTTGATCAGTTACTTCAGAGAGCATTTGATATTATTATACTATCATGCACACATGGTCTAAATCTAAAATGACATCACTCCTGGATAAAGGGCTCAGTGAGTGGAGAATCAGTAATTCCCAAGAGCGTAAATATAAACTTTCATGAAAGACTATAGTCCACTAAGTCCCAGCACCTAAAACTGAGAAAACCTTGCTTACAGTAAGCCTAAGTATTTGAAAACTCCTCAAATTCTAATTAGAATGTTCAGTTTTTTTTTCAAGTCCTTAGCATTGTGTAGATATAGAGAGGAATTTTGAATCATTGATTAATTTATTCTTTTCTCTTCTACAACTCCTCCAGTTCATATTGCACTAATCTGGTGCTTTATATTATCTGGACAATTTTATTATTGTTAATTGACTCCATGCCAGGGACCTTTAGCTATTATTAGCAAATAAGTAGAATAGAAACTAGGCAAAATCACGAGGGAATAGCCATGGAAAGAACTTTGAAACTAAAATTGCCAATTACTGTTTTAGTCTTCTTGGTCTTTTCACTGTTATCCATCTAAGTCATAACGTTTCTTTTTCAAGACAACTTATAATAAGATTCAAAACTGAAGACTCTAGAACCACTGTTTGAAATATGCACCATAGAAAAATTGGTGAAAATTGTAAACTGTAGGTCACAAGAGCATTTTAAAAAAATCCAGGGCAAAAATGACCTAGCAAAGTAAGATATTAATGAATTTGGATCCAGAAACACAGACAAAAATGTCAAAACCTTTTAGCGAAGTATAAAATAGCTGCTCCTCTGGATTGGATTTTTTCTAGGTCAACAACTACTGAGTCATTAAGGAAAACGAGAGGCCAAGAGATGCTGATTGCCTGTGACCAGCCTCTGTTCCCCAGATGGAGTCAGTATGCTGCCCTTGCCAATAGCACTAACTCAGCCACCTCCTCGGGGTGGGGCCACATCTGCTTGTGTTCCTGATCAGCCTGCTTTTTCGACCTTAGAGTGAAGGAAGGGTTGTAATTTAAATGTGGACATGTCTTAAAGTTCAGCTAATCCAGAGCTTTTGTAAAAGGCCAAACGCTGAAGAACAATGATGGTTTTCTTATACCCAAAACACAGTTAAATATTGTCTATCAGCTGGCCTATGGAGAGAAAGCGATTCAAGTCACACAACGTGCTATTTGCATAACTACATGCTATAATAATCCTCGTGTCACCATCAGGGTTGTAATGATTGCAGAGTAGCGATGAGGTTGTGCCATGCTAGCTATACTCTTTGGGCTGATCAGAACGATCATCCTTGTGATTAAGGGCATTGTCTAGTTTGCTTTTGTTGGATAGATATGCATTTGCCCTCTCTTTGGAGAGAGCAGCATTTGTGAATACAATTTTCCTTCAGATGGAAGTTTGTCTTATTTTTGGATGCACAACTTACAGAAGTCTGCTGTCACAGAATTCCAGAGCCAGCAAGGTCCCTGAAGGTCACCGAGGCTGCATGTACAAGCTGCACACAAACAGGGTCAGGATGGTCACATCTGGCCATCGCAGTTCATTTACACAGCTGGGATACAGAAACATCAGTTTCACCATGCATGCTGTGCCAAGCACCCTACTGATCCCTGGCCTCAAGGATGTGTGAAGGGCTCCATCCGCAGCACAGAGTTCTACACACCCAGTCTGCTCATGGGTGGACCAGGTGACACTGGGTGTCATGTTTGGGAGGAATCAGGCCTCAGAATCTACCCATCTGCTGGCACTTTGCCTGAATTTCCAACCACTAGAGTCACTCCTTTGGCTTAAGGCTGTGGTTCCCTATCATTTTTCCCCCTTTAGCACATAGAACTCTTTTTAACATCAAAACATTTTACAGATTTCCCACATAATCATTATATTTTTAGTTGCTGATGACAGAAAAAAGACAAAACAAAAGCTTCTAAAATTTGGAATAAAGACACAAAACAAGAACTGCTAAAATCTCAGTGGTGCTTTTACATGGTTTCATGGTTAATAAATTACACTAACAGTTTAAAATATTTGAGAAACAGTCACCCATATACCTACTATAGTTATATTATTTATTAAATTTAGAGACAATACTTTGTAAACATGTGGATTCAAGGACCTCTCCGCCTACATCCTTACTCTCTACTCCTCCACTCATGTGCTGCATGGCCCATTGAAGGGAGCCATTGAATGAATCAGCATTTCATAAGCTTGTGTTTTCTGGAACATTGTTTCCCAGGGTTTAAAATAAGTGTGCAAAGAAAAAAAAAAGGTTGGAAAAATGCTAGGCAATACAAAATCAAATTGTTTTTGCTACTGCAGGCCTTCTCAGAACCTTAATCATTGACATGCATTTTTGAATCACTAAGATTTCAGAATTCACTAAACTTCTTCAATTATGAAAGCCTTTTGTAGGCTTATCTGGGAACATTATTCTGAAGGACACAGCTCTGGATTAAAATATTGTCTCCCAAAGCTGTCTGTTGAATATAAATATATAACTTGGGAGAGTAAGACTAGTAAGATTTTTGCCTCCAGGAGGATACTACCAAGATGGACTCCTAAGAGAACTTGTTGAGTTGCCAGAGGGAAGGTCTTGAAGGAATAGCATCCCAGACAACTCACCTCTAAGGAGGCTGAGATATGTGAAATCAGAGCTTCTTGTCTCAAGTGACACTTAATGGCTGTCCTGACTTTCTCCTTAAATCCTCACCACCCCCACCCTGCTTATAATAAAAATCTCAGAAGCTAAGAGAGCAAATAGCTCAGAAGTCCAAGCAGTATAGTAAATGGAAACATTTACTGAATGAAAATATTCTATGTAGAATTTCTGTCTTTAGGCTGGATACAGGTTTTGTTTGTTTCTTTTATACGGCGGTGAAGCCCCATTTCAGTGGCAGAGTGAAGAGGCCTTGTTCCCTTATAGTCTGTGTGTCAGGGGTAGATGCAGATGGCTAGATGCTTCCTTCTGTGACTTCCTCTACTGCCTTCTGAATTTCCTAAGCCCCAACTCCCCCTGATTATCCCCCTGACATATACTGAGCCCCAAATTGTACCTGTTAGAACTTCATCCTCTTTACACTTAAGATTTAGATTCCTGTTGAAATTCTGACCTTCCTGGAAAACATAAAAGTGTATTGGTCTTTGGCAATCTTAGTGTGAAGCTGAAAACAGGATTGATGATGTTGCAGGAGTGTGTGGAATGGTGAAGGTGTTTGAGTACTGGGGACAGGCCCACTGGAGCCACCTAAAAGGTATCTCTAGATAGAGACTCGGGGGACCCCAAGGGAGCTCATTTTGCCTGCTAAATGGCCAACTTAAATAGCTAAATCTTTGCAGTAAAACAAAGGCAGGCCATCTGTGCTTGCAGACACAGCTAAACTAATGTGAGGGAGAAAATAGGAGCAATTACTTTAAAAATTTAAAGCCTCAAGCAATTCTTCCTCAATCAAGTGAATACATCAGGTTAGAGTGGTTTTGGACTTGAGGTTACCAGCAGAATGGTTTCAATTTGTCATTCTCCTTTCATGTGGAGACACCACTAATGAGTACATCTTTGCCACTCACTTATCTCGGTGGAGACATAATTTTGCTTTATAGCCCTTTCACACGACATCATGTTGATCAGTTAATAATTTATCAAGAACCTCTAGCCAAATATGAAAACAAATTTGCCCCATAACACATCACTATGTCTCTCGTTGGAACCATTCACATGAACAGACATGAAGTCAAATTACAAAACATCTGTGCTTCTTCATCATCTTATTATAATGTGCTTTTAACTTTCCATGCAATTAGAATGGAATCATCCCAATTAAAAGGTTTGAACCACTGTGGTGCTCCTACTAAGGTGTTAAAACATTCATTCCATCAAATAGGGGGAAAAATGATTCCCTTTGGGATTTTCTCTATTAAACTAGTTTCCTAATTATGACATGTCATTTAAATAGCTTTGACTTCACTTCTTATCTCAAGTAATACAGTTCAATTAGCCTGTAAAAAATTTTAGGTCTCTAGTGACAAATCTCACAATAAATCCCATCTATAACAGAGGACACACATACCTATTAAAATATTCTTGGGAGATCCCATTTTCCCTTTTTTTCTGCTTATGCTCCCAAACTCAATTCTGTCTATTCTCTGAATATAAACTATTATAATCAACAGTAACAGTAGTGCCAATAATAATTTATTAAGCATCTACTAGGTACCAGGCAGATTACATGTGATACTTTATTTAGTTATTTTAGCAATAGTCCAATGATATAGATATTATCCACCTATTACAGATGAGCAAATGAGATTGAGAAGTGATTTGAAAGCTTTTCCTCTTACTTCATCAGTGTCTGAAATTAGATTTAAACTCACTCCTTCATCACCAAAGTTCATATTCTTAACCACAGGGCTTATTCTACTTTTTGTTGGCTCTTTAAACAAAATTCATTGAATATAATCATGCTTTTCTTTAGTTAATTAAACAACTAATGTCAGGTTAAAGTATAACTGTTCTTACTTTACATTATGATCATTTAAAAATATACACAAAACTAGAGGGACTAGTATAAGGGATTCCAATAAACACCCATATATATATGACTGTCAGTTTATTTCTTAGGAGTGTTTAAGGGCAAATTCAAGCCATCATGTCACTCATGAATATATAAATATGTATCTCTGGGGGTGTTTTCTAACATAGACACCATGTCATTATTGTATCAAACAAGGTTACCGTCTAACATGGAGTCTGTATAAATTGGGGTGCTTGTAGCGAACAGATGGCTTATTCAAAAGAGATAATTAAAGAGAATTTAATAAAGGACTGTTTACAAAGGTGTGGCCAGAGTTAAAGATGCCTAACGGAAAACTGTTATCATGGGTAAGCCTGAAGCAGTGAGGGGAAGAAGCATCCTAGAACTTGGAAAGAAAGCTGTATGAAAGGGAGAAAGATGGGGAATAAAATCTTACTGACTTTTCTATCACCCTCAGCTTCTTTTAGTGTCTTTCATTGGCCAGACCCAATCAAAATTCAGAGGAAAAGTGATCCAAAACAATTAATACAGGGTTGGCAGATCTCTTTCTGTAAAGGGTGAGAAAGTTAGTATTTTTGACTGTGTGGGCCACATACAGTCTTTGTCCCTTATTGTTGATTGCTTTCTCTGTATAACCATTATTCCTCAAGGTTAATTGAGATATAACTGACAAAGTCCAGTTCCGTTCAGTTCATTTTAGTCGCTCAGTTGTGTCTGACTCTTTGCAACCCTATGAATCGCAGCAAGCCGGGATTCCCTGTCCATCACCAACTCCTGGAGTTTACTCAAACTCATGTCCATCAAGTCGGTGATGCCATCCAGCCATCTCATCCTCTGTCGTCCCCTTCTCCTCCTGCCCCCAATCCCTCCCAGCATCAGAGTCTTTTCCAATGAGTCAACTCTGCATGAGGTGACCAAAGTATTGGAGTTTCAGCTTCAACATCAGTCCTTTCAAAGAACACCCAGGACTGATCTCCTTTAGAATGGACTGGTTGGAGCTCCTTGCAGTCCAAGGGACTCTCAAGAATCTTCTCCAACACCACAGTTCAAAAGCATCAATTCTTTGGCACTCAGCTTTCTTTATAGTCCAACTCTCACATCCATACATGACTACTGGAAAACCATACCCTTGACTAGATGGACTTTTGTTGACCAAGTAATATCTCTGCTTTTTAATATGCTATCTAGGTTGGTCATAACTTTCCAACTCTTAACTTCTGGCAACCAGTCTTCTACTCTTTATTTCTATGAGTTCAACCTTGTATTTGTTTATTTGTTTAAGATTCCATGTATAAGTGATACCATACACATTTGTTTTTCTTTGCTTTGTTTATTTCATTTAGCCTTCCAGGTTCAACAATATTGTCAGAAAGGACAGTATTTCCTTCTTTTTGTTAAGGCTGAATAGTGTGCTATTGTATATATACCACTTTTTATTTATCCATTCATCCTCCAATGGACACCTAGGTTAATTCCATTCCTTGGCTACTGTGAATAATGCTGCAATAAACATGGAACTTACAGACACCTCTTGGAGACAATAGTTTCATTTATTTTTAATAGGTATCTAGAAGGAGGATTTCTTGAACACATGGTAGTTCTATTTTTTGATTTTTGGAGGAAACTTTATATTATTTTCCATGGTGTATGTATCAATTTATATTCTCAATATTATATTTTGTACACTTGTATACTTTTATATTCTCAACAATGTACAAGGGTTCCCTTCCCATGCTCACCAACATTTGTTATCTCTTGACTATTCTAACAGGTGTGAGGGGGTATCTCATTGTGCATTTGACTTGCATTTCCATATTTTTTATTATTCATTTTTAATTGGAAGATAATTGCCTTATAATGTATTGTTTTCTGCTGTACAACAATGTGAATCAGCCATAAGTATACATATATCCCCTCTCTCTTGAGCCTCCTCCCACCTTCTCCCATCTCACCTGTCTAGGTCATCAGAGAGCACTGGTCTGAGCTCCCTGGGTTATACAGCAACTTCCCACTAGCTATTTTACACATGGTAGTGTATATATGTCAGAGACATTTGCCTATTAAGGACAGCGATGTTGTCATATACCTATCAGACATTTGTAAGTCTTTTGGAGAAATGTCTACTCAGGTACTTTGTCCACTTTTTAATTGGTTTGTTTTATTGACTGATTGATTTACCTATTGCTGTTAAGTTGTATGAGTTTCTTATATATTTTGAATGCTAACTTCTTATCAGATATGTGGTTTGCAAACATTTTCTCCCATTTCGTGGGTTGCCTTTTCATTTTGTCGATGTTTTTCTTTTCTTTGCAAAAGCTTTTTACTTTGATGTAGCTCCACTTGTTCTTTTATGCTTTTGGTGTCAAATCCAAAAAAAAAAAAAATCACCAAGGTCAATGTCAAGGAGCTGTCTATATTTTTTCCTAGGAATTTTATGATTTCAGATCTTAAATTTGTTTTAATCCATTTTAATTTAATTTTTATGTAAAATGTAATGTCAGGGCCCAGCTTTATTTTTTGTGTGTTACTGTCCAATTTTCCCAAAACTATTTATGATAGATACTGTACTTTCCCCACTGTATGTTCTTGGCTCATTTGTCATAAATTAATTGAACATATGTGCATGAGTTTACTTCTGGGTTCTCTATTCTTTTTTATTGACCTATCTTTCTATGCCAATGTCATACTGTTCTTATTACTATAGCTTTGTAATACAGTTTGAAATCAAGAAGTATAATGCCTCCAATTTCATTCTTTCTCAAGATGATTGTTTTTGCTTGAGGTATTTTGCAGTTTCATGGAAATTTTAGAATTGCCTTCTATTCTGTGAGATTATCATGGGATATTTGATAAGAATTGCATTGAATTTGTAGATGGCTTTGAATAGTATATGCATTTTTACAATAGTCATTTTCCAATCCATGAATCCAGAATATCTTTTCATTTATTTCCTCTTTGTTTTTCTTTTAGCTTTTGGTTAATTTATTCATAAGTAATTTTTATTATTTTTGATGCTATTGTAAATCAGATTATTTTCTCAATTTCTCTTTCTTATAGTTTGTTGTTAGTGTATAGAAATGCAATGACTTTTGTATGCAATGACTTTTGTTGATTTTGTATTCTGCAAAGGTACTGAATTCATTTTTTAGATTTAACAGTTTTTTGTGTGTATGGAGTCTTCAGTGTTTTATATAAGTTGCAGAGACAATTTTACTTCTTTTCAGTTTAGATATATTTTATTTCTTTTTCTTGCCTTATTACTATGGTTAGGACTTCCAGTACCATGTTGAATAAAAGTGAAGGTGGCCCCCTTGTTTTGATCCTGATCTTAGAGAAAACACTTTCAGTTTTTCACCACCAAGTATGGTATGAACTGTGGGCTTATCATGTATGGCTATTATGCTCAGGTATGTTCCCTTTATACCCCAATTAGTAAACATTTTTATTTTATCATGAAGGGATGTTATTTTTGCCAAATGCTTTTTCTGCATGCATTAAGATGTATCATTTTTATCCTTCATTTTGATAATGTGGTATGTTAATGTTTTGTATTACATGTATTGATTTTCAGAAGTTGAAATATCCTTACATCACTGGGATATATCCTACTTGATCCTGGTATATGATCCTTATAATGTACTGTTGAATTCATTTTGCTAATATTTTGTTGAGAATTTTTACATCTATGCCCATTAAGGATACTGTTCTTTGATTTTCTTTCTTACAGTTTTGGTATCAGGGTAATGTTGGTTCTGTAAAATGCAGGTGAAAGTGTTCCTGACTCTCTCAGAGTTTTGAGAGTTTGGGAAGGATTGGTATTAATTATTTAAGTGCTTGATAGAATTCAAGCCATCTTTTGTTTGTTGAGAGGTTTTTGACGCTGATTCAACCTCCTTACTAGTAGTTGATTGGATTTTTCTTTCTCTTTATGATGTTTCTAAGAATTTATCCACATTTTTTCAGGGTTTTCCAATTTGTTCATGTAAAATTGTTCATAGTAGTCTCTTTTGATCATTTGTATTTGTGTAGTATCAATTATAACATCTACACTTTCATTTATAATTTGTATCTATTAAAGTTCTCTCATTTTTGTTGGTACACCTAGCTAAAGATTTGTAATTTTGTTTATTTAAAATAAACAGCTCTGATTTTCATTGATTTTTGAAATCAAAAGAGAAATAAAAACTATCCCAAGAGAAATTAAAATGGAAATACTACATATTAAACTGATGGGATTCAGCAAAGCCATTTTTAAGAGGGAAATTTATAGCACTAAATACCTATCTTGAGGAAGAAAAAGAAAAAGATCTCAACATGTCAGTGAACTAGAAGAAAGAATAACAAACTGAAAGTTAGTAGAAAGAAATAAGTATCAAGGACCAGAAAGGAAATGAAATGTATAAACTTTTAAAAATGCAAAACTTAGATTTTACTCACAGGTGCTACATTAGCAGGCTGCTGGCTAGATTTGGCCCTCAGGCCATAGTCTGCTGACCTTTTTAGTTTCCAAAGATCGGTTTCCAAGAACACAGAGTCAAGTAGGGTATAGAGTGGTTCTAGAAGAGCAAATGAAATATATCTAGACATAGTCATCATCAAAGATGGCTTATTCAAATGAGGATCCTAACAAGATCTACACATTGCATTTAGTAGCTATGTCTCTTTATTTTATAAACTCTCCCCTCTATTCTTGATAAATATCACTAATTTTTTTTAGTAAACAGTACATTGTGTCCTGTAGACAAAAGATGCGATTGTTTTCTTGTGGTATCTTTCAATGTATTTCTTTATCGTCTATATTTCCTACAAACTGTTAAATTTGGGGCTTGATTTGATTCAGATTCAAACTTTCAGGAATAATAATTCAAAGCTGGTACTATACACTTCCAATTATATCACATCATCGGAATATGTTTCTGACTCTCCCACTTCTCTTTATACTAAGATTATCAATGAGTTCAGGTGCTATCAGCCATGTCTCCGTTATTAAATTGTCTATTCAACATATGCCTGCTATTTTATAGCATCCATCAATGATTATTTCCTATATCCATTATTTCATGAGATTTGTAAAATTCATATTAAATGGTATTTTTAACTCCATAAGTCCTTCTGCATTTATTAGAATTATTCTGCAAAGATTTTCACTCTTTATGAATTTGGTTACCTTAAATATAGAACTTATTAGAAATGCAGGATAAACACTTGATTATTTTCCTTTATCAGTTTTAACAGTGTTCCAGCAATCTTTAGTAGTGATCACTGAGCTTTTAAAAAAATAGTATTTTGAAATTTAAAAATACTATTTGTATTTATTTAAATATACAGACAAATCCTTAACTTTAAAATAAAAACATACACATATATAGTATATAAAATCATTGCAAACATCATCATGGTGTTCCTTACACTATTCCATTTTAGGCAAATGGATACTTTTTTATGTTAGCTTCTGTGTCTTTGTGTGTGTGTGTGGCTTAAAGCAATAGAAAATTTATTCTCTCACAGTTTCTAAGGCCAAAAGTCAACATGTAGGTGCTGCTGCACTCTCTCCAGAGGCTCCAGGGGATATTCATTTGGAGGGGTGTTCTCTGCCTTTTTGAGCTCCTGGTGACTTTATTGTTCCTAGGGTTTGTGGATGTGTCACTGATTGCTACCTTTACAAGGTCTTCGCATCTTTGTGTCTATTCTCTGTGTGTCTCTTGTCGTATGAACACTTGCCCTTGGATCTGGGAACCACCCAGATCATCATAGGATCTTTAATTTAGTTACATATGCAAAGATCAGTTTTTCTAAATAATATTGCATTCACAGGTTCTGGGGATTAGGATATGGACATACACTTCTGAGACTACCATTCAACCCACTTCAGATATCTTTTTATGATTTATTTTGTGATGATTGTTCAACTAACAGAAAAAAAATACAGTGTTTTGTGGACTGTTTTTTAATGTATTACAAACTATAATGTTGCAAATATAGGAGCACTAATTGACATTTTGCTTTATATAAACATAACGCATAGTAAAAGTTTACTAGTGACCTGAGAAACTTAAAATGATCAAATCAATAGTGATAAGTAACCACAACCTAAGAAAAAATGTTAGTTTACTAGTACAGTTATTTGGTTTCCTATCACTCCTTGGTATTATATTTGTATTCATCAGGGAATGAAAAAAAAAGTAATTGTTTCACTTCCATTCGATAGAAGGAACTTGAATTGGCTTGTTAAATCTTCAAGGATTCATTTCTACCGTCTATTCCATTGACTGTAGCCCACCAGCCCATGGAATTTTCCAGGCAAGAATACTGGAGTAGGTTACCATTTCCTCCTCCAGGGCATCTTCCCGATCTAGGGATTTAACCCACGTCTCTTGCATCTCCTGCATTGGCAAGCATTTTTTTTTTTTTTTTTAATCACTGTAGCACCTGAAAAGCCTTTCTTTTATTTTAGGAAAGCTATCTAATTTGATAGTTTGTAGGAATTGTTCTCTGTTCAGTTCAGTTCAGATGAGTCACTCAGTCGTGTCCTATTTTTTGCAACCCCATGGAGTGCAGCACGCCAGGCCTCCCTGTCCATCACCAGCTCCTGGAGTTTACTCAAACTCATGCCCATTGAGTCGGTGAGGCCATCCAACTATCTTATCCTCCAACGTTGCCTTCTCTTTATACCATCAATCTTTCCCAGCATCAGGGTTTTTTCAAATGAGTCAGCTCTTTGCATTAGGTGGCCAAGTACTGGAATTTCAGCTTCAACATCAGTCCTTCCAGTGAATATTCAGGACTGATTTCCTTTAGGATGGACTAGTTGGATCTCCTTGCAGTCCAAGGGACTATCAAGAGTCATCTCCAACACCACAATTCAAAAGCATCAATTCTTTGGCACTCAGCTTTCTTTATAGTCCAACTCTTACATCTATACATGACTACTGGAAAAACTATAGCCTTGACTAGATGGACTTTTGTTGGCAAAGTAATATCTCTGCGTTTTAATATACTGTCTAGGTTGATTACAACTTTTCTTCCAAGGAGTAAGCATCTTTTACTTTCATGGCTGCAGTCAACATCTGCAGTGAATTTGGAGCCCCCCAAAATAAAGTCTGCCACTGTTTCCCCATCTATTTGCCATGAAGTGATGGGACCAGGTGCCATGATCTTAGTTTTCTGAATGTCGAGCTTTAAGCTAACCTTTTCACTCTCCTCTTTCACTTTCATCAAGAGGCTTTTTAGTTCTTTGATTTCTGCCATAAGGGTGGTGTCATGGGCATATCTGGGGTTATTGATATTTCTCCCAGCAATCTTGTTTCCAGCTCGTGCTTCATCCAGCCCAGCATTTCTCATGATGTTCTCTGTAGCTGCTTTTTATTTTCCTTTGGGGATTCTGATCATACTTACTGATTTTCTTTGCTCATATTCTATCTATTGTTTTCTTTCCGGTAGTCTTATTTTTCTTTGACTTCTTTATTTTCTTCCTTCTGTCCTCTATTTCTCTTGTCTGTCCTCTCTGTTGTCTGGCCTCTCACGCTTTTTTTAGGTTTAGTCTTCATTCTAAAGTGGGTTGTTAGATGTTAAAAATGTTTTTCCTATTTTGTGATCATACTTAGTCATGTTTACAGTGTTTTTGAAATTAAAATGAAGTTTAAAAAAAATGAAGTTGGTTGTTTTCCTTTATTTTAACAATCCCCCACTACCCCCGCATGCCCGAACCCTGACAGAACTTTTTCGTATACTTCTAGCTTTTTCTCATCAAAAGTCTGAGATTTTACTTCTAGGTTATGCTACTTTTTCATAGTTCCTGTACTTCTTATTTTTATCTCAACTCTTTTTTTAATGTTGAACTGTAGTTTTCATCACCTCTGTGGTCTTATTTTGGTGGAGGGTGTCTTCAATAATGATTTTTTTCTCTTTTTTATACAATGTCCTTTTATGGGGTTTAATTGAAATCCTTTTTACTTTCTCTTGTTAATTTGAGACTCCACTCTCTCTCTCTCTTTTTTTTTTTTTTAACAGATTCCTGTGGAGTGGAGTCAGATGATTTTCCTAGAAGAATGGTTTTAAGGTGCCATCCTATCTTGTTACCTAGATGTATTGGAAACTATAGCCTATCAGTTTAGCCATCTCACTTCCTTTGAACTCTCAAAATTTGAATCTTCTCTCCATTTTTCATTTTTCCTACAAAACTCATTTATTTTTTCTAGAACCATAGTAATTGTTTCCCTCTTAGAGTAATTCTCTCATTCCAGAGCGGAAGATCTTGTTGCATTCTTTAAAATATAAATTTGTTTATTTTAATTAGAAGTTTTTTTTGTAAGTTTAAATGTTTATTTTTTAGTTTGTTTGGCTTTACAATACTGTACTCATTTTGCCATACATTGACATGAATCAGCCANGAAACTACTAGGTTTTTCAAGTATCACCTAATCAAATCCCTTATGATTATACAGTGGAGGTGACAAATAGATTCAAGGGATTAGATCTGGTAGACAGAGTACCTGAAAAACCATGGAAGGGAGTTCATAACATTGTGTAGGAAGCAGTGATCAAAATCAGCCAAAAGTAAAAGAAATGCAAGAAGGCAAAGTGGTTGCCTGAGGAGGCTTTACAAATAGCTGAGGAAAGATGAGAAGCAAAAGTCAAGGGAGAAAGGGAAAGATATGCCCAACTGAGCAAGGAGAGATAAGAAGGTCTTCTTAAATGAACAATTTAAAGAAGTAGAGGAAAACTGTAGAATGGGAAACACTAGAGATCTCCTCAAGAAAGTTGGAGGAAAATTGCTGCTCTCAATATGCCAGCAGATCTCAAACACTCAGCAGTGGCCAGAGGACTGGAAAAGGTCAGTTTTCATTTCAATCTCAAACAAGGGCAATACCAAAGAATGTTCAAACTACCATACAATTATATGGGATAACAGAATGGTTCAAACTTGGGAAAGGAGTACAACATGGCTGTGTATTGTCATCCTGCTTATTTAACTTATATGCAGAGTACATCAAGCAAAATGCCAGGTTGGATGAATCACAAGCTGGAATCAAGACTGCTGGGGAAATATCAACAACCTCAGATAGGCATATGATACTACTCTGATAGCAAAAAGTGAAGAGGAACAAAACAGACTTTTGATGAGGGTGATAGAGGAGGGTTAGAAGACTGACTTGAAACTCAACTTTAAAGAAAACTAAGATTATGGCTTCTGATCCCATCAGTTCATGGCAAACAGAAAGGGGGAAAGTGGAAGCAGTGACATATATTATTTTATTGGGCTCTAAAATCACTGCAGACGGTGACTGCAGCCAAGAAATTAAAAGACATTAGCTCCTTTGAAGGAAAGTTGTGGCAAATGTAAACAATGTATTAAAAAACAGAGATATCACTTAGCTGACAAAGATCTGTCTAGTCAAAGCTGTGGTCTTTCTAGTAGTCATGTACAGATGTGAGAGTTGGTCCATAAAGAAGGCTGAGCACTGAAGAACTGGTCCTTTTGTATTGTGGTACTTGAGAAGTCTCTTGAAAGTCACTTGGACTGCAAGAAGATTAAACCAGTCAACCTTAAAGGAAACCAACCCTTAATATTCACTGGAAAAACTGTTGCTGAACTTGAAGCTCCAATACTTTGGCCACCTGATGTCTTTTTCATTAGGAAAAAACCCTGATGCTGAGAAAGATTGAAGGCAAAAGGAGAAGGGGGTAGCAGAGGATGAGATGTTTGAATAGTATCACTGACTCAATGCACATGAGTTTGAGCAATCTCTGCAAGATAGTGAAGGGCAAGGAAGCCTAGCATGCTGCAGTCCATGGAGGTGCAAATAGTCAGACAAGACTTAGTGACTGAACAGCAACAAAAATAGTATGTCCATGACAGCAGGGCACATTAGGAGACTTTCAGTTCCATAATAAATTCAGTTTCACAAGAATAAGAATGGATTGGTTGACAGTTAAGTGACAGTCAGGGACAACACACAACAAAATCATATTGCCTGGGAAGTGTGCTTTCATGGTCTGCCTCTACCTTTCTGAACTTTTGCTGCTCTCTCTTCTGTCCCATGTCACCATTCTCTCAAAATGTATCTAATGACCTCCTATATGTGTGTAAATCATTCAGTCTTGTCCAGCTCTTTGTGACTCCATGGACTGTAGCCTGCCAGGCTCCTCTGTCCATGGAATTCTCCAGGCAAGAATACTGGAATGGGTAGCCATTCCCTTCTCCAGGAGATCTTCCCAACTCAGGGGTCGAACCTGGGTCTCCCACATTACAGGCAGATTCTTTACCATCTGAGCCACCAGGGGAGCCCAATGACTTCCTGCTAGGTGTTAGACCTTCTGCTAGGTATTGGACCAACAACAGTTCACTAAATTACTTGACAGTGATTTGCTGAATATCAGTTATGTGCCAGGCAATGTCCTGATGATGGTAAACAAGAACGACAAAGATTCTGTATGCCTAGAGCAAACATTCTGATGTGGAAGACTGAAAATAAGCTTATCCACAGTGGATATTTGAGAGTAATTTAGAAAAGTGCTGAACAGATAATTTAAAATCAGGTGACATAATAGTAACTTGGTGGCTACTTTAGTTTGTCTGATATGGAAGACTTCCTGGAGGAAGGGACTTTTGTGTAGAGACCTCAATGCCAAGAAAAGTTAAGTCCTGTGTAGATAAGGGAGAGGAGAATCCACATAGAAGTACAGCTAAATGAAGGCCGTTTACTGGAAATGATTTTGGCATGTTTCATGAAAAAGCAAGGGCTTCTGTGGTGGCTCAGAGGGTAAAAAATATGCCTGCAAATCAGGAAACCGGGATTCAATCACTGGGTCGGGAAGATCCCCTGGAGAGAAGAGAATGGTAACCTATTCCAATATTCTTGCCTGGAGAATTACATGGTCAAGGAAGACTGGTGCACTACAGTCCATGTGGTTACAAAGAGTTGGACGTGACTAAGTGACTAACACTTTCACTTTTACCTCGTGAATCAGCAAGTCCTTGTAGCTGGGAGGAGAATAGTACAAAGAATGGTTGGAGAGTGAGGAGGAGAAATGTTTGAGTCTTCATAGGCAAGGGTAAAATGCTTGAGTTTTCTAAGTGCACTAAAAAGCCATTGGTTCTCTAAGTCTGCATCTCTATTCCTGCCCTGAAAACAGGTTCAGAGCAGACTTGTGGACACAGTGAGGGAAGGGGAGGGTGGGACAAATTGGGAGAATAACATTGACATTTACACACTACCATGTGTAAAACACATAGCTAGTAGGAAGCTGCTGTGTAGCACAGGAAGGTCAGCTCAGGGCTCCATGATCA
>SJYA01002163.1:403273-433777 GCA_006410615.1 Neotragus moschatus | reverse complement strand
GGAGCTCAGCTCAGTGCTCTGTGAAGACCTAGTGGGGTGGGAGGGGGAATGGGTGGGAGGGAGGCTCAAGAAAGAGGGGATATATGTGTACTTATAACTGATTTACTCTGTTGTATAGCAGAGACTAACCCAACATTCTAAAGCGATTATACTGAAAAAATAGATTTTTTGAAGATTAGCTCTCTCTTTCCCTCTCTTTATCTATCTATCTTCTCTCTATGTATGTATGTATCTATCATCATCGTCATCTCCTTAGAAAATATGTTGCTTTGATTTCTGTTGCACCGTGATCTGTTACTGTAGGTTTCATTTGCACCTTGCTTGTTTCCCTAATAATATGCCTTGAAAATCTAAGGTTCTGAGGCTTTTTAATCTGGGAAATGACATACTATGATTTGTGCTTTAAAAATATGACTATGGCAGCATGGTGTGTGTCTTAATTCGTTGGTGCTGCTATAACAAAATATGATAAATGGCATGGCTTAAATAACACACATTTGTTTCTCACAGTTCTGGAGACTGGGAAGTTCAAGAGCATGGTGCTGACAGATTCTGGTGTCCAGTTTATAGATGGCCTTCTTCTTGCTGTGGCCTCTTATGGGGGAAGGGGTGAAGGAGCCCTCTAGGGTTTCTGCTATAAAGGCACTAATCCCATTCATGAGGGCCCTGCCTCATGACCTAATCATGTTCCAAGGCCCCATCTCTAAATACCATCACATGAAGGATTGGTTTCAATGGGTGAATTTTGGATGACAACACTGAGTAGAGAGTTTTGTATCATCTCTCTGGTATAATGGACAATGATCAGCGTGGTGAATCAAATTCATATAAAAAAAATTCAGAAACAAATTCATATAAAATGACTAAGAATACAAAAGATTCTAATGCTGGAGAAGAGAAGACTCAAGGGAACATGACAGCTGCTTTTAAATATGTAAGGAACTATCACATGTGAGAAAGCGTGTGCTTATTTTATATCACTCCAGGGCATAAGGCAGGAGCATGAGACGTCTATCTCAAACAAAGAAAAATAATTTTCTCTAGCTCCCAGTACTAGTATATGTTCTACCCAGTACTAGTATAGGTTCCCTTGTGAGATAATGAGCACAGCTACCTAGAGATATTCAAACAGAAATTCGATAATTTGTCAGGAATGCTGAATAAGTGCATTTTATAAAAAGATAATAGCTACCATTTATTTAGCACATACACTGAGCCAGACACTCTGCCAAGGGATTTTTATAAACATTACCCATTTAATTTTCATAACAACTGTATGTGGTAGGAATCATCTATTTTTAGATGGAGAACCTCAGTATTAGAGAAGTGAAGTGATTTTTACAAGGGCATACAATTAATAAGTGGAGACATCAGGAAGGATCCAGGTCTCTCCAAATCCTTTGATTGTCACCATATTGGCCTCAGATATGCCTAGATGATTACTAAAATGTGGTCTCTTTCTCTGTCCTTTTCAGGGTTGGGTCACAGCATTCCATCACGGAGGAGAAATGGTATTCAAAGCCAGGAACATCTACTAGACATTGCTGGTGAGTGTTTGAGGTTAGATGTGGTGTGGCGTGTCCTTCTGTCTCTTCTGTGAAGCCAAATGGAGAGATTTCTGGGACAGCTCTTCCTTAGAGAAGCTCCCATCATTCCTCTCTCACTTTGGCTTCCTCTAGTCCTGCAAGATCGGAGAAGGCAATGGCACCCCATTCCAGTACTCTTTCCTGGTAAATCCATGGACAGAGGAGCCTGGAAGGCTGCAGTACATGGAGTGGCTAAAAGTTGGACACGACTGAGTGACTTCACTTTCACTTTTTACTTTCGTGAATTGGAGAAGGAAATGGCTACCCACTCCAGTGTTCTTGCCTGGAGAATCCCAGGGGCAGGGAAGCCTGGTGAGCTGCCATCTATGGGGTCGCACAGAGTCGGACGTGACTGAAGCGACTTAACAGCAGCAGTAGCAGTAGTCCTGCAAGACAGGTCCTAGGTTGGTGTCTACCAACCCAGCGTGACAGGGCCAGCACTAAGCCTATTTCCTTCAGGGATCTTACAGGAAAGATCCACCAGGGCTCCCCTGGTGGCTCAGATGGTAAAGAATCTGCCTGCAATGTGGGAAACATGTGTTCAGTCCCCGGGTCAGGAAGATCCCTTGGAGAAGGGAAAGGCTACCCACTCCAGTATTCTTGCCTGGAGAATTCCATGGATGGAGGAGCCTTGTAGGCTACAGTCCATGGAGTCACAAAGAGTTGGACATGACTGAATGACTAACACACACACACACACATGAGACAACTGGTTGACAGCTGGATTCATGTACGCTTGAGCTCCTAGTCCTAAATCATCCAGATTTTATTCCAGAACATTCAGTATATTCTGTACCCCTGACAGTGGAGTTTCTTCTCACTCCAAGAGTTTGACATTCTAATACTCTTTAGGTATAAGATGACTTCAGCCAAGGATGCAGAGAGGGAAAATGACAGTGTTATGGTCGGCATGTTTGTGTTCCCCCCAAATTCCAAGCCCTATCCTGCAAAGTGATGGTATCTAGAGATGTGGCCTTTGGAAGGTAATTAGGTTGATATGAGGTCATGAAGGCAGAGTCCCCACGACAGGGTTAGTGCCCTTCCAACAAATACTTAATGAGCGCCTTCCAATTATCCTGGACAGTGCTAAGTGCTACATTCATAATGCAGATTAAACATATCCCTAAATATTTTGTTTTTAGTTATCAAGTGTTGAGTAAACATAAAATAAAAATATTTTCACTATTCAGTGATTTGTTCAACATGTATTCAGTAAATTTGAAACATTTTCTGGGACATTCAGAAGAGATGATTCTGTTTTCTCCAACAACAGCTATTTTTAAATTGACAATTGTTACTTCTCTCTTTCTTTTTCTATCTCTTGGATGCTTTAGAATGTGCAAAAGTCAGCAAAACTTAGGTTGCTTTTCTTTTCTATTCTCAGAGAGGTTTTAACCTAGAGGGCAGAGCCTGGCGTTCTAGGGCTGGGGTTTCTGAGTTAGCATATGTTTCTTCAGCTGGTCCTGTCACTGTGAGCCCCAAGCAGTAGAGTGCCTGGCCGCTGGAATAAAGTGTCAACTGTGTTTAAGCTCTTATCATATTTCCCATGCTTAAGTGGACTAATAAATGGAGAGAGTCTTTCAACCAGCATAGTGGGCGAATTCTGAAAACAAGAACATGTGAGATGAAGAAAGTAAGGATGCTTCTATCCTGTGAACCTGTATTTACTGAAACCTGAGGCATCAGAGAAAAGGAAACAGGTCTGTTGTGGAACTGACACTTCTGTAGAGGAGGAAAGTCATGAACATATCCTGTCATGTAAGAATCCTAGGAGGGAATGATGGAGGAAAAGGTGAGAACACATTACTCTGTTTGATCTCCTATCACTTCTAGGAAGATCTGGAATTTTTATTACAGAGGATGGGGATTTTTATTACAGAGTTGCATTACTAAGTTTGATAATCAAAAAATAACAACAAGCTGATAGCTGTTACATATGACTTCCCAGCTCTGTGAGGATTTATTGCCCTGCTCAGGGGGGTGACAGCTTTGGAAAGACCTTCTACTCTCACGTCTGTCACTGAGGCATGCCTTCTGAGCTCTGAGATTTATCCCTCAGCCTGAAAACCCACAAGCCATTCAGAGTTGGCCTTCTGTCTCAGCCACTGATTATAGGACACAGCGTCTGCTTTAAAATTCCACAGGTCATACACAGAATACATATCCACAAGTCAAGAGTACATAAACATTTTATTAACTGCAAGTACTTCCTTGTCTCTGAGCCTTCAGGTTTCCCCAAAGCAAAGAATTTATATTGTGCTATTTGTATATTTTCAGTCTGGTCGAATATTCTTATCCAGTCATATTAGGCTATTGTTCTCTTGGTCACTGTTTTGTTTCCCAGAGACCATTTAGTTTTTCCCTGGCGGTCATTGCTCAGGTTCAGTGCTCTCTCTCTCTCTGAAATGTCTCTCTTCTCCCTGGTGCTAGCCTGCATGAAATCCAAGTCACCCCTGCAGGAAAGCCAGGCAAAGGTAGGTCCCATCCTAGAACTGGCCAGGACTGAGTGACAGTGTGACTACGGAACCTAAGGGAGGGAGGAGTCAGAGGTGATGCCTAGACTTGGATCTCAGATGGCCTGGGGAATTTCCATCAGTGAACACCAAGGACAGACACAGAAGACACTTGTAAGAGGAAGGAGAGTTGGTTTATGAAACAGAAACCTGTAAACAGAAACCTGTGTTAAGCTTGAGACATGGTGAGTTTGTACTATGGCTCAGACATTCTTGTAGAGCTGCAGGTCTGGGGTTGAGAAATGGATCAGAAATGTAGATTTGGGATTCATCTGCACAGCGATGATGGTGGATAGATGACTATTGGATTCAGGCATCTTTTGAGAGCAGATTGTATAGAGAAGGGGGTCAAGTAAAACGTGGAGTAGCCCCTTGTTGAAGAGAAGAAGGAAGGATTGCAGGTGGGGGATGAGCTGGGGTTGCACCAGCTCACTGAACTCAAGGGAGAGGAGAATTCCAGAATGTCCAGGGCAATTGTCAAAGTGGGACACTGCGTTATGAATTAAACAGAAGAGTAAGGAAGGTACTGAAAAATTCACATAAAAGAACAACAGCAAGAGGGAAGGTCTAAAACATTTGTGACATTAGATGATTCTACGTGAACCCGATATATGCTCTGAACAAAACAAATCTGAATTGTAAATATATAGAAGCAGAGCGACAGTAACTCACAAGACATATCAAGGCGTGGTGCAAGGGTCCACATGGCTGGGAAACAGCAGTGAAGAATGCCTTGTTCAGAAGAGTCACAGTTCAGACATGACGAGGGAGGTGATCACATAGCATGGTTATTTACCCTGATATATATATATATATATATATATATACACACACAGATCCCATGGGAGGAGTTCAGAGAGAGTATTTAGAGAGGATGAAAACATGTGATAGCACAGAGGTGCAGCTGCTGACGGAGTGCCTACAGAAGGCCTGGTTAGAAGCAACAAAGAGAAGATGACCATCACAGATCCGGCATACAGTGAGATGCTACAACAGACAGGGAGCAAACTGTGGATTTTTGCTCCTAGTTTCAGTTTATGGAAAATTAGGATATTTCTTAAAAGATAGAGGAATACATTGAGGCTATTATTAGTCTGTTTGACTAATAGTAGTTTAACTATTAAATTATTAACTATTAGTTAACTATTAACTCCTAACTAATAGGAGTAGTTTAACTCCTACCAACAAAGCAGACATTGGCTGGCCAAGCTCCCTGCACAATTACCTCTCTCCCCATTTCACACAGAATCAGGGCTTCTCTTGCTGGCTCCTGGGTGGGGCCAGCTGATCTCAGGATGTTTTGTGGAATGATCTATGAGGGCCACTCACTTTCTGCTAGATATAGGCCCCGATGGGTCACCATGAACCCTGTCTGGGAATGAAACCAACACAGGGAAGCAGAACTGAGAGATGGAGACACTTTTCTGATTGCTTTGCTGAACATGTTGATCAAGACTTCACTTCATGAACTATAAAGTACACACAAATTCTTATTTAATGAGCTGATACTATCCCCTTGTGCACCCCACCTCTGCCAGGCTAAAGGTAGTTTGAATGTCATTCCTGTCATTTGTAACTGAATGCAAATCTAATATGGCTTTTTAGTTAGTCTTCCTGATTTTCATTTTCTAGCCTATTTTCTTCTACGAGGTTGCCAGTGTTTTCATAAATCATAAATATAACAGTATCACTGCCTTGCTTAAACCTGTCTGCAAGCTTCTCAGTAACTACCGAATAGAATACAGACTTCTTTAAGTGTTATACAAAATGGGTTATTATCTGGTTTCAGATGACTCACCTACTACCATCTCCTACCTCTCTTAAATTCTAATTCAAATGACCCTGTACTCTTTCATTTTTTTTAAATTTGAGGACAAGAACTGCTTCTCATTCATTTTCATATCTACAAAACTTATGATATTAAGTAGTTTGTTTTATTCAGTTTTTTTTTTAATTTAAATTTTTATTTTTTAGTTTGTTTTGCTTTACAATACTGTATTCATTATGCTATACATTGACATGAATCAGCCACAAGTGTATATGAGCTCCCAATCCGGACCCCCCCTCCTCCCTCCCGCCCCACACCATCCCTCTGGATCATCCCCACGCATCAGTCCCAAGCATCCTGCATCCTGCATCAAACCTAGACCGGTGATTTGTTTCACTTATGATATCATACATGTTACAATGCCACTCTCCCAAATCATCCCACCCTCTCCCTCTCCACAGAGTCCAAAAGGCTGTTCTACACCTCTGTGTCTCTCTTGCTGTCTCGCGTACATGTTTAACACCACCATCTTTCTAAATTCCATATATATGTGTCAGTATATTGTATTGGTGTTTTTCTTTCTGGCTTACTTCACTCTGTATAATCGGCTCCAGCTCCATCCACCTCATTAGAACTGATTCAAATGTATTCTTTTTGATGGCTGAGTAATACTCCATTGNTCCCTCTCCCACAGAGTCCAAAAGGCTGTTCTATACATCTGTGTCTCTTTTGCTGTCTCGCGTACAGGTTTAACATTACCATCTTTCTAAATTCCATATATATGTTTTAGTATATTGTATTGGTGTTTTTCTTTCTGGCTTACTTCACTCTGTATAATTGGCTCCAGTTCCATCCACCTCATTAGAACTGATTCAAATGTATTCTTTTTGATGGCTGAGTAATACTCCATTGTGTATATGTACCACAGCTTTCTTATCCATTCATCTGTTGATGGACATCTAGGTTGCTTCCATGTCCTGGCTATTATAAATAGTGCTGCGATGAACATTGGGGTACATGTGTCTCTTTCCATTCTGGTTTCCTCAGTGTGCATGTCCAGCAGTGGGATTGCTGGGTCATAAGGCAGTTCTAGTTGCAATTTTTAAAGGAATCTCCAAGCATTTTAGCATGACGAACAAGTCCCCTTAGACCTAACCTCTTCCAAATTCTCCATCCATGTCTTCTTCTCAACAGTTAATTACTCCTTTCCAACACACAATGTGTCTTTTCACTCTTCCTTGCCTTTGCTCGTGCCATCCCCTCAGCCTCAAATCTATGTCTAACTCACTCCAGATATCTGTCCAGCTCAACCTGGGTACCATTTCTTTCATGGAATATAATCTCTCAAATTTGTTTAAAGGTATCTCTTCTTTGCATCCTCCTAACATAGAGAAGACTCTTGAGAGTCCCCTTGGACAGCAAGGAGATCCACCTAGTCCATCCTAAAGGATATCAGTCCTGGGTGTTTATTGGAAGGACTGATGCTGAAGCTGAAGCTTTATACTTTGGCCACCTGATTCGAAGAGCTGACTCATTGGAAAAGACCCTGATGCTGGGAAAGATTGAGAGCAGGTGGAGAGGGAGGCAATAGAGGATGAGATGGTAGGACTGCATCAAGGACTTGATGGTCATGAGTTTGAGCAAGCTCCCAGAGATAGTGAAGGAAGGTAAACCTGATGTCCATGGAGTTGCAAAGAGTTGGACACAACTGAGCAACAGAACAATAATATAGAACAAACCACAGCGTCACGTTACTGTGTGTGTGTGTGTGTGTGTGTGTGTGTGTGCTCAGTTGTGTCTGACTCTTTGCAACCCCATGGACCGTAGCCTGCCAGGCTCCTCTGACCATGGAATTTTCCAGGCAAGAATACTGGAGTGGGTTGCCATTTCCTCCAGGAGATCTTCCTGACCCAGGGATCAAACCTGAGTCTCTTTTGTCTCCTGCACTGGCAAGCGGATTCTTTGCCACTGAGCCATCTTTCTGTGGATATATCTTTCACCTCCACAAGACTAAGTGCTTCAAGGGCAGAATAGGAATTACCTCATCTTCATACCTCCTAGCATATTCCTTGTTGAACTTTTCCAATAAACTAATTTAAAGATAAAGTTCTCGGAATACAGGAAGTGATTATATTTTAGACCAAAGTCTGATGCTTCTCTCTACTTGTAGCTCAATAACCACAGTGGTTTGTTTCTTCCCAGTGCCAGAAGAGGGAGAAAACGCTATTTCCTGACATTCTTCTTGGGGTCAAAGCAGAGACCACTTTGTGGCCTGGGTGTGAGCAACACTGGTCTGTGCAGGACAAAGGACAGAATTTCTTGTTGATTCCAGAAACAATATTGGAATAGATAAGTACTGAAGGTTCAAATGGGGAGGGAAGCAAAGGTAAGCCAGGAGTTGGCAGAAAGTTGTAGGTGTTCACTGTGGAACTTCTACTAACACGTCAAGTCTTACTGAATTTGGTGCACAAGTATGTACAGGTGGGGTTTAATCTGGGGAAGGAACATGGGTTTATGTCCAGTGATGAGGGACAGAGACCGCATGAAAGGAGTTGGAGTTGCAGACATTAGGGACCATAAGCAAATGAACTGTCACTATTTCCAGTGTATGGTTTATGTGAAGTAATCCAGGCATATGGCTTGGGGTAATGCATGGACCTTAGAGTCAGAATGAGGTGAGTTTCAACCTTCTATCCAACTTTCATCAATTGTTTAATTCCTCCAAGTCTGAGCGTTTGACTATGTAAAGAGGATACCTCTGGATTACTAAAAAAATTACCTAAGTGCTTAGTGCATTAGAACTGTTGTTATTTTCATCAGTCTTGTGTTTTAGTTGAGATGCTGGGAAGAAGTGAACAGAAGCCAAGAGAAACGGACAAGATGATATTTGAGCAACTCTTCATGAGAGAGAGAGCATTAAGAGTCTCAGTGCAGGAAATGGTGAGGAAAACGAAAAGGAAAAAGCTGAAAGATGAGACTTAAGGCTGAGGGATGGGGTCTGAGATGGAGACACAGCTTTGCTTTCAGTGAGCAAGAAGTGAACGGTGCCACGCCACCCTCCTCTGTGTGCAGAGAGCACTCCTGTGAGGTGCGGGCTGTCCTTTCCTAAGCTGAGACGGCCGGACTTGGCGCAAGTCCCTTGTCATCAGAAGTCTTCCCTGACCACACAAGCCCAGGTTTAGCTCTTCTTTCTCCAGTCAGCTGCTGTACCTCAAGTCGCTGAAGTGTTGAGTACTTAATTATACTTCATTCCCGGGGTTGTAGGTCTGACTTGCTGACTAAATTTCTTGTCCTCTGAAGATGAGAACAAAATATCCCCTATTGTTCTATCACCATCCCAGCCAGCTAACCTATTCCTACTCACTGCCTCTGCGACCTAATACTGATGACTTCCTTTGTGCTCAACCTTCATACAATCACCGGGTGCAAATTGTCACTTATGAGAATCCCGTAAGGAAGAGAGTGTGTTTTTTAAAAGGTAGGAGGAGCAGGCAGCAATCTCCAAAGAATAAATAAAATCAACCTAGTACAAATATTTTGTGTTCACCACTATATTCATGATTATCTCCGCCACCACGAACATTTATTGAGCATCTACCAAGTGCCAGGTACACGGATCATCTCATTTAAACCTCACAATCACCTGATAAGGTCCCCATTTCACAGAAAGAAATGAGACTTAAGGAGGTTAAGTAGCATCCAGATATTAACAGCTAGTAAGTGGCAGAAGATGAAAACTCTAATATAATAGGAAACACTAATGTAGTTGAGTTATGCTAGTGTTGAGGGAAGGAGGTAACTCTAAAATAGAGCAAGGAATGGCAGAAAAACCCTGGGCTAGGAGTCAGGAGACCAAAGTTTTGGTCCTGAGCAGGTTAAGATCTCTAGACCTCAGTTTTTTTCTCCTGGGAAATGAAAGGGTTACAGTTGGGTAACTTCTAAAATGTATCCCAGCCTCAAAATTCTGTACTAGAAATATCAATTTCTTGATATGATAAGAGACGTACTAGCATCATTTTTAATATAGATACATATATTTTAAGGAGTTATTGGAAGTATTGGGGCAGATAAACCTGGGAAATGGGAAGGTCACATGGAGCTTGGAGAGTGAAACAAGGAAAGAAATGACAAGAAGCAGAGACATCGGGGAAATGAGTCATGCCTGTGTACACGGTAGCTAGCAGATTCGCCCGGCTTTGGGGGAAGCACCATCACAGCAGGAAGCGGAAATGCTTAGTCAGGAGGGGACTAAAAGCGGGGACGATCTTGAAAGTGATGCTTGGAGGTCCGCAAATTACTGACTGGGCCAGAAATCTTTGTCCAAGCTTTTTGAGCGTCTGCAGGCCAAAAAAGACCGGATAAATTATTTTTTTCATCCATTAATTTCTTTTTCTGGGCATAACAGGAACATAGCTACCTAACAGGAGCTTTTGAAAAGGAAAAGTGTGGAATAAAAAGTTGTTCTGGCGTGACATTCTAAAAATCACCTGAGCCAAATAAAATGTTTGGTGATATAAGAGTTACATTTCCTCAGAGAGATGCTTATGAATGGGGGCGGGGGCGGGGAGCGAGGTGTCTGACTGTGGTATATGTATAAATGTGAGGAGGAAATCGTTGAGGTCTGCGTCTTAGGGGTTTGGCTTTTTTTTTTTTTTTTTTTTTGGTTATGGCTGACATGTTTTCTTAATTTATTCCCAGAATGAAAAACAACTTTGCCTAACTTCCCAAATGCACCACAAGTCCCTTAAACTTTGTTTTACCTTTCTGAGATCTTTGTATTCACGAAAAAGAATCTTTATTTGAGAAGAATAAAATCAGTTAAACTCTGAAATTCTTTGTAAGCTAGCTCTACTTCTTAGACATTAGAAAACAGCAGGGCTATTTCAATAGGAAGTCCTTACAAAATGATTAGTTTTAATAAGAAACTAGATAGGATAGTTCTAGTGCTTTTCATAGAAATCATGAAAATTATTTCTTAGTATATCATGAAAACATCTATTTTGTATTCTCTTGTTTCTGGAATGCATTTCCTTAATTATAAAGTGATATAAGGCACATTTAAGATTTGGATTTTCCAGTCTGGGCAGAGAGCTACGTTGGAAAGGAAAAAAAGAAACAGTACTAATTTGAATGTGTATTTACTATGTGCCAGGTATCATATTGGATATTTTATACCCATTATTTCATTTAATTGCTCGAATGCTCCTACACATGAGAACAAAGAGCCTCTGAGTTACTGGACTGAGTCACACTGCTCATAAATGAAACATAAGGATGCAAAAAAATCCCAGATCTACCCTATTTTGAAAGCCCATGTTCATTCTAGTAACAACTGATTCATGCTACTGACTACCTCATCTGGCCACTCAGGTGGAAAAGGGGATTTCTATTTATTAATAAACTCTTTGATGTTAAAATTTTATTTAAAAAATATAAGTACAATTTACAAGGGCTATTTAGAGTCAATTCCACTGAATTTTATAATTTGCTTATTAACCTTAGGGCTAGGAATTTAGGCAATTAATATAAGCAGATCATTCATTCAGCTCTATCTTAAACTCCATGTCCGGAATCAGACCGCTTCTCATCACTGTCCTTCCCACTGCCCTGGACCATGCCTCCATCCTTTCTCTTTCCTGGATTACTGCATTCTAACTGGTTTTCTGAATTTATCCCTTGCCTCCTCTTCAATTTATTCACACAATATAGTTTCCCAGAAGGATCCTTAAAACTTCATAACACAAAACCCACCCGTTCAAACTCTTCAATGGCTTTCCATCTCACTAAAGTAAAAGCCAAAGTATTTACTAGGTGTAGGGAGAGCAAATTAGCCAAAATGGTGTGGCCATGCTCTCTTGCTCCACAGCGTCTTGCTCTTGCCTCATGTTTTGAACATAATGATTATGTAACAGCTGAGCTCACGTGTATCACTGTGAGTGCCTGTTGTGAGATATTAGCTTGGACATGGGCTACTTCTGTTTTATGAGCTCCACCTGGACCATGCCTGGGGATTGTGAGTGGTACACCTGTACATGCTTCACCGTGAAAACCCTGGAAGCTGCTGTGTTGGGGCTACACTGGAGCAACATCATGGTCTTGTGCTATATGAGGTTATGTTATGGTTACCTTATGGCTACGTTATGGTTATCTGCGGCTGCTGCTACAGCTTCTGCGTCAGCCAGGAGAGAGACCACATTATGGCTGCCATGCCAGCCAAGAGAGAATGAATGTGTCTGCAGTTCCTACGGCTCCTTGCATATTCTTCCAGCTTCTTAGCTTGCACCTTGCCTACCCTGGATTTGTGAACAGTGCAGACAGTATAAACAGAATCAGCAATAAAATGGGCTAAAAAGTTTTAATTGATTTTGCCCATGGGTACCTCTTTGATTTTGTCTCCTACTGTTTTCCCCATCATAATTTTAACTCTCTGCCACTCAGGTCTTCGGTTCCTAGAACATAGCCTCTGATTAGTGACTTTGCTCTTGTTTTTCTCTCTGCTCACAACACTCTTCCTTAAGATACTGACATGATTTACTTCTTTAACTCTTTCATGCATGCATGCTCAAATGTGTCCAACTCTTTGCAACCCCATGGATTGCAGCCCACCAGACTTCTGTGTCCATGGGATTTCCAAAGCAAGAATATTGGAGTGGGTTGCCATTTCCTCCTCTATGGGATCTTCCTGACCCAGTGATCGAACTCATGTCTCCTGTGTTTCCTGTATTGGCAGGTGGATTTGTTACCACTGAGTCATAGGTCTTACTCAAATGTTAGCAGCTAAGTAAGATTTTCTCTGATGATCTTGTTTTAAAATTGCAAACTTCACACACACACACACACACACACACACACACACACACAAGCACACACACACACACACACCCTATCCCTCCCTATCCTTCAACTTGAACATGAGCTCTGTATTGGCAATTTCATTCACTGCTGAATATTCAGAACATAGAACAATGCCCGACACATGGAAAGGACTCAAAAAAGTAGTTTTGATGTGAAAGAATGAGTTTATCAGTAATCCTTGTTATATATCTACTAAGTATCAGGCATAATTTCTAGTCCTCAATAGCTATTTATGTTAGGTCAAATCATTAATTAATTTTGGGGCAGGCTTATTTCTGGCCACTCACATAATAAAGGTGTGGAGCAGAATCAGTTTAATTCATCAGCTCCACAAAAATGAACTTGATCAAGAACTATATTTAAGAAGCTAATCCTGGATTGATAGAGGTGGGAGAAGTTTTTTTAAAATGAAGGCACTGTGCCTGTCTTCAAAATATTTACTTCTAAAGTGAGAACTAACAGAGAAGTACAAAAGTATCAGGGGAGGTCAAAGACAGCAAACATTAAATTTTATTGGGCCATTTTAGGAATGACTTTGTGGTTTATTTAGCTATTTCATGTGAACCTTGAAAGATGGTTAGGATTTTTAAAGAAGAGTTTATTGCAAATGGAGTGAACAGTAAAAAAGAAAAAAAAAAAGATAGCAATGGCAAACAAGAAATAATATCTGGCTCAAAAGTAATAGAGCTAATAGAGAGAAAGGGACATCATGCTGTATTTTAAGAAAGCACACACATTTTCAGAAAAGCAGAGAAGGCAGTATTTCTATGTTAGCCAGAATTCTTTCAATAACAAATCTCAGGAAACTCAAACCATTTTAAGCAGAAAAAGAAGAACTTAATACAGCGGTACTATCTCATAGAGGCCAAAATGAGCTGGCTGTCATGGAAAATTTGAACTCAGCTTTGAACACTGCCTGGCCCACTTCTATTATCCTACCAATTCCTCTTTGGGAGTTGGCTTCATTCTTCTTTCTTGTTGCTCACAGCTTATTCTGGTCTTCAATCCATGTGCTAAGCTCCTGCAAAATTATCTATGAAATTATTAAAAAGAGATCCCCTGTAAGCACTTGGAAAGGAGAGTTGGCTGGGAGACAAAAGTGGGTTCACAGAGAAAAGTCATGCCATATCCAGGACATTTTATTTTTTAACAGGGTTATTAAATTGTAATATTATTAATAGAAAAACACTTTGGGGCACTACAGTTTTCTGTGAAATGTAAATATGCCGTATCTACTTTGCTGTCTTATGCATTCCACGATGTGGCCCCAGAACCTGCTTCAACAGTCTTCTTTGCTCCTCCTGTTGCTCCCCGTCACGGTGAGTACCTCTGTTTCCCCAGCTAGGTTGTAAGTTAAATGTCGGGGGAGAGAGTAGGTCATTGTCACCATCATGCTTCCAGCGTCTAGCCAAAATCCTGGCTCATAGCAGGCATTTAACAAATGTATTTAATCAATAAATGAATGAATAACATTTCATAGATAAAAATGATGTTATTCTGTGGGCTAAGTAAGAGTGAGATTTTGATCATTTGCTCTTGTTTGTAACTAGATTAGAAGTATGTTTAGGTTCATGAAGTAACATCATGTTGAGTGCTATAAGTTCTGAACCCAATTATTCAACATTTCCGTCAATACTTCAAACCAGAAATGGAGGAGTGTTCTTTGTCCCTCCAACAAAGCTGAAGGAGCACATGTGGAATGACAATGAAAAGTGTTAGAAAGTGTTAGTCGCTCAGTCATGTCCAACTCTTTGCAACCCCATGGACTGTAGCCCTCCAGGCTCTTCTGTCCTTGGGATTCTCCTGGCAAGAATACTGGAGTGGGTTGTCATGGCCTCCTCCGAGAGATCTTCCTGACCCAGGGATTGAATCTGGGTCTCCCACATTGCAGGCAGATTCTTTGCCATTTGAGCCACCAGGGAAGCAGATATCAGAAAGACCTTGACAAGCTGCAAAGATGAAAAGCAATCAAGATGACATTTAAGAAATAAATATAAACCTCTGCATTAAAGTTCAAAATCAACAGCAACAATGGAGACAAGATTTGACAATATTTCAAAAGGTGCATCTGAGAGTATAACTGTATTTCAGTTAATTGCCTCCAGTTTGCAGCCCTCTGTATTTCATTTTTGCATTTGAAAGCATTCCATGAAAGGATCCAATTCTAGATCACCAGTGGAATTTCATGGCAAAATATCCATGTTGTTGGTATTCAGTCACCCAGCTGTGTCTGACTCTTTGGACCCTGTGGCCTATAGCATGCCAGGCCTCCCTGTCCCTCACCATCTCTGAAAGTCTTCCCAAGTTCATGTCCATTGCATCAGTGATGCCATCCAGCCATCTCATCCTCTGTTGCCCTCTTCTCCTCCTGCCCTCAATCTTTCCCAGCATCAGGGACTTTTCCAATGAGCCACTGTTCACATCAGATGACCAAAATACTGGGGCTTCAGCTTCAGCATCAGTCCTTCCAATGATATCCATAGGAATCTGTAATTTATAGGTTCTACTTTTACAAATAGCAATTTTATTGAGCTATAATTCACATATCATAACTTTCACCCTTATACAGTCTAAAATTCAGTAGATTTCAGATATATTAACAGAGGCATTTTTTACAAGTAGTAACTTTTAAATTTATTTATTTTTTAAATTGCAAGATCATTGCTTTACACAATTTTGTTGTTTTCTGCTGAAATCAGCATGAATCAGTCATAGGTACACGTATGTTCCCTCCCTCTTGAACTTCCCTCCCATCTCTCTTCTGATGCCATTTCTCTAGGTTGTTACAGAGCCCCTATTTGAGTTTCCTGCATCATACAGCAAATTACAAGTAATTTTTTTTAATATGGCCATTTTAAAAAATCTTTATTGAGTTATTACAGTATTGCTTCTGTTTTATGTTTTGGATCTTGGCTCCCCAACCAAGGATCAGACCCACACTGCCTGCATCGGAAGGTGACGTCTTAACCACTGGACCACCAGGGATATTCCCATATAGAATTTGCAGTCATCACCACAATAAAATTGTAGAACATTTATTTCTTCACACCAGAAGGAAACTCCATGCTCCTGAACAGTCATTCCCCATCCCAGACCCCTCCATTGCTTGGCAATCTCTAATCCACTTTTTATCACTAAAGATTTACTTGTTTTGAACATTTCATAAAAAGGGAATTATTCAGTATACAATCTTTTGTGAACAGATTTTTGTATAACGTTTTCAAGTTTCATCCATGTTGTAGAACGCATTGGTACTTCATTCCTCTTTATGGCCAAATAATTTTCTACTGTATGAGTAAACTCTATTTGTTAATTTATGCATTAGTTGATGAATGTTTGACTTGTTTTCATTTTTTGGTCATTCTGAATAATGCTGGTATGAAAATTCATGTAGAAATTTTTGTGTGGATACATGTTTTCACTTCTCTTGAACAAATACCGAGGAGTAGAATTGCTGCCTATGTTTTAGTTTCCTGTGTGCCCAGTCACTTCGGTCATGTCCAGCTCTTTGCAACCCTATGGACCATAGCCTGCCAGGCTCCTCTGTCCACAAGATTCAACAGGCTAGAATACTGGAGTGGGTTAACATGCCCATCTCCAGAGGATCCTCCTGACCAAGAGACTGAACCTGCATCTCTTGTGTCTCCAACATTGTAGGCAAATTCTTTATCCACTGAGCTTTTTAGTTTCCTAGGAACAGGCAGATTGTTTCCAAAGTGACTAAACCACTTTGCAATCATGGAAACATGATTATACATGCTACCTTCAGATAGAGGGTTCCAGTTTCCACACCTCCTCAACAACACTTGTTGTCTATGTTTTTTTACAGGTCTCCAAGTGGGTAAGATGTAGTATTTCATAGTTGTAATTTGCATTTCACTGATGACTCATGATATCAAGAATATTTTCACATGTTCATTGGCCCACTTTATAGCCTCAGGAGAAATGTCTATCCAAACCCTTTGGCCATTTTTAATTGAGTTATTTGTCTACTTATTAATGAGTTGCAAGTGTTCTTTACATAATCTTAATACAAGCCCCTTGATATATATATTTGATATTATATATATATATACTTGATATATATCAAATATATGATGTGCAAATATTTTTTCCAATCAGTGGGTTTTTTCTTTTTACTCACTCTTCTTGACTATAAAATCAATTGACACTTTTCACAACATTGCCAACAAAAATCAACATAATATTAAGCTGTATTAATAAAACTATAGGACCCTGATCAAAATATATCTGCTCTCTGCTCGTCTGACTACTCTGCAATGTTGAATCCATTCAGAGCACCACAATGTAGAAAGCATACCAAAAAATAGAAAAGATATTCTAGGGTTAAGCAGAGACCTGAAAACCATCCCACATTGCTTATGAGGAACAAAATAGGAAGCAGAGTATATTTAGTACAGAATAAGAGTTCTTATTGCACTCAATGTGTCAGCAAATTAGGAAAACTCAGCAGTGGCCACAGGACTGGAAAAGGTCAGTTTTCATTCCAATCCCAAAGAAAGCCAATGCCAAAGAATACTCAAACTACTACACAGTTGTACTCATCTCACACGCTAGTAAAGTAATGCTCAAAATTCTCCAAGTCAGGCTTTAGCAGTATGTGAACTGTGAAATTCCAGATGTTCAAGCTGGTTTTAGTAAAGGCAGAAGAACAAGAAATCAAATTGCCAACATCCACTGGATCATCAAAAAAGCAAGAGGGTTCCAGAAAAACATCTATCTCTGCTTTGTTGACTATGCCAAAGCCTTTGACTGTGTGGATCACAAGAAACTGTGGAAAATTCTGAAAGAGATGGGAATACCAGACCATCTGACTTGTTGAGAAACCTATATGCAAGTCAGGAAGCAACAGTTAGAACTGGACATTGAATAAACCCAAATAGGAAAAGGGGAACGTCAAGGCTGTATATTGTCACCCTGCTTATTGAACATCTATGCAGAGTACATCATGAGAAATGCTGGGCTGGAAGAAGCACAAGCTGGAATCAAATATCAATAACCTCAGATATGCAGATGACACAACCCGTGTGGCAGAAAGTGAAGAAGAACTAAACAGCCTCTTGATGAAAGTGAAAGAGGAGAGTGAAAAAATTGGCTTAAAGCTCAACATTCAGAAAACTAAGATCATGGCATCCGGTCCCATCAGTTCAGTTCAGTTCAGTTGCTCAGTTGTTTATGACTCTTTGCGACCCCTTGAATCACAGCATGCCAGGCCTCCCTGTCCATCACCAATTCCCAGAGTTCACTCAAACTCATGTCCATCGAGTCAGTGATGCCATTCAGCCATCTCATCCTCTTTTTATTGCTGAGTAATATTCTATTGCATGTACCACAACTTCTTTATCCATTCATTTGTCAACGGACATCTAGGTTGCTTCCATATTCTAGCTATTGTAAATAGTGCTACAATGGATAATGGTATACTTGTGTCTTTTTCAATTTTTATTTCCTCAGATTCTATGCCNTTCAGCCATCTCATCCTCTTTTTATTGCTGAGTAATATTCTATTGCATGTACCACAACTTCTTTATCCATTCATTTGTCAACGGACATCTAGGTTGCTTCCATATTCTAGCTATTGTAAATAGTGCTACAATGGATAATGGTATACTTGTGTCTTTTTCAATTTTTATTTCCTCAGATTCTATGCCTAGGTGTGGGATTGCTGGGTCATAGGGTGGTTTTATTCCTAGTTGTTTAAGGAATCTCCACATCTTTTTCCATAGTGGCTATATCAATTTACAGTCCCACCAACAGTGCAAGAGTTCCCTTTTCTCCACACTCTCTCCAGCATTTATAGTTTGTAGACTTTTTGATGATGGCCATTCTGACTGTTGTGAGGTGACATCTCATTATAGTTTTGATATGCATTTCTCTAACAATGAGCGAAGCTGAGCATCTTTTCATGTTTGTCAGCCATCTATATGTCTTCCTTGGAGAAATGTCTGTTTAGGTCTTTTTCCCACTTTTTGATTGGGTTGTTTGTTTTTCTNGAGATATTACTTTGCCAACAAAGGTCCGTCTAGTCAAGGCTATGGTTTTCCCAGTGGTCATGTATGGATGTGAGAGCTGGACTGTGAAGAAAGTTGAGCACTGAAGAATTGATGCTTTTGAACTGTGGTGTTGGAGAAGACTGAGAGTCTCTTGGACTGCAAGGAGATCAATCCTGGTGTTCATTGGAAGGACTGATATAAAAGCTGAAACTCCAATACTTTGGTCATCTGATATAAAAGCTGAAACTCCAATACTTTGGTCACCTGATATAAAAGCTGAAACTCCAATACTTCGGTCACTAATTGGAAAAGACCCTGATGCTGGGAGGGATTGGGGGCAGGAGGAGGAGGGGATGATAAAGGATGAGATGGCTGGATGGCATCACCAACTCGATGGATGTGAGTCTGAGTGAACTCCAGGAGTTGGTGATGGACAGGGAGGCCTGGTGTGCTGTGATTCATGGGGTCCCAAAGAGTTGGACATGACTGAGCTACTGAACTGAATTGTTCATAATATTCCCTTATTTTTTTGCATTTTGGTGGTATTGGTTGTTATGTTTCCCTTTTCATTTCTTCTGCTTATGTGGGTTCTGTCTCTTTTGTTCTTGGTGAGCCTGGCCAGAGGTTTGTCAATGTTGTTTACCCTTTTAAAGAACAAGCTCTTGGTTTTATTAATTCTTTTTCATAAAAAATCCTCTATTTTCTCTGTGACCTTTACTAGTTCCTTCCATCTGCTGACTTCAGGTTTTGTTTTTGTTTTTTCCTAATTCTTTTAAGTAGGAGGTTAGATTGTTTATTTGAGATTTTCTTTTTCTTTTTCTTTTTTTTTTTTTTAGGAAAACCTCTATCATTATGAACTTCCCTCTAAAAACTGCTTTTGCTTTATCCCATAGATTGTGTATAGTCATGTTTTCATTGTCATTTGTCTTAAGTAGTTCTGAATTTCTTCTTTGATTTAATCACTGATTCAATGGTTTTTTTTGTCTCCATATTATTGTTCTTTTCTCATATATGTTAGTTTCATACTCTTATTGGATTCCCGTCAATTTCTCCCTGTATGTATTAGTCTATTACTAAGTTGTGTCCAGCTCTTTTGTGACCCCATAGATGGTAGCCCACCCAGGGGGCACTTTTGTGTTAGTTGCTTGTTTGTATCCAACTCTTTGCAACCCCATGGACTAGACTACCAGGCTCCTCTGTCCATGGAATTATCCAGGCAAGAATTCTGGAGTGGGTTGCCATTTCCTTCTCCAGGGATCTTCCTAACCTAGGGATCAAACCCGGGTCTCCTGCACTGTAGGCAGATTCTTTACCAGCTGAGCTATAGGGAAGTCCCCTTATGTCTGTTAGTATTTATTTTATATATTTGTGTGACGCTTATTAGGTACACCTATGATGACAAGTATAAAATCCTCATCTTGTATTGATCCTTCTTTCATTATATAGTGCCCTTCTTTATGGCCTTTCTTTTAAAGCCTATTTCGTCTGATATGTCTTGTGACCCCTACTTTCTTATCATTTGCATGAAATACCTTTTTCTATACCCTCACTTTCAGTCTTGAGTGTGCCCTTTGCCCTAAAATGAATCTTTTGTAGGTAGCATTTTATAGGCTCTTAGTTTGTTTTTTAAATCCAATATGCCACTCTAACTTTTGATTACATTTAGTCCACTGATATTTAAGGTAATTTTTGATAAATATGTATTTATTGTCATTTTAAATGTTGTCCAGTTGATTCCATTTCTTCGTTTCTTTTTGTTTCTCTTTTTGCAGCTTGATAATTTTATTTTATGCTTGTGTTCTCTTTATTTTTGTGAATCTGTTATTATATTTTGATTTGTAATTACCCTGTTTTTCAAGCGTGTTAACCCCTTCCTATATCTGCTTATTTTGACTGATGGTCATATAGACTCAAAAACATTCTAAAAAATAAAAAGAATCTATATTTTCTTACTACTCCCATTTTATAATTGATATCCTCTTTTACATCTTGTTTATCATTTTATTTTCCCTTGGGCTTATCATCTTTCACAAATAGATCATTTTCTTTTTGATCTGTATACTCACTTGTTTAAGTGACTTACTTTCTAATTGTGATTTTCTCTTTCCTGTATCTTTTTGCCTCTTTTCTGTTTAGAGAAGACCTTTCAATCTTTCTTTTAGGATCAGTTTAGTGTTACTCTATTCTGTTGGTTTTGCTTATCTGAGAAACTCTTCGTCTCTCCTGTTCTACATGATGGTCTTTCTGGGCAGAGTGTTCTAGATTGCAGATTTTTCCTTTCCAAGATTTTGAATATATTAATATTTTGCCAGTCCATATTGGCCTATAGTGTATCTACAGATAAACCAGATGATAGACTTACGGGGGTTCTTTTGTAATTAACTCTATTTTCCTCTTGCTGCCTTTAGAATCTTCTCAAGCTTTAACTTTTGCCATTTTTATTATATCTTAGGGTATGTCTGTGTGGGTTTCTCTCATTTGGGACCCTCTGCACAGAGTCAGACACGACTGAAGTGACTTAACAGTAACAGTGCTTCCTGTATCTGGATATATGTTTCCTTCTCTAGGTTTGAGAAGTTTTCAGCCATAATTTCTTCAAATACATAATCAGTCCCCCTTTTCTTTCTTCTCCTTCTGTAACCCCGATTATGTGTAGATAGGCACACTTTATACTGTCCCATAGGTCTCTTATGTCGCTTTCATTTTTTTTCCCCCTCCAATTTGGCTTTCTGTTGTTTGTTCTGATTGGATAATTTCCATTATGCTATCTTGCCAATCACTTAATCTTCCTTCTGCATTATTCATTATGCTGTTCATTGCCTTTAGCTCAGCTTTTATCTTGGCTAATGAATTTTCTAATTTTTCCTGGCTGCTTCTTATCATTTTTCATTCTTTTTTGAGTAATCTGTCAATAGCCTTTCTTAATTCCTTCAGTATTTTCATTACCTCCTTTTCAAGCGTGGTGTCTGTTAGACTGGATAGGTCTGTTTCATTGTTTCTTCAAGGAAATTCTCTTGGCTCTGTAGCTGAGAGTGGGCCTCTCTTCATTATATTTCTCTTACTCTGTGAGTTTAGGAGAAACAATTATCTACAGTTGTGTTGGAATGCCATCTGTTTTTTTTTTTTTTTATGAGCCAAATAATTTGTTAAATGGGGCTGTGTTAAGAGTTACCACTTCTATATATCTTGTCTTTGGACCTCTACGTGTTGGAACTGGACAAATAAGCCATGATAAATCCCACTAGTCTAATGGAGAGGGGGAGTCAGTCCAAAACTCTCTACATCATCTAATTTACATAAGTCACGACTCTGAACTGCCAGCATGGGCCACTTGTCAATGTCCAGAGCCTGACATTAGTTCAGAGACAGACTCTAATAACCTTTGGAAGGTCTAGGCATGCCTTTTCCTGAATATTTTCTTCCTTCTGGGGAAGGCCTAGAGGAAAGTTCATAGCGTATACTTGTGGCCGCACTGTAGTGTTCTTCCTCAAAGGATAAAAGCTACTCCGGGTCTGTAGACCAGTTTATGACTACAAAATGTGTGTAAGGTGATAGAAACCTGTGATAGTGACTTATGTTAGCATTCTGCCCACCAGAACCAGAATGTTCAGCACATCTGATAAGCTGTCCATTAATTTAATTTCTAGGGGATCCATCATCAAATTAGCCATTGTCACAGGCATTATGGGTTAAAATATTTGCATTTTCACAAAAGACACCATTGTTAATTTTAGAAATTGTGCCCACATTATTTCTAACGGTTGTGTGTTGCCACACACCTCTAAACTACTCCTGGTACCAGTTACCGTCAGTCCAAGCCTGTCAAGTAGTAGTTGGAACACTCAGAAGGGTGAGTGGGAGAGTTTAAGGAAGGGTCTCTTTGTAGAGATGTGGGCTGGGTTGCAGGAGTCCACAAAGCAAGGTGAAACACCCTAGGAGTAGTAAGACTGGAGAGATGCTCCCTGCGTATTCCCTGCCACCCAAAGCTTAAAGAGCAAGAGGAGGGAATATTTTCCAGAAACTGTGGAGTGGGGGCATCTAACCAAAGCCGTGGTCCTTTTTAGAGAAATGCACCTACTGACAAGACAATAGTGAGGAGGCCAGGAGAGTGGATAGGCTGAGCTTCTCCCTTCTCCCCCACCAATACCTCTTTAGCTTTCTTAAAGGTCCCTGCATTGGCTGAACCCACCCAGTCCCTAGATGGCAAGCAAGCCCCCTTCCTCATGCAGAGCATGTGGTGAAAGGTGGATCCAGGGGCCCAACAGAGTGAAGGCCTAGAAAAGGAGCAGACAACACACACTGGATAAAGTCCAGCACAAATTCAAGAGCCAAACTATAACTACGAAGAAAGGGAAATTCCTTAACTCGAGTTGAGCATAGCTAACAAAAACACATACAAAGATTACACCTATTTATGAAACATTAGAATTCCCACTTAGAAGTATCAATTTATATAGAGTCTTAAACACATATGCACATTTATGGGTCAATCTGCCTTCCAGTAGTTTATTCTACAGTAATAATTATACCCACAAAGTTGATAGTTCATTTTTGCTCATTGTATGGTTCTTTATTAATGGAAAAAAATCCCAGTACTCCACGTGTTCAGTAATTAGAGGTTGATTAAAGTATGGCCGAGCAATACAATGGAATGCTGTCCTAAGAAAGACATTTCTTCTTTCTGTTGTTTTTTCAGGTTTAAATCTTATTAGCCTTTTCTGTGCATCCAACTGTAGATAAGGCACTATCAGTCATTCTCTCAAAGTTCCACTTATTCTTCATTATTCTGCTTGGTTTAACATCAGACATGTGTTTTTCAATTAAAACGCTTTTATGAAAGGACTTGTCTTTGAAAGACATCAAGATAGCACTGTAGACTGGACAAAATGATTAAGATGTCCTCTCTTCCAGTAAGGGACTCCCAGCTGAACAGGGCAAAGAAGACACGTGTATTATAGCCCACAATGTGGTAGGCTATAAAAGCATTCCAGGAGCATAAAGGGATAGGGCTTTCTCTTGTCTGAGTTGTAAGGAAGTCCTCTTGGAGGAAGAGGTTCCTGCCTCTCACGTCTGTAATGAGGTAGGACTTGGCAGGTGGGCATAGCAAAGGAGCTCCAGAGGAGACAGAGATGGGTACAGACTGTACTCAAGACTGGTCTGGCACTGGTGCTCTTCAGGGTAATTATGGGTTAAGAGCATTTTATTGAGTATCCTGTGATCTCAGTCATCATTGTTTCTGTCAAAAGCAAATGCCCTGTTTTAGTTGTACAGTGTACTTCCAAGTGAAAATCTAATCAGAGGTTTAAAAAATCTGAGTTTTTTTGTGAGCACAATTTAAATCTACCAGTAATAATAATGCTGATTTCCCTCAATATCCTGCTCACTGTTATTTTTTGTTGGCTCATATTTAAAGGGGGGGGTGCCTCCTTATTGCATATGTCAGAGATTTGGTCACAGAATGTGTGTTTCTCCCTGGGATCATCCCCTTGGGGCCAGTGGTTCTTTATCAGCAGTGCGTCAGTTTATTTGGGGTGGATCATATGTGTTTAACAAGGCATTCAGTTGGAACCCTATCTCATCGTTTGACCTGTTGACCACTCCTCCTTGGGGAGGGTGTTCCTTCCACCATATGGGATACAGATGTGGAGAGGATTGACAGGACATTTGGGGGCTGGGAGAGGAGGGAGGGTACTCCGAGCTTGTCTACATGGATGACTGTGACAGCTGTTGGCCACAGGCAAGCTAGGACGGAAGGGCAGTAAACACTGAGGCATGGAAACATGCTGGAATGAGAGGGCCTTCAGGAAAAGCAGTATCGCAGCTCACGAGAGGCTCACATAGGATACTCTGCACTCTTCTCAGCAGCAGAGGGCTCGGAGGCCGTGTGGAACAGGCAGAAATGAAGCACGTGCTGCTTTTCCACAGCTGTCGCCCTGAATCTGCCAAGTGGAGGCCAGGAGCGTGGCTGCCTTTTGTCATCAGTCATCCCAGGCTGCTCTGACTTTTGACCATGCTGCTTAGGATGTCCCTAGACTGACCGTGTCCCTAGGTCAGCCCTGGGGAGAGTGGCAGTGGTTTTCTGAAATGTGATGAGCAGAGAGGGGGCCAAGTACGCAGCTACCAAGGTTGGAAACAGGGTCGTTACTCGAGTGAGGTTGGTGTGAGGCCTGGCCTGGGGCTCCAGGGTCATGGAGTGCTCCCGGCTCCATGTGTCACGTCACACGAAAGTGTGAATATGTGCCGCTGGTGGTCACAAGCATCTCTTGTCAATCGTACTCACTCACCACGTCCCGTCCTGACCCAGTGTCCTCAGAGACCCCAGCCAGGCAGGATGGAATTCCTGGAGTCAGCAGAAAGCAGGCGCCCTCTAGACCTGACATCCCCTCATCCCAGTGGGACTTTCCGACCTGCCTTCCTTTGGTTCTAACATCTGATTCATTTCATGGGCAACCCAACTGAACTCTTCTCTTGCCCTTGTTTCCTTCCTCCCTGCCTTGGGTCTTTCTATTACTCTGGAATCCAAATCTTATCGCTCTCTCAGAGGCCGCCGCCTCCACACAACCGTCCATAGCTTTCCCATCTGGGAGGGATGGGGCCTGTTTCAGTAGCCTCATCCCTTCCCTCTTCCTCTGCGTGTAGTGTGAATCATGAGTTGTGTCATTTGGGTGGATTCCTCTCACCAGTGGACAGACAACTTCCCAAGAGCAAAGTGGTTTCTTTGCATAATGCCTAACAGAAAATTGTCCCTGACTGTGTGTGCAGGGTACAATGATCTTTTTTTCTTCCTTAAAACATTTTATGCTTGTTGTTCGCTATAGGGCTCCTTTTGTGGATTTTCACAGCTGACTTTAACTCGCCATGTTTTTGTGAACTCCAGGGCTCAGAGGGATGAAGGAGATGAAGGAGCTTATACTAAACATCTGCTTTGAGCTACGTTCCAATGTGACCTCAGTGTCTCAATCACTTTCCAAGAGAAAAGCCTAAGCAATCTTACCATTTTGTATATTCATATTGCACAGACCCTATTTTGTACATCAACAGTCTTTGCAACCTTTTAAGCATCCCGTTTTATACATTATCTGATGAACAAACATTTGTAGCTATCATGTTGAGGTCACAGCCATCAGCCAAAGGTCCTTGAGCTGAGAGGAGGCAGCTTTAAGGGTCTGGAAGTTGCCTCCCTTTCCTTGGGTTCTACCTTAGTTACCACATGGCCTCCACAGGGCAGGACCCTTTTGGAATAAGAGAGAGCTCCAGACATCCCATAGGAACCAAACGCTCTGCCGAGAAAGGAGTCCTGGAGAAAAAGAGGCCAATGAAAGGAAGGCAAACAGTCAAACCCAAGAGAATATGACAGGAGGCTGGACGTTTTCAAGCTCACTGCATTTACAAGGAAAGGCCCATAACTAATGACGCTGGTCCAGTTGTGTCCTGGGCTCGGATCGTCATCAGCTCCCTCCTCCTTCCCCAAGATTAGCAGGTGGGGGAGGCAGGTAGCTTTGAAGGGTGCTACCGAGACAACATGGCTTACGAAGGCCTTGAAAATCCCTGTCCCTTCCCCTCCCCATCCTGTTTATTCCCCTAGAACTCTCTTATCCCTTCACTCTTGTCCTGGCTGTTCGTCTTTCTAGAAAGTTCTTCGCCTTTCCACTCCCCTACTTGCTGTCACCTTTGCCAGGTTAACGTCCCTCTGTGTGTCCCTGCTCAGCTGAGATCCCATTTCTCCAGAGAGCCCATTGTTCTTCTGCTCCCCATGTTGACAGCAGGGAGAGCTTTCGCACGTTCGATGAGCCTGCCTCCTTACTTCTGCCTCAGAATCTGCTCCTCCAGCTCGTGGGGAGGGGCGGCTGTATCATGTACCACTTACTGTAACCTGGGACACTGTATACAGAAGGCCCTCAAGTAGTCAGTGAAGGGCGGCTGTCTCATGTACCACTTACTGTAACCTGGGACACTGTTTGTATACAGAAGGCCCTCAAGTAGTCAGTGAATGAATGGAGTGATGAACAATGAATTCCTGAATCCTCTTGCATACTCTAGAGGGATGATTTGCCATTATTTGGAACATTATTTGGAAGTCGGCATGAACACACTTTAACATCTCGATGGCACTCACAACATGAAAAAGAGTTCAATTTCCCCAAGTTTACTGGCAAAATTCCTAAGACCTCAGGACTCAGGGTGAAAGGACTTTTTGTTTTATAATGAGATTCTGCAAAGCGTCACTAGATGGGACCCTGACTAATAGATATGTGGCCCTCCTTGGGCCTGTTGGGTACAAATAAGATTATTGCTCTCTGCATGCAAGTGCGTTCTGAGCCCCAAATCTGTGGGCATTCGTGGTTACATGAAGTTGGTATGTATATAACTGATGGTATATATAGAGTTGGTATGTGTATAGCCCATATAGCTGATGGGCACAAAGTCATGCTGCTGTTGCTGCTGCTAAGTCACTTCAGTCATGTCCGACTCTGTGCGACCTCATAGACAGCAGCCCACTAGGCTCCTCTGTCCCGGGGATTCTCCAGGCAAGAACACTGGAGTGAGTTGCCATTTCCTTCTCCAATGCAGGAAAGTGAAGAGTGAAAGTGAAGTCGCTCAGTCGTGTCTGACTCTTAGCAACCCCATGGACTGCAGCCCACCAGGCTCCTCCGTCCATGGGATTTTCCAGGCAACAGTACTGGAGTGGGGTGCCATTGCCTTCTCCGAAAGTCATGCTAGCCAGCACCTATGGGAGTGAGGCTGCCAGGGACTGGATTCTAGTTTACAGGTGTGGTGACCTCCCTTGGATTCTGGTTTACAGGATTCTGCTTTACAGACATTGTTACCTCCCTTGAGGTCCTAAGAGGTAGGGTATGAGCCTCCGCTGGGCTCTCAGACANAAAGTCATGCTAGCCAGCACCTATGGGAGTGAGGCTGCCAGGGACTGGATTCTAGTTTACAGGTGTGGTGACCTCCCTTGGATTCTGGTTTACAGGATTCTGCTTTACAGACATTGTTACCTCCCTTGAGGTCCTAAGAGGTAGGGTATGAGCCTCCGCTGGGCTCTCAGACAAATGAGGAGAGCAGAAAGCTCCCAGCTACACTGCCCCCTTGTGGGAGGCCAGGCTCAGGCATGGAGTGGCCGAATGAGGCTGCAATCTGTCCTTCAAGCTCTTCAATGGGAGGAAAAGCGTCAAGAGCAAGCTGTTGTTTCATTTCATTTTAAGATGGAGTTCCCCAAATTTCAGGAGCTTCTTTGAGAAGTGTCCTGTGCCTATGAACGGCAAAGGTGCTGACACTTTCATTTTCTCATATTTTGCATTTGTTTCATTTGAAAACCCCACTGAATACATTTGGCAATTAGAGAATCCCCCACTGCCCCTCCCCTGTTGCTCTAAATCCTCATAAAAGCAACATTGCTAATGCATTGACTTCTATTTTTAACAAGTAGATATTTTAGCATAACTGTAATTAGAGTAATAATTTCTTGTCTTCCTTTTTACTCTTAATGTTATCAGCATTAAAATAGCATAATTTTAAAAGCCATAATTTAAAAAATGGTTCATTTTTTCATGATAAACTTAGTGCACACTTATATTAAACAGTGATTAAGGGGAAAAGAGCAAAATTTAAGAGTCCTGCAAACACAAAATGCCTACATTTTGTGGTGTTTTCTTTCAGGTGTTTCTAGGGCATCGAATTTAAAAAATACAGCAGTAATTAAGCTCTAGATGCAATGCTGTGTCATTGTTTTCTCTTTTAACCTCAAAAATGTTTGTTGCCATAATGCAATAATTATCACTTGGTATTCCCAACATAATTTTTAATGGCTATGTAATGTTCTATTGACTAAACTCTGGGCAGTTGTGGACAATCTGTCATCATCTACATGACCACAGTGAATATCTCCTATTAGGATTATTCCATTATATTGTATACAATTTAAAAAGTATTATGACTATTATACTTTGCATTTGTTCCCCCAATTCTGAGGCATCAGCTCTTTCTCAGGAGATGGGATAACTGCCCTTTGAAATAAACCCGGGCTGGAGTCAGTGGGTGTTACAGCCTTCTTAAATCTGAGGGCATTTACTCTGAAGGGCTATGGCTGTGGGATCTAATCTGCCAGGCGTATATGCTGTGCCCCGTGGAGACAGCTGCTTCTCTGTAAAGGACAGAGCCCAGCTTATGGTTCCACTCGTGACAAAGTGCAACAGTGGAGACTCAGTGCTGTACTTCCTGCACTATGGAAGTACAATATTCCCCTTCCTGCAATATTCCCCAGCTCAACACCGTGAGGTTAATAAAGCCAGGATCCATTGTCAAAAGAGTTTCAAAACTTTTAGGAGCACACTGGAACATAAATAAACAGAAAATGGTGAGTATATGGACATATCCACCTTGCTAAATCTGAGGATATCTAGCCTTTAATATGCTCACTCGGTCATTTATGCCTGTATTTTTAGTCACCCTCCTGAGAGGGTTAAGACACCCTCCTGTGTTTCTTAAACTCCCCCTTTCCATTCAAATCAACATGCTTATCTCTGAAAGCCAGTAGTCACTGTGTAACTGGAAAAGGGCAATGGCTTAGAAGAGCTGCTGCTTCTGGAACTGCAGCCTAGGAAGAAAGGGGTGGCTTTAAGGGGAGTAATTTTATTGTCAGTCAAATCTGGCAAATAGAGAAATCCCCAAATTCCTCTTTAGTATCGACTCATTAGGGCTTCCCAGGTGGCACAAGTGGTAAAGAACCCACCTGCTGTTGCTGGTAGAGGCGGGTTTGGTCCTTGAGTCAGGAAGATCCCCTAGAGGAGGGCATGGCAACCCACTGCAGTCCTCTTGCTGGAGAATCCCATGGACAGAGGAGCCTGGCGGGCCGCAGTCCATGGGGTTGCAGAGAGTCAGACACGACTGAGGCGACTGAGCATGCACACACGATTCCTCTAAGCAATCTCTATTGTACATTTTAGATTTTAACATGTACATCCTTCAAGTCATCTCTATTGTACATTGTATGTTTCAACATGTACATCATAATTACAAATCATGCTGGACTAACATCCTGTTTCCCTGTTCTTATAATATTTATTTATTTATTTAAGTTTAAATTTTTATTTTTTAGTTTGTCTTGCTTTACAATACTGTGTTCATTTTGCTATACATTGGCATGAATCAGCCACGAGTGTACATGAGCTCCCAATCCCGACTCCCCCTCCCTCTCCCTCCCCTCACCATCCCTGCGGATCATCCCCACGCATCAGTCCCAAGCCTCCTGCATCAAACCTAGACCGGCGATTCGTTTCACTTATGATATCATACATGTTACAATGCCACTCTCCTAAATCATCCCACCCTCTCCTTCTCCCACAGAGTCCAAAAGGCTGTTCTACACATCTGTGTCTCTCTTGCTGTCTCGGGTACAGGTTTAACACTACCATCTTTCTAAATTCCATATATATATGTTAGTATACTGTACTGGTGTTTTTCTTTCTGGCTCACTTCACTCTGTATAATTGGCTCCAGTTCCATCCACCTCATTAGAACTGATTCAAATGTATTCTTTTTGATGGCTGAGTAATACTCCATTTTGTGTATGTACCACAGCTTTCTTATCCATTCATCTGCTGATGGACATCTAGGTTACTTCCATGTCCTGGCTATTATAAACAGTGCTGTGATGAACATTGGGGTACATGTGTCTCTTTCAATCCTGGTTTCCTCAGTGTGTATGCCCAGCAGTGGGATTGCTGGGTCATAAGGCAGTTCTATTTGCAATTTTTAAAGGAATC
>SJYA01002163.1:350864-399438 GCA_006410615.1 Neotragus moschatus | reverse complement strand
ATCGCAGCCATTCTGACTGGTGTGAAATGGTACCTCATTGTGGTTTTGATTTGCATTTCTCTGATAATGAGTGATGTTGAGCATCTTTTCATGTATTTGTTAGCCATCCGTATGTCTTTGGAGAAATGTCTATTTAGTTCTTTGGCCCATTTTTTGATTGGGTCATTTATTTTTCTGGAATTGAGCTGCATAAGTTGCTTGTATATTTTTGAGATTAGTTGTTTGTCAGTTGCTTCATTTGCTATTATTTTCTCCCATTCAGAAGGCTGTCTTTTCACCTTGCTTATAGTTTCCTTTGTTGTGCAGAAGCTTTTAATTTTAATTAGATCCTATTTCTTTATTTTTGCTTTTATTTCCAGTATTCTGGGAGGTGGATCTATCTGATTCTTTTCCAAACTCATCTGCTTCAACATGCTATTATGATCTTTCACATTAATAGCTTGTTTTAGTCTCTAGTTTGTAATTTTGTGTTACGAGCATCATCTTGAACAGGAGGGTTTTTCTCTATGCAAGTCCTATGTTCTGAACTAGGTTGTATATGCTTCCTTAGGGAGAGTTATATGTTAGCTTCTTCCTGTGTTTATGGGATCAGTCAGTTCAGTTTCAGTCACTCAGTTGTGTCCAACTCTTTGTGACCCCCTGTACTGCAGCAGGCCAGGCTTCCCTGTCCATCACCAACTCCCAGAGCTTGCTCAAAGTCATGTCCATCAAGTTGGTGATACCATCCAGCCATCTCATATTCTGTCATCCCCTTCTCCTCCCACCTTCAATCTTTCCCAGCATCAGGGTCTTTCCTAATGAGTCAGTTCTTTACATCAGGAGGCATTTCAGCTTCAACATCAGTCCTTCCAATGAATATTCAGGGCTGATTTCCTTTAGGATTTACTGGTTTGATTTCCTTGAAGTCCAAGGGACGCTCAAGAGTCTTCTCCAATACCACAGTTCAAAAGCATCAATTATTTGGCGCTTGGCTTTCTTTATAGTCTAGCTCTCACACCCCTACATGACTACTGGAAAAACCAAAGCTTAACTAGATGGACCTTTTATGGCAAAGCAATGTCTCTGTTTTTTAATATGCTGTCTAGGTTGGTCATAACTTTTCCTGCCAAGGAGCAAGCATCTTTTAATTTCATGGCTGCAGTCACCATCTGCAGTGATTTTGGAGCCACAAAAAATAAACTCTCTGTTTCCATTGTTTCTCCATTTTTTTGCCACAAAGTGATGGCACTGGATGCCATGATTTTTGTTTTTTGAGTGTTAAGTTTTAAGCCAACTTTTCCACTCTCCTCTTTAGCTTTCATCAAGAGGCTCTTTAGTTCTTCGCTTTCTGCCATAAGGGTGGTGTCATCTGCATATCTGAAGTTGTTGATATTTCTCCAGGCAGTCTTGATTCCAGATTGGGGTTCATCCAACTGACATTTCACATGATGTACTCTGCATATAAGATAAATAAGCAAGGTGACAATATGCAGCCTTGACATACTCCTTTCCCAATTTTGAACCAGTCTGTTGTCCCATGTCCAGTTCTAACTGTTGCCTCCTGACCTGCATACAGATTTCTCAGGAGTCAAGTAAGATGGTCTGGTATTTCTATCTCTTGAAGAATTTTCCACAGTTTGTTGTGATCCACTCAGTCAAAGGCTTTGGCATAGTCAATAAAGCAGAAGTAGATGTTTTTCTGGAACTTTTGTGTTTTTTCTATGATCTAGAGGATGTTTCCCATTTGATCTCTGGTTCCTCTACCTTTTCTAAATCCAGTTTGAACATCTGGAAGTTCATGGTTCACATACTGCTGAAGCCTGGGTTGGAGAATTCTGAGCATTACTTTGCTAGTGTGAGAGATGAGTGCAATTGTGTGGTAGTTTGAAAATACTTTGGTATTGCCTTTCTTTGGAATTGGAATGAAAACTATCCTTTTCTGGTCCTGTTTTATGGGTTCCATCAGCCTAAAATCAGATTTTATGTGAACCTCTTTGCTTAAGTTTCTTGCATAATGGAGATGAAGGGTAACTTTGAATTGCATCTATTCATAAAGTCAGAGTTCTTATTCTCAGGAATGATTCTTTTCTGCCAATATACTGTCTTGGTTGGGCAGGAAGTTTCTTTTTTGCTTCCCTAGGCTGGTGGGTAGAGTTTTACTAGTTTCTTTTTCATAGTCAGGGTGTCTCTTTGAGGCTCCAGTTTTCTGAAGGAGGTTCTGTTAAAGTATCCTCCAAACTTGGGTGGCCCGGATCATGTTTCATGTTCCTTCATAGGCATTAGTACCCTAAAACTCAGGGTCTCAAGCTAGCATACACATCTGATAATTCCAGGCTAGGACCACTTCAGAGCTTCTTTATTCTTAGGTATGAGATCCTCTACTTAGGACACATGGGATATCCTTTCTTTTTTAAAGTATGGTTGTTTCTTCGAATTTTTTCTGGAGTTTGTATATTTAACTAATTTATTTGTAACTGGAGAAGAGTTCTCTCATGTAGCACTTTATACCATATTTTAAATCTTTAGCAGGTGACACTGTTCACTGGTGTTCCTACTGTGAAATTTGTACTGTCCGTTCATTCCACAAATCTTGTTTCTGTGTGTACTTTGTGGCAGGCACTATTCTAGGTGCTTGGGATACAGCAATGAAAGACGTTTGAAAAAGTGTTCTGAGCTCACGAATCTTACCTGCAGAGAGAAGGAAACAAATATTATGAACTAGAGTTACACGGCTTAATATGAAGACATCTTAAAAACACAATTATATAAAAAAATAAGCTCCAAAATAATATTCATGGTACAATATCCATTTTACAAGGTTAAATACATGTAACCTAGCATTATTTATGGATATATCATAGCTAGTAAACTATGAGACTTGTGTCTGATCCCTGGGTCAGGAAGATCCCCTGGAGAATGAAATGGCAACCACTCCAGTATTCTTGCCTGGAGAATCCCATGGACAGAAGAGAGTGGTGGGTTCCATGGAGTTGCAAAGAGTCGGACATGACTGAGTGACTAACACTTTGACTTTCATGTCGACTTTCAAGCTTAAATACATGTACCTTAGTATTATTTATGGACGCCTCATAGCCAGTAAACTAAAATTTTTATGTAGAAGAAGAACTACCATATTCAGAAAGAGGTAACCTCTGGAAGGAAGGGAGATTAGGCCCAGGAAGGACAATACAGGAAGCATCAGCTGCTTCCCTAATGTTTTAAGTTTTAAAAAAAAATGTATATGTAAAGCAAAAGTGGCAAAATGCAAAAATTTAATAAAATTGGATTGTTGTTACACCTTTGTTTTTGTTTAGTCTCCAAGTCGTGCCTGACTCTTTTGAGACCCCATCGACTGTAGCCTGCCAGGCTCCTGTGTCCAGAGGGACGCCCAGACAAGAATACTGGAGTGGGTTGTCATTTCTTTCTCCAGGAGATCTTCCCACACCAGGGATAGAACCTGTGTCTCCTGTATTAGTGGGCAGATTCTTTACCCCTGAGGCACCAGGTTAATATAATATGTTCTGCATTTTCTATGTGATTGAAATAATTCATTATAAACCAAAAATGCTAAATAGCTTTTAAGTGAAACTTAAAAAATAATAGAATAATGGACTAGAGATTGTCCTACTGAGTGAAGAAAGTCAGGCAGAAGACAAACACATGATACTGCTTATATGTGGAATCTGAAAAAACATTATAAATGAAGTCATTTGTAAGACAGAAATAGTGTCACAAATATAGAAAACAAACTTATGGTTACCAGTGAGGGGTAATAGTTGGGAGATTGAGACTGATATATACTTGTTACTGTATAGAATATAGAAAACTAATAAGCCCTACTGTAAAGTACATGGAACTCTATTCAGTAGTCTCTAGTGACTTGTATGGGAAAATAATCTAAAAAAGAGTAGACATATCTATATGTATGGTGCTAGTGGTAAAGAACATGCCTGCCAGTGTAGGAGATGTCAGAGATGTGGGTTCCATCCCTGGGTCAGGAAGATCCTCTGGAGGAGGAAATGACAACCCATTCCAGTATTCTTGCCTGGAGAATCCCATGGACAGAGGAGCCTGGTGGGTGGGCCACAGTACATGGGGTCTCAAAGAGTCCATTACGACTGAGTCCATATACACACATGTATATGTATAACTGACTCACTTTGTTGTACACCAAAAACTAACGTGACATTATATATCAACTATCCTCCAATAAAGCTTATAAGAAAAATAGATTACATAATGTGTTGCAAGATGAAAGTTATATGGAAAAGAGAAGAGGAAAAGTAAAGCAGAGTAAGTTATGTCAGGAAGGTTGAGGTGGGGGACAGGGTAGGTATGGTAGTCAGATAGTGTCCACTGAGAAGGCACCTCAGAGGTAACAGAGATTTGAGTGAAGACTTGAATGAGATGATCTCCTTCCTATGCAAGATATCAGTTGCTTTGCTGGAACCAAGGTGGTAGTCCTAGGAGAATCTGTGTGAGTGTATTATACCAGGAGAACTGGTAGGACTTAGCAATGAGACAATCTGGATAGAGTGCGGGTCACGTGGGTGGTGGATGTGGCCACCTTTCAGTGAGAAAGGAGATATGAGGAGACAAGTTCCAGGGGAAAGATAACAAGGCCTTAAGTTCTTTAGGGGAAGCAAAATTTACCCTGGAAGTTTAGTCAAAAGAAAATTCTTCTATGTGTTCTTCAGATAAGAAACAAAAATTTATGCACAGGACATATCTTCAACTATATTTTTCAAACAAATAGTTTTTTTTTTTTTTATGAATTCTCCTTCATGTAACCTGAGAATACTATAGAAAGTGAGTATCTGTGAAAGCAATCCTGCAGTGATCAGAACTGTCATTCGAGTAATAATCCTTTAACTGCCTCTCCTGGTCTAGGGATAAATTTTAGAGTACTTAAGCTTAGATCCAGAGGTATAGAGTAATTTCAGTTATGCCAGTTAATGCCACTTCAATTTCCTTTCCATCACACCAGCCCCTACCTAGTTCTCTCTCCAGAGCCTTGTAAGACTAAGTGCAATCCATCTTCACAGGATAGGCAGTTATCGTAATCCCCCCATCTCCTTTCCTTGTGTTACTGACACTAGTTTTCTCAACTGTTCTCTATATGAGCCATGGAGTATCTTCCAGGCCACCTCCACCCCCACCACTCTCTTTTAGCAAAGCTATTTTATTGTGTCACTATCTTGAATCCCTAGAAGTGTTTTAACAGCACATAATACCATGATCCTATATTAATGCAATCCAAGATTATATTAATGTTTCAATTAGCATCAACACATAAATTTTCACATGAACAACTACCATGCTTGTTTCTGCCATCCTATTAACAGTAGAAAGGTTAGAACCATGAGAATACCCTTTCACTTACTGTTAGGTACATCCAAATTTTCTTTGAGTGTAGTTGTTCAATAAGTAATGTGTATTCTAAAACTTGTTAACATCCAGGTCACATTTGCATCTTGTTTGAAAGATTGTAAAAGAATTTATCAAATGCTTCACTACATTTATCTTACCCCTTGTATATTATAATATTTTTCATGAAGAAAATAGAATAGCTTGTGAAACTCATTCTTAGTAATCTATGCTGACTTCATATAAAAATTCACACTTTTTTCCCCCTAAAGTTTCACATATCACATATTTCAAAATCTACTCTAGAAATAGATGCAAACTGATGTCATATATAACAATCTATAGTCTCTGGAATTTATATTCTCTTTTTAAATTCAGAAATTTTTCTTTTCTGTTTCAACACTGTCCATCACTACCAGTGTAGAAGGCAGGGCAATGCACTGGAAGCAAGGAACCTGAGTCTTAACTAGATTTCTCCTAGTTAGCTGTGTAACGTTGAGCAAGTTGCTTGATCCGTTTGTAAAAATTAGGGGTTTGAACTATAATTTACTGAGTGCTTAGTTTCTTTCATATGTTTATCCTTTTGATACTAATCTACTTAACATTCTTCTGATTTTTATGTATAGTCTCAGAGTAAACTGCTTCCCCTTGTGAATAATAGATGCACCACCCTGAAAAGTGGGCTTCCCAGGTAGCATTAATGGTAGAGAACCTGCCTGCCAGTGCAGGAGACATAAGAGATGGGGAGTTTGATTCCTAGGTCGGGGAGATCCCCTAGAGGAGGGCATGGCAACCAACTACAGTTTCTTGCCTGAAGAATCCCATGGACAGGGGAGCCTGGCAGGCGACAGTCCTTGTGTGCACATGTGCTAGGTCATTTCTGTTGTGTCTGGCTCTTTTGACCCTATGTACTGTAGTCCACCAGGCTCTTCTCTCCATGGGATTTTCCAGGCAAGGATTACTGGGTTGGTTGCCGTGCCCTCTCCAGGGGATCTCCCTCACCCAGGAATTGAACCTGAGTGTCCTGTGTCCTATCCCCTGCATTGCAGGTGGCTTCTTTCCTGCTGAGCCACAAGGGAATCTGGGCTACTGTCCATAGGGTCTCAAAGAGTTGGACACGACTGAAGTGACAGCGTGCATGCATCCTGCAAAGTAGTTCAATATCCAGGTTCATTTGGTTTCTTTTGTTCTTTCTTTAAAAAATATCTTTCTTGAAATATAATTCGCAGACCATAAAATTCATCCATGTGAAGTGTACCATTCAATGCTTTTTGGCATATTCACAGAATTGAATCACAACCATCTAAGTTTAGAACTTTTTAAATTCTTCTTAAATGTACTTGAGCAGCAGCTCACCCAGCAATCTGCACATGCTAGAGTGACAAATTAAGATCCAGGGCTCCAATCCTTCTTTTGAGTGTTTGTGCCATTCCTAGTTGGGTTGCCTCATTCAGAAGCTTAGCTTAGGGGGTAGTTCAAGATGAAGAGCCTGAAATTCCTCCTCCCAGGGACCCCACAAATATACAGCTATATATAGATCAATTCCCTCTGAAAAGAATCTGAGAACTAGCTGAACACCTGCTGCTAGTGAAGAATAAAAAGGACCACATCAGATGGTTGAGGGAGGCAGTGAAATGCTCTTACCAAAAACTCCACCCCTATCTTGGTTGCACACATAGAAAGGGGCCTCATGAGATGGGTGCTTCTCCCAGAGGGATGAGGGGCTGATGCCTCACATCAGGCACAGTAGCTCCTTGGATCTACACTGGAGAGATGAAACTCTAAATGTCAGACTTAGAAAACCAATGGGGCTGATGTTGAAGGGCCCTAAATTGATATCAGAAACCGAGACTCTACTCTTAAAGGTTTCATGTGTAATATCATTTGCCCTGAGATGCAGAGAAATAATAGCAGTTTGAAAAGTGCCAGGACTTATATGTGATGGAGAGTCATTTGAGAATCTAAAAGCATTAACTAGAGGAATGGGGGACAGTGGAAATGCTCTCTGGAGATGGAGAGAAGGACTGAAAGCTGCCACTGTCGCATTCTTCATCATCCTGCCAGCCCAGGTAGGTAAACTTGGACATGGGGATGGGCCATCATGGCCTTATCCCACTATTTTGCTGAAGGTTGAAAACTCTGGCAGTTTCAAGCGTCCCTCCACTCTGGCTGGGATGGGCATACACAAAAGTTCACAGCATTCTGCTCTCTAGCTAAAGTCTGTGAGTATGGGAAGATAATTATGACATACCTCATGACCTGACTGGGGCTGGCAAGTATTAGTGGTCGTGGCATAATGCTTGTTCCAGTCTGAAGACAACTCTACATTCCCCTGACCGCTGCCTGGAGCTGGTGAGCAGGAGCAGTCACAGCATTCTTCTGTCTGTGGCCTAAAGTCAATAGGCACAGAGACGAGGCACTCGAGTGCTTTATTGCTGAGGCATAAACAGTCAAGTCATTCTCTTTCTGCCTTTCTGAAGCAAGAGAACAGGCCCTGCCTCCTAAATTCTCCAGTTATCTAAGTAAATCCAGAGAGCACATGTGAATCACACAGGGACATCCCTGGATTGCCTGGCCCTGTGGCCAAGAGACTGTGTGTTCCTGAGCTTCACAGAACTCTTAACAATTATCAAGACAATGCTTGGCAGGTCACCACCACCAGGGCACTGCACAGACAGTAGGCTGAGACACAGCCCCTATCTTGCTGTGAGAAAGGCCTGTTTACTTAACCTGAAGCTTCATTCTGAGGGACAGGCTCTAGGTTTCCCATATATCTGAAAGTTAATGAGGCGCTTCCAGGGAATGAAAGCAGGGAGATACCATCCTTGCACACACTTTTGGCCTCACTACAACTTGGCAAGAATCTCCAGAAAGGAATTTTTATACTCATTAGGGTCCCCAGTTTATGCAACAGTCACCCAGGGAATGCCTCCACATCTGGTCAGGAGCCCAGCAGAAATTACAGTTGCAAACCCACAAGACAATATATATCTACATACTTTAAAAGCTGAGTGTCAGACTTCCAATCAGGCTGAAAATGGATGCTAAATGAGATTCCTATCCTTTTAGCCTCAACTAACAGGTCATGACACCACCTCAACAATCAGAGCACACTAATAATAAATTAGGAGAATTTCCTGGTTGTCCAGTGATTAGGAGTTCATACCTCCAATGCAGGGGGGCATAGGCTCAATTCCTAATAGAGGAACTAAGATCTTATATGCTCTGTGGCAAAAATAAATAAATAAATAAATTAGATTTGAGAGACAACAAAAAGATAAGGCAGGGCTGAATAAGAAAAATCATCTTCTGTATGAGGCCACTCCTTCAAGACTGAGAGAGGTGGCAGTTTTTTCCTAATACATAGAAGCAAACACATAGAACCAAGCAAGATGAGGAAATAGAGAAATATGTTTTAAATGAAAGAACAAAACACAATCTCAGAAAAGACCCCAGTGATACAGAGTTATCTACCTGACAAAGAATTAAAACAGTCATAAAGATGCTTACCAAATCAGGGAGAAAAATGGATGAACAATATGAAAATCCCAGCAAAGAGCTGGAAAATATAAGAAAAACAAAAACAATCAGGGCTAAAGAATATAATAACTGAAATGAAAAATATAGTAAAGGGAATCAACAATAGATTAGGACATACAGAAAAACAGATCAGAGATCTGGAAGATAAGATAATGGAAATAAAACAATCAAAATAACACAAAGGAAGAAGAATTTTTAAAAAATGCAATAGTATAATGGACTTCTTGGGCTTCCCTGGTGATGCTAGTGGTAAAGACCTGCCTGCCAATGCAGGAGACATAACACACATGGATTTGATCCCTGGGTGGGGAAGATCTCCTGGAGGAGGTCATGACAACCCACTCTAGTACTCTTGCTTGGAGAATCTCATGGACAGACGAGCCTGGTGGGCTACAGCCCACAGGGTCACAAAGAGCTGGACACAACTGAAGTGATTTAGTACACACAAGGGACTTATTAAACAACATAAGCACCCTAAAATTTATATTATTGAGGCCCTACAATAAGAAAAATAGAGAAAGTGGTAGAAAGCTTGTCTGAAGAAATAATGACTAAAATTTTCCCTAACTTGGGAAAGGCAATATATTGGGTTGGCCAAAAGCATCCTTTGGTTTTTAAGTAAAATAAGGACATAATTTTCATTTTCACCATGGATTTTATTGAATAAAGTATTTACCATTTTTTTTCCGCTACCTTCTGGCATTTTCAGGCAACTTCATAATTCCATCTTCCCAAACCTTTTTATCTTTTAGAGCAAAGAACTGTTTGAGGTGCCTTTTATAGTCTTCTAAGGAACTGAAATTTTTTCATTAAAAGAATTTTGTAAAGACTGAAATAAATGGAAATCTGAAGGTGCAATGTCTGACAAATAAGGAAGATTAACTAGATCTTCCTAGTCAAGTTGTAACAGGTTTTGCCTGGCCATCAGAAAAAAATACGTGGTCTTGCATTATCTTGATGGAAGATTATGTGTTTTATTGTTGACTAGTTCTGGACATTTTTGTTGAATACTGCTTTCAGTTAGTCTCATTGGGAGCAGTACTTTTTGGAATTAATCATTTGATTTTCCAGAAAGAGCTCACAACTATGGACTCCCTTCTAATCCCACCATATACACAACATCATCTTCTTTGGGTGAAAACTGGCCTTTGGTATGGTTGGTGGTGGTTAATTTCACTTGCCTTATGATATCTTCCATTCCACATTATTGCACAGTATACACTTTTCATCACCTGTCACAGTTTGTTTTAAAAATAGAATATATTTATTATGTTTCAATAGAGAATTGCATGCAGAAACACTGTTTCATTCACTAGTTTGTGTGGAACACAAACATCAAAGTGGTTAATGTAACCAAGTCAGTGAAAATGATTTCTGATGCTTGGTTTGGATATTTTGGGTAAGTCAGTTATCTGTTTCATGGTATACCATTCACTGTTCTCAATTAATCTCTCAATTTAGTTGCTATCAATTTCAAATGGTCTGCCCAATTGTGGATCATTGTCTAGTGACAAATCATCCAAAGGAAACTTGGCAAACCACTTTTGACATGTTCAACTAGTCACAACATCTTCTCCATACACTGAACAAATCTTTTTGGGGATATCAGTTTCATTTTTACCATTCTTAAAATAATAAAGTATAATATGCTGACATTTGCTTTTTTCCATCTTCAATATTAAAATTGCTACACAAAATTAAAGACATTTTGATATTTCTTTTAAAAAAGCACACTGATATGACAGCTGTCACATTACAATCTAACAAAAATGTTTTGAATGAAGTAAAAGACAACTAAGTGCCACTAGAGCGATCTTATGAATAAACTGAATGTAGGTTTTGGCCAATTCAACATCCAGGTATAGAAAGCACAGAGAATTCCATAGAGATCCACATTGAGACACTTTATAATTAAACCTAAAGAGGTTCATATTGAGATACTTTACAATTAAAACATCAAAAGTTGAGAGGACTTTCAAGTTGAGGAGGAATAAGATGGGGAGATCAACTTTCCCAAAACATATACATCAAAAATTCATCTCCATGTGGAACAGATCTTATAGAACAACTTCTGAATGATGGCAGAAGACCCCAGACTTCAAAAAAAGCAAAACGGTCTCCTCAGAATGAGTGTATGAGTTTCTTTAAGTGTTCTTGGTTGTTGAATGTTGCTCTCACCATTAGTCTTGGGGTTTTATCTTCCATGCTGTGTGGCCTGTGAAGTCTTGATGCTACAATATGGGGTTGAGCCTGAACCCCTGAGGTGACACAACCAAATTCAGGACTTTGGAAACCAGAGAACTCATGATCCCATGGAATATTAATTGGCAAGAGTTCTCCCAAAGGCCTTCATATCAACACTAAGACCAAGCCCCACCCAAAGGCCAGCAAGCTCCAGTGTTGGATGTCTCACACCAAAATTTTGAGCAAAATAAGAAAATTACATATTAGCAGACAGGTTGCCCAAAGCCATACCAAGTCCAGAGACAACCCTGAATACACTACTGTACATGGTACAACACTTCAAAGAGATAAGATCTATTTCCATCCACCAGAACACAAGTACAAGTTCCTCTAACTTGGAAACCATCACAAGACTCTGGTTCAAACCCCACTCATGGGGGACAGACTATACAGTTAAGAGGAATTCTGACCTTTTAGTTTGCAGAAAGGAGATCACAATCATGGTATATTAAACAAAATGAAAAGGCAGATAAACATGCAGCAGATGAAGGAATATGATAAAAACTCACAAGACCAAACAAATCAAGAGGAAATAGACAGTCTACCCACTTAAAGAATTCAGAGTAATCATAGTAAAGATGATTCAAAATATTGTAAATAAAATGGAGGCACTGATTGGAAAGATACAAAAAATGTTTAACAAGAGCCTGGAGAATTAGAGAATAGACAATCAGCAATGAGCCACACAATAGCTGAGCTTAAAAATATACAAGAAGCAACAATAACAGAATAACTGAAGCAGAAAAATGGATAAGTGAACTGGAAGATAAAATGTTTACTATAACTGAAGCAGATCAGAATAAAGGAAAAAGAACAAAAAGAAATGAGGAGAGTCTCAGACATATCTGGGACAATATTAAGTGCACCAACATTCAAATTATAGGGGTCCTAGAGGAAGCAGAGAGAAAGAAAGGGTATGAGAAAATATTTGAAGAGATTATAGACAAAAACTTCCATAACATAAGAAAGGAAACAGCCACCCATGTCCAGGAAGCCCAGAGAGTCCCATACATGATAAACCCAAAGAGAAACATGCCAAGATACATATTATCCAAACTAACAAAAACCAAACACAAAGAATAGATATTAAAAACAGTGAGGGAAAAGCAACAAATAGCATACAAGGGAATCCCCATAAGGCTAACAGTTGATCTTTCAACAGAAACTCTGCAGGCCAGAAGGGATTGGCAGGATACACTTAGAGTGATGAAAGAAAATAATCCTACAAGCAAGATTACTCTATCAGGCAAGAATCTTCTTCAGATTCAAAGAAGAAATCAAAAGCTTTACAAACAAGCAAAAGTTAAGAAAATTCAGCACCACCAAACTAGCTTTACAACAAATGCCAAAGGAACTTCTTTAGTCAGAAAACACGAGATAGGAAAGGCCTACTAAAGTAAACTCAAGACAACAAATAAATGGCAATAGGAGTATATATATCAACAATTACATTAAATGCAAAAGGACTAAATGCTCCAATCAAAAATCACAGATTGGCTGAATGGATACAAAAAGAAGACCCTTATATATGCTGTCTACAAGAAACCTCAGACACATACAGACTGAAAATGAGAGGCTGGAAAAATGTATTCCATACAAATGAAAATTTTAAAAAAGTGAGAGTAGCATTACTCATATCAGATGAAATATAATTGAAAATAAAGACCATTACAAGAGGCAATAAAGTACACTACATAATGATCAAGGGATCACTCTAAGAAGGACATGTATCAATTAAAAATACATATGCACCAACATAGGAGCACCTCAATACATAACACAAATGCTAACAACTATTAAAGGAAAATTGACAGTAACACAGTAATAGTGGGGGACTTTAATATCCCATTCACACCAATGGACAGATCATTCAGCAGAAAATTAATAAGGAAACACAAGACTTAAATGATTGGATCTAACTGTTATCTACAGGGCATTTCATCAAAAATAAGTAGATATCACTTTATTCTAAGTGCACATGGAATATTGTTCAGGATAGATCACAACTTAAGTGACAAACCAAGCCCTGGTAAACTTTTTAAAAAATTTAAACCATTTCAAGCATCTTTTCTGGCCACAATACTATAAGATTACATATCAACTGGAGGGGAAAAAACTATACAAACACATGGAGGCTAAACAATATGCTTCTGAACAACCAAGAGATCATTGAAGAAATCAAAGAGAGAGTAAAAAATACCTAGAAGCAAATGACAATGAAAACACAACTCAAAACCTAGATGCACTAAAAACAGTGTTAAGAGGGTAGTTTATAGCAATAGAAGCCTACCTCAAGGAACAAGAGAAACAACAAATAAACACTTAACCTTAACACTTAACACAACTAGAAAAGTAACAACAACAACAACGAAAGCCAAAGATAGAAGAAGGAAGTAAATCATAAAGAACAGAGCAGAAATAAATGAAAAAGAAATGAAGGAGACGATATCAAAGACAAATAAAACTAAAAACTGGTTCATGGAGAAAATAAACAGAATTGGCAAACCACTAGCCAGACTCATCAAAAAGAAAGAAAGAGAGAAAGAAGACTCAAATGATAAAAATTAGAAATGAATAATGAGAACTTAAAACAGACAACACAGAAATTCAAAGGATCATAAGCAGATACTACGAGCAACTATATGCCAATAAAATGGACAACCTCAAAGAAATATACAAATTCTTGGAAAAGTATAACCTTCCAAAGTTGAACCAGGAGGAAACAGAAACTATGAACAGACCAATCATAAACATGGACATCGAAACTGATACTGAAAATCTTTCCAAAAAGTAAAAGCTCAGGAATAGGTGGCTTCATAAGCAAATTCTACCAAAACTTTAAAGAAGAGGTAACACCTGTTCTGCTCAAACTCTTCCAGAGAATTGCAGAGGAAGCAAAAATCCCATACTAATTTTATTAGGACACCATCACCCTAATGCCCAAGATTCAAAAATCTTTAACAAAATTCTGGCAAAGAGAATCCAACAGCATATTAAAAAGATCATGTATCATGATCAAGTGGACCTTATCCAAGGGATGTAAAATTTTTTTAACATATGCAAATCAATTAATGTGAAATACCATAATCACAAATTGAAAGATAGAAAGCATATGATAATGTCAGTAAATGCAGAGAAAACTTGACAAAATTCACATGAATTTGTCATAAAAGCTCTCTAGAAAGTGGGCATAGAAGGAACATATCTCAGCATAATAAAGGCCATATACAAGAAACTCATTATTTTCCATTGAGAACAAATATTATTCTCAATGGTGAAAAGCTGAAAGCATTTTCTTGAAAATCAGGAAGAAGACAAATATGTCCACTCTCACCACTATCATTCAAAATAACTTTGGAAGTCTTAGCCACAGTAATGAGAGAAGAAAAAGAAATAAAAGGAATACAGATTGAAAAGAAGTAAAACTCTCACTGTTTGTAGAAGACATGATACTATTCACAGAAAACCCTAAAGATGTCATCAGAAAATTACTCAAGTTAATCAATGAATAAAGTCAGCAAGATATAAAATTAACACACAGAAATCTCTTGCATTCCTATACACTAACAGTGAAAAGTCAGAAAGGGGAATTGAGGAAACAATCTTATTCACCATTGAAACAAAAGAATAAAATACCTAGGAATAAACCCACCTAAAGAGACAAAAGACCTGTATGCAGAAAACTAGAAGACACTCATGAAAGAAATAAAAAATGACACAAACAGATGGAGAGATAGATCATGTTCTTGGATTGGAAGAATCAATGTAGTGAAAATGACTGCAGTACCCAAAGCAATCTACAGACTCAGTGCAATCCCTATCAAACTACCAATGTTATTTTTCACAGAACTAGAACAAAAAAATTCACAGTTCATATGGAAACACAAAAACTTCAAATAGCCAAAGCAATCTTGAGAAAGAAGAATGGAGCTGGAGGAATCAACCTTCCTGACTTTATACTAATAAGCTACAGTTATCAAGCCAGTATGGTACTGGCACAAAAACAGAAACATACACCAATGGAACAAGACAGAAAGCCCAATGATAAACCCACACACATATGGGCACATTATTTTGGCAAAAGAAGCAAGAATATACAATGGAGAAAAATCAGTGTCTTCAATAATTAGTTCTTGGAAAACTGGACAGCTACATGAATGAAATTAGAACACTTCCTAACACCATTCACAAAGATGAACTCAAAATGGATTAAAGACGCAATGTAAGACCAGAAACTATAAGACTCTTAGAGGAAAACATAGGCAGAACACTCTTTGACGTAAATCACAACAAGATCCTCTGTGACCCACCTCTCATAGTAATGGAAGAGAGATGATATGGGGAGGGTGGTGGGAGGGGGACTCAGGGTTGGCAATTCATGTACACCTGTGGTGGATTCATGTCAATGTAGGGCAAAACGAATACAGTATTGGAAAGTAAAAAAATAAAATAAAAATAAAAAACAGAAAAAAAATAAAGTTAAACTAAAAAACAATATTATACAGTATATTAATAATATATTAGTACATTAATATTATAATTATAGTAACATTATTAATTATATAATATTAATTAATATAATATATTAATTATAATATTAATACAATGTTATTTANTTTCAAGAGAGGGTAAGTGCTCTGTAGAAAGAAAGGACAAGGTAATATGATAAGTGTGCCTGGAACAAGGTGTGATGTGGGGTCACTCCTAACAGTGTGGTCAGAGAAGGCCACTCTAAGAAGGTCACAGAGGTCTGCATGGTCAGGAGGACCCAGCCCAGCAGTGAGCTAGGGACAGTTCATGGAAGGCCAGGGCAAGCCTGGAGTGGGAATGAGATGGACACATTCCAGGAGCTGTGAGCAGTGCTGGGGGTTCAAGAGGAAGGAGCTGAGGATGTCAGATGGACCGAGGCTAGATCACTGGGAACTTCCCAGGCTCCAGCAAGGGGCTGGGTTTTCTTGTGAATGTAACAGGAGGCCACTGCTAGATGTTAAACAAGAGGGTGACTTAGAAGAAGGCTTTGGCTGATATGTGGAGAATGGCTAGACTGAGCACAGTGGGAACAGGTGGACTCCTGGAGAGGCTGTTTTCAATTCCCTGGGCAAGAAATGATGGAGACTCGGACCAGCTGAGTGCGATGAGAAGCAGGTAGATATGAAGATGCTTTGGAGGTGAATTTGAGAAGGTATGAAGAATTCACGTTAAATGCCCAGACATCCTCTTTCACATGTCCAGGAATGACATTCTTTAGCAAGTTAATAACACTTATCCAAGTGTACTGAGAACTCGAAAGCCACTGATAACTATGATCATGGTAGAAAAATAGCATAGATAAATAAACACAGCTAAAATGAATCCAATACTTTATAGCATTGGAGTCATCTTCATCTGTTTCATTTCAGATAAACAAAAATCACATAACAGTGGATTTCCAGCTGTTTCTCTATCTTGATAAAACATAACCCAGCCTATATTCCTTACACAGTCTGGGATTCCTATTGTTGAAATGTAGTCACCCCTTTGCATTTTCCATATTTCTATAACATGTTGTCTACACGTTTGCTGTTTAATACTAATAAGCAATAAGTTTCTTCTGTGAAGAAAAAGATGTCTTTAAACTTTTTAACTGGTGTTGAACATCAGGACATCAGTAGATGAAATGGGACCAGAGGCTCTCCAAAGCATCTATAAATATCGTGTAGAAGTAGAATGCAGTCCACTGATTATGTTAAAAAACAAAAAAAAAGTTCTAAGCCAGTGTTTCATATTTTCACCAAGAAAGGGATGCAGTTTTAGACCAAAGGAATTGACCTCACCTTTTGGAATGAGCTACGGACTAGGAACCAGGGCACTCTTGAGTCCCAGTTCTGCCCCTGACTGTGTGTTTTCAGGAATGTCACTTCACTTCTCTCATCTTCCCTCTGCCTGTTCAGTAATAATGGCATTTGTCCGCACATTAGACAGCCTTGTTGTAACGATCAAGTGAGCTTTCAAGTTTGTAAGTACTTTGAAAACAGTGACATGCCAAGTTCAAGGCAGGGGTTGCTTACTCTTATGTCTTGGAGCCACTGTCTGACAACACTCACTCTGGGCCTGACTTCACGCTGATGAGCAGTGCCCGTGTCTTCCTGCCAGCCTCTCTGGAAACGATGCCCGTTGGACTGGATGATGAACCCTGCCATATGTAAGAGCAACCAACAGGAGCACCAAGCCACAACCCACGTCCAGGGTTTTGTGATTAAGAAGTTTGGAGACCATGCAAGTGTGAAAAGTTAGCACCTTAATTGTTGAAAACCCCCAAACAGTCCAAACTCGTAAATCATGAAAGGCCACTGTTTAGCAGACTGGAATGCTTTTGAAAAAGGCCAGCGATCAGAGATTGGCCTCGTTAATAACCACAGTAAAACCAGCTCTTGAAGCTCAAAGACGTAGCTAATTAGGGCAGAAAAATTCAACCTCAAATTAAGAGTGTGTGCTTGTGTGTGTGTGTGTGTGTGTGTGTGTGTGTGCATGCATTTCTGAAGTGCAAAAGCTTTTCTCCTGGAGAAGTATGTCTAAGTATATTTTGGACGTGTTCCAAGATCCACTGTAGGACAAAGCCGGTACTACAAAAATGTCAGGGCAGGGTTAATGAACTCCCAGGAGCATCTGTGTGCCCATCTGTCCAGTAAAAGGGGAAAATCAACTTCCTTACCTAGAAGACTGACTGATCCTAAACTTTGAAAAGAGTGAGACTCAAAAAAATTGAGATTCTCTGAGGATGTGTTAGGATGCTTTCCTGGGTTTTTTTTTTTTTTTTTCAAAGTTAAAACGTAGGTACATGACCCAGCACAGTTGGTACTTGAGCGTGTATTGAATCTGTCTGCATGTTCTAGATCATGGAGAGTTAGATGTAGATATCAGCTGGTGTTTGCCCTCAAGAAGCTTGTGTCTGCTGCAGACCAGAGCCTGTGCCAGGGAAGTCATTCCACATACATCTAAGTGTTACATTTTTGGAGATTTTTCTCTAAGCAGAGGTCAGCTGCAACTGCCTCAAAATTTGCCAGTGATGAAGACTATATGACTGCTTACAGCCCACTACCTGTTTGTCAGCTGTCTGATCAACTGAAACTTAAGAGTAGCCAAAAAAACCAAAAGCACAGCCTTAATAGTATTAATGTAAGATTATATCAGCCAGTGAACTGTCCCCACAGAAAAGAAATGGAGAATTAAGATATTCAGGGCAACAGTGCACCCCAATGCCCATTTTCCTCACCATGGATAACTGCCTACACTTGACAAAAGATCCATGAAAAAAAACAATAAATAAATTCAGAGGCACTGTGAGTCCAACCCCATGTGAGCCAAGCCCAAAGAAGAGCCTTTGAGATCACAGGTCACTTTAGTGCAAGGAGCTGTAACTGGTGCTTCCCAGGGAGCAGGTCCCCGGGAGAAGTCGTTCAGTGAGAAGAAGCACTTCCAGCAGGAGACATCAGGGAGTCTTCCTGAGTCATCAGGCTGTGTTTTAAAGGGTGTGTGGGATTCTGAGGGCTTCCCTGATAGCTCAGTTGGTAAAGAATCTGCCTGCAATGCAGGAGACCCCAGTTCGATTCCTGGGTTGGGAAGAGCCCCAGGAGAAGGGAACAGCTACCCACTCCAGTATTCTGGCCTGGAAAATTGCATCCATGGAGAACTTTATAATCCACGGGGCCATAAAGAGCTGGACACAACCGAGCCACTTTCACCCACTTTCACTTTGGGGGTTCTGAAGTAGGGAAACAGGACAGAATGGCTCTTATGACTCAAAGTGTGTTCTCTGGAACAGCTGGGCATCCCCTAGAAGCCTGTTAAAAATGCAGAATCTCATGGTGTATATATAAGTACATATATATATATATGTGCATACACACTCAGATACTGGAATACTACTCAACTTTAAAAAATAATGAAATAATATCATTTGCAGCAACATGGGTGAATGTATAGATTATCATACTAAAAGAACTAAGGCAGATGGAGAAAAACAAATATATGATAATTGTTTATATGTGGAATTTAAAACAATAACGCAAATGAACTTATTAACAAAAGAGAAATACACTCATAGAAATAGAAAANTATCATTTGCAGCAACATGGATGAATGTATAGATTATCATACTAAAAGAACTAAGGCAGATGGAGAAAAACAAATATATGATAATTGTTTATATGTGGAATTTAAAACAATAATGCAAATGAACTTATTAACAAAAGAGAAATACACTCATAGAAATAGAAAACAAGCTTATGGTTGTTTCCCAAAGGGGAAAGAAGTGGGAGGGATAAATTAGGAGTTCGGGATTAACAGATACACGCTGCTGCTGCTGCTGCTGCTAAGTCGCTTCAGTCGTGTCTGACTCTGTGTGACCCCATAGATGGCAGCCCACCAAGCTCCCCCGTCCTTGGGATTCTCCAGGCAAGAACAGTGGAGTGGGTTGCCATTTCCTTCTCTCATTCGTGAAAGTGAAAAATGAAAGTGAAGTTGCTCAGTTGTGTCTGACTCTTAGCGACCCCATGGACTCCAGCCTTCCAGGCTTCTCCGTCCATGGGATTTTTCAGGCAAGAGTACTGGAGTGGGTTGCCATTGCCTTCTCCAACAGATACACACTACTATATATTAAATAGATAAACAACAAGGANAGTGGGTTGCCATTTCCTTCTCTCATTCGTGAAAGTGAAAAATGAAAGTGAAGTTGCTCAGTTGTGTCTGACTCTTAGCGACCCCATGGACTCCAGCCTTCCAGGCTTCTCCGTCCATGGGATTTTTCAGGCAAGAGTACTGGAGTGGGTTGCCATTGCCTTCTCCAACAGATACACACTACTGTATATTAAATAGATAAACAACAAGGACCTATTGTACAATACAAGGAACTATATTCAATAGCTTGTAATAGCCTATAATGGAAAAGGATATGAAAATAAATATACATAAAATTGATTTATATATTACATATGTTTCTTTACATATATATATAATATATATATACAGAACTGATCCACTTTATACCTGAAACATTGCAAATCAACTTACACTTCAATTTTTAAAAATTATTTTTAGAAAAGAAAGAAATGGCAGAATCTTAGGAACTACCCCAGACCTATAGAATCAGAATTGGCAAATGAGTAAGATCCCTAGGTGGTTTGCATGGGAAAGCATTACTCTAGACCATGTGGAGTTGTCTCTGGCAGAATGTAATCTAGGGACAGCCACAGAAGAGGGGCAGAGAGGAAAAGTCAGAATACCCTCACTCCTCTAGTTGCAACTGTGAGACGGTAGGAAAAGTGGTTTCCATCTCTAAATCTTAGTGTCTTTGTCTGTAAAACTGCTCTGTAAGCTACATCCTGCCTACTTCTCCAGTCTGTTTTTCGCTTGTGTGTTTTCAAAGTGATAGAATGATTTTAATTTATTTTTAAAACTTTTTTATTGGAGTTCAGTTGCTTTACAATGTTTTGTTCATTTCTGCTGTACAGCAAAGTGCATCAGCTATACGTATGCATATATCCCCCTTTTTTTGGATTTCCTTCCCAATTAATGTCACCACAGAGCACTGAGTAGAGTTCCCTGTGCTGTGCAGTAGGCTCTCATTAGCTATGTTTTATACACAGTATCAATAGTATATATGTGTCAATTCCAATCTCCGGATTCATCCCATCTTCCCTCTTTCCTCGTCAGAATCGTTACCTTTGTTCTCCATGTCTGTGTCTCTACTTTTGCTGTATAAACTAGACTGTCGATAACAGTTTTGTCATACTCCACTTTGACGCATTAATATTTGTTTTTCTCTTTCAGATCACAAAGAGAAAAGTGAGATAACACATTGAAAGCACATCAGTGCTGAGTCCCCAGTTTCGCTGACCAACAACCAGCACGTTTCTCTCTCAAAGTGTCTTTGTTGAAAATGAAGCTGTTCTGTGCATCCACAGCTGCTGAACATTGGGTCTGCCAGCCTCTGTCCAGAGTTGCTTGCATGCATGGTACATGCATGCTAAGTCGCTTTAGTCATGTCCAACTCTGTGCGACCCTCTGGACTATAGCCTACCAGGCTCCTCTGTCCATGGGGATTCTCCAGGCAAGAATACTGGAGTGGGTTGCCATGCCCTTCCCCCAGGGAATCTTCCCAACCCAGGAATCGAACCTGCANGCTGACCAACAACCAGCACGTTTCTCTCTCAAAGTGTCTTTGTTGAAAATGAAGCTGTTCTGTGCATCCACAGCTGCTGAACATTGGGTCTGCCAGCCTCTGTCCAGAGTTGCTTGCATGCATGGTACATGCACGCTAAGTCGCTTTAGTCATGTCCAACTCTGTGCGAGCCTCTGGACTATAGCCTACCAGGCTCCTCTGTCCATGGGGATTCTCCAGGCAAGAATACTGGAGTGGGTTGCCATGCCCTTCCCCCAGGGAATCTTCCCAACCCAGGAATCGAACCTGCGTCTTTTATATCTCCTGCATTGGCTGGCAGGTTCTTTACCACTAGCGCCACATGCAAAGCCTCAGCAAGGCTTCCAGAGAATACTCTCCCTCAAGGGAACTGTCTCCAATGGGGGGGAGGGGGAGCATAGGCAGAAGGGAACCAAGGAAGGAGCGTGCTAAGGGCTGGGGGCCAGTTCCTCTTACAATATCTGGATGTCAAGGGAGTGCAGGTCTAAGAAAGCAGCAGGCCTATCCTCAAGGAACTCAGTCCAGCAGGAATTAGGACTTGTTCTGTAGTAGGCATTCAAGAGATGTTCCAAAGTACAGGCCCAGCTTGCAGGGCCTCTTTTTATGGTAGACTGGACCACCCCAAGGTGATCTGCTTTGGCTCAGGAAAGAGGAAAAAGACCTGGGTTCAAACCTCAGCCCCAGGTCTTATTAAGTGGGATTCTAGGAAAACCCCATCACCTCCCTGAGAACTGACTTCCTTGTATCAAAAATGAGACACTGGTAATAATACTGTCCCCAGGAGTTATTGTGAAGAAAATTGAATTGAAAGCAAACAAGCCATTTTTAAAAAATTTGTTCATTTTCTATCTTTCTCACTGAAAAGTAAAAATTCTCTGAAATCAAGAACTTGAATGTGTTGCTCATCATGGTATTTTCAGCACCTAGAACAGTGACTGGCACAAATGACATTCTTAATAAGAGCATCTTGAATGAAGGGAGAAATATTAATGTCCCTTATGCCCAGATACAGATCTTTCTGGAGTGAATTTACACTTTTATCCTTGCAATTAAAGTTCCAACCCCCAGTGCTGCCTCCTGTAATTCACATCTTATGCTTTGAATCAAGGTTGATCTGCATGGCCAGTAGACTACAGCAAAAGTGATGGTATCTCACTTCCAAGATTAGGTTGTAAGATGCTACGGTTTCTATTTCTCTTGCTCTATGGCTCTGTTGTTCTCTTGCTTCTGTATTTCTTGCTCTTAAGAAAGCCAGCTGATGAGTAGCCGCAAGCAGAGACTCATATGATAGGGACTGGATTCTCCTGCCAGCAGCCATGAAAGTGAGCTTGCAAGTCGATTCTCAGACCAATCCTCTAGGCAAGGTCTGGCCAGTGCATAGAGCTGGACTTCAACAGGTGAATGGATAAAGAAGAAGTGGTAACGGAATATTAGTTCAGTTCAGTTGCTCAGTCACGTCCAACTCTGTGACCCCATAAACCACAGCATGCCAGGCCTCTCCCTGTCCATCACCAACTCCCGGAGTCTACCCAAACTCATGTTCATTGAGTCGATGACGCCACCCAACCATCTCATCCTCTGTCATCACCTTCTCCTTCCATCCTCAATCCTTCCCAGCATCAGGGTCTTTTCACATGAGTCACCTCTTCACATCAGGTGGCTAAAGTATTGGAGTTTCAGCTTCAACATCAGTCCTTCCAATGANCCTTTCTTTGGGATTGGAATGAAAACTGACCTTTTCCAGTCCTGTGGCCATTGCTGAGTTTTCTAAATTTTCTGGTGTATTGAGTGCATCACTTTCACAGCATCATCTTTCAGGATTTGAACTAGCTCAATTGGAATTCCATCAACTTCACTAGCTTTGTTCATAGTGATGCTTCCGAAGGCCCACTTGATTTTGCATTCCAGGATGTCTGGCTCTAGGCGAGTGATCACACCATCGTGATTATCTGAGTAGTGAAGATCTTTTTTGTACAGTTCTCCTGGGTATTCTTGTCACCTCTTCTTAATATCTTCTGCTTCTGTTAGGTCCATACCATTTCTGTCCTTTATCGAGTCCATCTTTGCATGAAATGTTCCCTTGGTATCTCTAATTTTCTTGAAGAGATCTCTAGTCTTTCCCCTTCTGTTCTTTTCCTCTATTTCTTTGCATTGATCGCTGAAGAAGGCTTTCTTATCTCTTCTTGCTATTCTTTGGAACTCTGCATTCAGATGCTTATATCTTTCCTTTTCTCCTTTGCTTTTTGCTTCTCTTCTTTTCACAGCTATTTGTAAGGCCTCCTCAGACAGCCAATTTGCTTTTTTGCATTTCTTTTCCATGGGGATGGTCTTGATCCCTGTCTCCTATACAATGTCACGTCTTGAACATCAGTCCATAGTTTATTAGGCACTCGAGTTATCAGATCTAGTCCCTTAAATCTATTTCTTACTTCCACTGTATAGTCATAAGGGGTTTGATTTAGGTCATATCTGAATGGTCAAGTGGGGGAAATTAAATGGAGAAAGCCTTGTTAAGGCTTCAGAAGCAGGAGGATGGGCCTCTGACCTGCTTCTGATCTGCCTGGACACTGTCCAGATTCTGTGTCTGATTGCACGCACAGTAAGTCAGGTGACACTTTAGATAAGAAAGGGAGTGGGTCCTGGAATTCTTGAGCCCTCGGAACTCTGACTAACCCCCAAGGGTCTAAGAAGTCTTATAACTCACAAGGTGAAATAAACAGCATTGTTAAAGTAAAACCAGAGCTGCATTTTTGCATGCAAGCTGATGAGGATATCAGTTTTTGGCCTGGGATTATAATCAGAAGCCCCCAAAATTACAGTTTGAAGTTTCACCCGTGGGGTGGATACATCACTCAGGACCCTTTCTCTATTGAGACTCCAGATTGCTGTTAATGTGGGACTTTCTAGTTACTGTTCAAGTCTGGATATAAGTATCAGTTCAGTTTGGTGATATACAAGCTGTTACTTCTCTTTCTTTCTTTCTTTTTTTTTTTTTTTTCCTAAATGACTATATATTTGAAATTAAGTTAAATAATCTATTAAATGTTGAAATTATTTATTTGCATTAATGAGTGATTTCTTTTATCAGCAAACCCTTTGAACTTGAAATGAAAACTTTCAGGAAAATAGATGGCAGAGTAGATACCAGAGCTCGCCTTGTGTTAAGTGAGTGAAGTCTCTCAGTCTTCACTTAAAAAGAGATGTATCAGAGATTATATCTAACTCATTAATTACCAAAGGAAACTTTAAGATGTTTAGTCCAAAGAATCTAAGTACCAAATGTTGGATTGAGAACTAAATTAGATATACCAGTGGGTATTGTCCAGTAGGGCCATTAATTAGCCTCAATTCTGATACTATCTGTCTCATGGGAAAGAAAGTATTTTCATCTCCACCATACAAAAATATACAAACTAACTTCTGCCTCAACAGAGCTATAAAGTTCAGGCAATAGACTCAGTGGTCAAGAAGAGCACTGTACTGGGAGAACATCCCAGTTTCTTTTTTGAGTCTTAGATGGTGTTTCAGATACTGAGTTGATAAAAGAATGAATTTGAGGTATCTAACAAAACCACCTAAATGGAAACAGGGCAAGAATACATAAATTTAAGACAGAAAAATGAGGATAGAGTGAACCTGGGGGTAAAGCTGTACTCAGAAATTTATACCTGAAAGCATGTGATAACTCCTAAAGACAGATGGCAAACTCTACTATGAGGTTTCCAGTTCTCAAAGCAGAGAGGTAGCTAGGGGACTCCTAAGGTTATTGTTATGATTATAGGTGGTTCTGAAATACAGATGTTAGGTCTGATTTTTCATTAGGACACACACATACACAAAGCTGTTGGTTAAACTGTTGCCAGAAATGTTTGTAACTTCAGAAGCTGAAACCTATGGGACTAGAGAAGACCTCAGACCCTGAAGGTTCTTAGGTTTTCTGTCAAACTCCACTCTCTTGAGTGCTTCTACTCACAGTCCTTTGGTAACTAGACCAAGGTCATGGGCCCAACTCTGCTGTAAGAGCAGAGGCAACTCTCTGACGTGGCCCACTACAGTGTGTCTGGCTACGTTAAATTTCCATAGATATCACCTCAAGGCTGAGTGCTGAAGAACTGATGTTTTCAAACTGTGGTACTGGAGAAGACTCTTGAGGGTCCCTTGGACAGCAAGGGGATCAAACCAGTCAATCCTAAAGGAAATCAACCCTGAATATTCATTGGAAGATCTGAAGCTAAAGCTCCAATACTTTGGTCACCTGATGCAAAGAGCCAACTCTTTGGGAAATATCCTGATGCTGGGAAAGATTGAAGGCAAGAAGAGAAGGGGACAACAGAGGATAAGATGGTTAGATGGCATCACTGACTCAATGGATAGGAGTCCATTGAGCAAACTCTGGGAGACAGTGAAAGACAGGGAAGCCTGGTGTGTTGCAGTCCATGGGGTCGCAAAGAGCTGGACATGACTTAGCTACTGAACAACAACAATCACCTCAAAGGTTGGTAAGGTTGTATTAGTGGTGACAAAATATTAACCCCCCACCAAAATACCTATTACTATAGCTTATGTTCCCAGTCTCCTGAAAGATTCCTATCTAAGGAGTGGGGGAAGAATTGCCAAGAGAGCTCTTTAGGCAAAACACAGGGCTCAGAACAGAATTCAAGTCAAAAGTCAATCATAGAAGAACCAGAAGCCTGTTCTTTGCCTGATGTTGCTTCTATATTGTTTTGACGTTTTCTTCTTTAATCTCCCTATAGTTTCTACGTTTTAGCTAAAGATCCTTTTGAAGTGTCTTATCTTTTTTTCCTTTGTCTGCGTTTGGGTTTTAGAGATGGGACATACTAGATCTCTGTAGGTGAGTTTCATTCAAAGTATGAAAGGAATACTAGAGGGAAGAAAAAGCTATCTGAGACCAAAGTGGAGGTTACTTGTGTGGTTGGAACTAACCCATAGCTGCACTTCCCAGGAGCACATCTTTGCTCTAGCTTTAAAGGAAAACTTTATATAAATAGGTTCTTCTAAGGTCGATTCCCTGACTATGTTTTTACGTAGAGCTGGAGTGGAGACCCTTTTTCCCTGATTCATCATCTCTCAGTCTAGAAGTGCTATGGGATTTCTTCCCCAAACAGGATTAATGGAAAATGGTTTTCTCTTTGAAAGGATGCTGGAAATACAATCTCTTCATTGGTCTCAAGTTCAGGCAGATCATTTCCAAGATAAGTATTTTTTTATTGAACTGTTTTCGTCTTCCCAGTGAGGTCACCACTCTGCCTCCCCTGGAAGCCTCCCACACAGGGAACATCACACCATCACACAAGCCCTGGAGATCCTATCTTGCTGCCTTGGCCCAGGTCTGAAACCTGAGACATGGAGAGAGCAAATATGGCCTCCTCCTCTTCTCACCGGCAGAAATGTGAACCTTAGCACTTTGGGTGACAGTTTTGTGGTTTACAGATGGTGAGAAGTAATCATGGAATTGAAGCAGTAATCGTTTCAGCTGAGGGTGCTGTTTCAATCCCAAATGTTGGGTTTAAGGTTACAAAAACTCAGAGGAATTTTCCATTTTTATCAATATTTCTATAGGATAAATTACCGTAATGATAAGCTCCTGGAACATTCTGAAGACCAAGGTAACCCTCCCTTTCATAGGAGAAAAAGTTCTAAACATCACAAAATCTAGTCACACATATGCCCAGATACATTTTTTCACTACTTATACCAACACCATCATAAAAAATCCAACAGAACAGATCTGCCTAGAGCCACCTAAAAAATGTCTCCATATTTCCTGGGATTTTACTTACAAAAGATAGTTCTGAGTTAAGAAATCTCTCTAATGTTATAAATTATGCTCTACATTGAGGGATGCATGTGTGCACGCTAAGTTGCTTCAGTTCAGTTCAGTCGCTCAGTCGTTTCTGACTCTTTGTGACCCCATGAATCGCAGCACGCCAGGCCTCCCTGTCCATCACCAACTCCCAGAGTTCACTCAGACTCACGTCCATCGAGTCTGTGATGCCATCCAGCCATCTCATCCTCTTTTGTCCCCTTCTTCTCCTGCCCCAATCCCTCCCAGCATCAGAGTCTTTTCCAATGAGTCAACTCTTTGCATGAGGTGGCCAAAGTACTGGAGCTTCAGCTTTAGCATCATTCCTTCCAAAGAAATCCCAGGGCTGATCTCCTTCAGAATGGACTGGTTGGATCTCCTTGCAGTCCAAGGGACTCTCAAGAGTCTTCTCCCAACACCACAGTTCAAAAGCATCAGTTCTTCGGTGCTCAGCCTTCTTCACAGTCACATCCAATTCTTTGTGATGCAAAGGACTGTAACCCACCAGGTTCCTCCATCCATGGGATTCTCCAGGCAAGAATACTGAAGTGGGTTGCTGTGTCCTCCTCCAGAGGATCTTCTCCACCCAGGGATCGAACCCGAATCTCTTACATCTCCTGCATTGACAGGCAGTTTGTTTACCACTAGTGCCACCTAGACATCAATCATTGACACTTAGGTGTTGTTTAATAACTTTCCCCCTCTAACATCCTTTGTATCANATAATCAATTTGATTTCAGTGTCGACCATCTGGTGATGTCCATGTGTAGAGTCTTCTCTTGTGTTGTTGGGAAAGGGTGTTTGCTTTTACAAGGGAAACCCTTAGCTTTCAGTTATAAAATAAATAGGTCATAGGGGTATAATTTAAAGCACAGGGAATACAATTAATAATATTTTCCTAACTGTAAATGGTGACATGTTCATAACAGAAGGGACCATTCTCAAAAATGAGTTTGTGAAAGGCTAGCCTCCTAGCAAAAAAATCACCTGGTTCAGAAAGGAACCTCTACAACTATATTCTACCTTACGTGTGTATGTGTGAGGGTGGGGTGGGGAGGTGCTCTATTGTGTCTGACTCTTTGCGACCTCATGGCCTGTAGACTGCCAAGCTCCTTTGTCCATGGAACTTTCTAGGCAAGAACACCAGGGTGGATTAGCCTTTCCTTCTCCAGGGTGTCTTCCTTAACCAGGGATTGAAACAATCTCTTGTGTCTCCTGCATTGGCAGGGGAATTCTTTACCTCCGCGCCACCTGGGAAGCCACATATTCCACCCTGCAAACATAAATATGACTGGGGCTTTCTGTGTCCAGAATATACTTGTCTCTTGAGGAACACATATTTAGAGGCCATTCAGGGTATGAGGAAGCCACCAGAGACTGTGGATCTTGTACTGGCCGGGGGCTAGTCACAGAGGGACGCTGTCACATTACATGCTACTATACTGAAGGGTCAGGAACCTCAAGGAGAGAAGAAAAGGGCTACCCTGCAGGAGCTTTGACCTGTGCCTTCCCCAATTGGGTACTGAGGGGTTAAATAACTTCCCTTCCCACCCTGCCAGTGTGCACTCTGATAGCTGAACACAGCGGGAAGCAAGAGGGTGAGAGTGTTCTTTATCCGATCCTTGCTGATCTGTCTTCCTGGACACAGAGAAGGGTGGGAAGTGGATTTGGAGGGACAACAGCAAGCCATCCATTGCAGGAGAAAGTAGGGGAAGTTTTATCCTGGCCCCTTTCTTCTTTACAAACTTGCTTCTCTTTCCTGAAATCCAATTCCTACTAGTTCCCAAAACTTAGACTTGGTGAAAAGCAAGGGCAGCAAATATCTGGGATCCAATCCTCAGTGATCAAATCTCTGAGACCTTTATGATGTAAGGGACTGAACTCTGTATCTGTGATCTTTGCAAAAAGCACAGGTCTGGAGCCAGACTCTTCAAGTTCAAATCTTGCCTCTGCAACTTATTACATGATTCTGTGCCTCTTCATTTATCAATCAGTTCCTTTTAAGAACAGAGCATTTGAAGTGTTAGCAATTTCTGTCTATAAATGGGGCTTACCTTATCTATTTCTTAGTGCTGTTACAAGAATTAAACACAATAAAATATATGAAACATATAAAGCTAAGATTATAAAGCATGGTACCACACTGCCAATGTCACAGGCTTCTACTTTTCCTTTTCTTTCTCCCTATCTCCTTCCTTCTTTCATGTCATTCAGTCAATGATAGTCCTGGGCACTAAGGAGCCAGTGAGAAACAAATATATATGATCCTTGTGAGCCTGTAACTCATACCCACTGTGGGCTTCCAGATGATAAGCAAACAACTGAATCAATGAACAAGGTAATGTCAAGGGACGACAGGTGCTCCAAACCGCATAGAACCAGCATCTGGGTAGAGAGTGATAGTGGGTATTTGGGAGGATGAACTACTTAGTGTGGTCAGGGAGGTCTTCTGGAGGGGAATTTGAGCAGAGATGTCAGTGACAAGAAATATTCTGCATGGGAAGGTGAGGGGCGAGGGCGGAGGGGTGTTGGGGATGTAGCAGAAAGACCTAGGCTGAGGGAATAGAAATATGTGATCTCTAACATAGGAGAGAGCTAGGTGTATTCAAGGGACTGGGAGAAGAGGCAAGAGTGTTTCAAGCCTGGTATGGGACGAGTTGCAGTTGTAGTGTGGAAAGTCAGGATCTGAATCTGTACTTTAGTCTTGTTTAGACTGTCAAGATGAGTATGAAGATTAAGAAGGTACAGGAAAGCTTCTAGCAATGTACTGAGATGAGAGCCATCCCTGAGAGATAAGACAGTAAGGGAAATGTTGCCAAAGAAGAGGTCCTTAGAGCTGAGACTTGAAAAGGAGCAGACGACACTTGCAAAAAAGAGGAGGTGGGGCATTCAGCAGGAGGTGAAGGGCGTTTGGACACAGCAGAAGGAACACATAGAACGGTTCTGGGAAATGGAAATTATCTGATCATTAGCACTGAGGGTAGGGACTTGGAGTTGATTCTCAGATCCAGGGAGCAGATTTCCAGGGCTGCTTCTGAAAGCCTTCCAGTGCCTGTGCCTTTGGTATAGTGGTTGCCATGTTTGGCTGAGATTTTCAGCTCTGGGACAGAGCCCGTTTGTGTGCCGACTGGGTCTCTTGCATTTCACGTGATCTCTCAGCTGATCCTCAGAATAGGCCAGTCACCATCCAGAAGAGGATAGATCATCATACTCTCAAACAGATAAATTAGCTGGTCTCACATTGTGGAAAGAGCTTGGGATTTGAACCTCGTTCTTCTGCCTTCATTTAGCTTTTTGAACTCTTACAAACCACTTAATATCTCCAAGTCACAGTTTCCTCATTTGTAAAATGGAAACAACATGTCCTACTCTCCAGGAAAGTTGGAAAAATTAAATAACATGATGCATGAAAAACTGTATTTACGTTTGCTCTGTCCCCACCCTTCTGGGTCCATTTGCAATCTATATGTAGATTCTGAAGCATTTTGGATATCCTGTGATTGTCAGTCAGAGGGGCAGCATCACGGAATGCATCTGAGGAGCAGGTTTCCTCTGGATCAATCCTGGCCAGCGAAATAACTCTTCAGTCCAATATCCTTCCTGTAGGTTGGATACCCAAAAGCAGGTTGCTTGCTCTCCAAGGCAACTGCAGATGCTTATGTCAACAGAAGGGAGAGGGTCAGACATTTGAAAATAGAAAACAAGGTCAAAAAGCTCCATTTGGCTAGTGGATACTTCTCTTACAAACATTTTTACCTCCAAATGTAGAATTGTCTCATTTTCATAAACTCTACTTCAGATGCTGTCTGGGAAACCAGGCAGTGTGCCCCAAGAACCTATAGAATGATAAAACCTGTGATCTTTGTGAAGCAAATATCCCATGCCTTTAGATAAATATTTTTAGTCTGTTAGTCTCAATTTGAATATTTGAGTGGATTTCTTACTGCACAAAATGTTTTGTTCCAACTCCAGCTCAGTGGATCTCTAAGGTGAAAGTGTACATGATTAATTTTGTTCATAAACACATTGGAAAAAGGAAAAAAAGGCCCTGATGTACATCAGCATTTTAAATGCTGTGACTTTGATTCAATTTAATTACCTCCTCCCCATAGTTTTAAATTGAAAGTCTTCAAAATCAAGAGCTGCTGCTCATAAACGTAATTACTTTCCCTGGTAAATGAGAATGAGTTCGGAAATGAAGGGCTTGCAGGTGCAGGCATCATGAGGGGAGAGAGTGAGGAGCAAGCAGAGCATTCAGAGCCCTGGCTTGTAGGTCTGGCACTGTGACTGCCAATCTGCTAAACTCTTTCTCAACACCATGATCTCTTTTTTATAAAAAAAAAAAAAATACAGTTATATATGACTGTACACAGAGGAACTGTATAAAAAAGATCTTAATGACCCAGATAAACATGATAGTATGATTACTCTGGTCACTCACCTAGAGCCAGACATCCTGGAGTGTGAAGTCAAGTGGACCTTAGGAAGCATCACTATGAACAAAGCTAGTGGTGGTGATAGAATTCTAGATGAGCTATTTCAAATTCTATAAGATGATGCTGTTAAACTGCTGCACACAATATGCTAGCAAATTTGGAGAACTCAGCAGTGGCTACAGGAATGGAAAAGGTCAATTTTCATTCCAACCCCAAAGAAAGGCAATGCCAAATAATGTTCAAACTACCTCATAATTGCACTCATCTCATATGCTAACAAAATAATGCTCAAAATACTCCAAGCTAGGCTTCAACAATATGTGAACTGAGAACTTCTAGATGTTTAAGCTAGATTTAAAAAAGGCAGAGGAACTAGAGATCAAATTGCCAACATCTGTTGTATCATAGAAAAAGCAGGAGAATTCCAGAAAAACATTTACTTCTGCTTCATTGACTATGCTAAAGCCTTTGTGTGGATCACAACAAGCTGTGGAAAATACTTAAAGTGATCGGAATACCAGACCACCTTATCTGCCTCCTAAGATATCTGTATGCAGGTCAAGAAGCAACAGTTAGAACCAGAAATGGAACAACAGACTGGTTCCAAATTGGGAAAGAAGTACATCAAAGCTGTATATTGTCACCTTGCTTATTTAATTTATATGCAGAGTACATCATGCGAAATGCTGGACCAGATGAAGCACAAGCTGGAATCAAGACTGCTGGGAGAAATATCAATAACCTCAGATAAACAGGTGACACCACTTTTATAGCAGAAAGCGAAGAGGAATTAAAGAGCTTCTTGATGAAAGTGAAAGAGGAGAATGAAAAAACTGGCTTAAAACTCAGCATTCAAAAAATGAAGATTATGGCATCTGGTCCCATCATTTCATGGCAAATATATGGGAAACAATGGAAACATGGAAAGACTTTATTTTCTTGGGCTCCAAAATCACTACAGATGGTGACTGTAGCCATGAAATTAAAAGACACTTGCACCTTGGAAGAAAAGCTGTGACCAACCTAAACAGCATATTAAAAAGCAGAGACATTATTTTGCTGTCAATGGTCAGTCTAGTCAAATTATGTTTTTTCCAGTAGTCATGTATGGATGCAAGACTTGGAGCATAAAGAAAGCTGAGCACCAAAGAATTGATGCTTTTGAACTGTGATGTTGGAGAAAACTCTTGAGAGTCCCTTGGACACAAGGAGATCAAACCAGTCAATCGTAAAGGAAATCAGTCCTGAATATTCACTGGAAGGACTGATGCTAAAGCTAAAACTCCAATACTTGGGCCACCTGATGCAAAGAACTGACTCATTGGAAAAGACTCTAATGCTGGGAAAGATTGAGGGTAGGAGGAGAAGGGGATAACAGAGGATGAAATGGTGGATGACATCACCAACTTGATGGATGTGAGTTTGAGCAAGCTCTGGTAGATGGTGATGGATAGGAAAGCTTGGCATACTACCGTCCATGGGGTTACAAAGAGTCAGATGCGACTCAGCAACTGAACTGAACTGATGGGTATATACACACTCACAGGTGCACACACACTGGAGGCAATGTTGCCTAATGGAATGTAGTTGGTTTAGAAATCAGATGGATATGGCTTTGAATCTTAGCTCTTCCACTTTAGGGGCCTCCCTTTTCCCCTTCTTTCCTATTTTGTTTCAGTCAGAAATATTCATGGTATGTTTGGCTGGGTATACTGTGAGTAAACAAACTGATGTGGAAAAAATAGGATAGATGATCTATAAAATATTTTCTAGTCCTGATCAGTTATGTTATACAATTGTGGCAACCATATTCAGAGCTTGTCACTTTCACCCAGGACCCTAAACCTGGCAAAGATCTGGTATGCAGAAAGGAGAAGGTGATCTTGTATATTCTCTACTTATTGACCGTGACCTTGGGGAACAGAATGAATGTCCCTGAGCTGTCCCTTCCCACAGTGAATCAGTGTCCACTTTTCAAGCTGCCTCCCAAAACTGTTGTGAGGATCTGAAATTTGAAAAATGTGAATGCAAAACAACTCAGCTAAAAAGATCACTCCAGAGAAATTGGGATGTTGAGTGTTCAGGTGGGAGTGTGAAATTAGGGCTGGGGTGGAGGTGAGTTCCTGAGTATGTGAGGCAAAGAAGCAAATGCCACACCACTGTCCTTTCCATGGCCTTCAGAGCGTTGTCCAGTCTGAGTGCCTGCTTGGCCCGGTGCAGAGCAGGCTCAGCCCTGTATTGCTGGGCACAGGCAAGGGGTTGAGCACATAGGTTCAGGGGAGACTGAACGACCAAACCATCATTGCACCCACCCTGACAACCACACAGAATTTAAAATTCACAGTGACTCCCTCACGAGGATGCAAGTTGTCCATGTGGCCCACAAATATCAGGGACCCCCACAGTCTGTCCTCAGGGCCAGTTATTTTTAGACTTCTGTCTGCACTTGAGATCAGGTTACTAAATATCGAAGGCACCCTGTGGGTGAAAATCTCACCAGATCTAGGAGAAATGTGAAGTATGTTTGCAAAGAGAAATAGGTTCTCATTCCTTCTAAAATTTCCCATCTTTTCTACTGTCTAAGAGGAGCTCTCTGCAATGTATTTTAGTCTTTGGTTTAATATGAGGGAACTGTGTTTCCTTTGAGTGAGCTATATGATTAGGTGTATACTTATAAGCAGGAATAGAGTTCTCCCCTACTTATTCTCTTCTGTCTGGATGACTGGAATTTTAGACAGGCTTCAGAGCATTCCCCAAGGTAACACTGAGACCTAAATGTCCCTGTTCACAGAGAACTTCTTCTCTGCTCACTCTGGAGACAGAGGTGTTCATTGTGGGAGATGATGAGTGCCTTGCGTTCTTTGATCCTTCTGTCTATCCCACTGTTGAGCACTTCCCTTAATCAAAATTTACTGCAAAGGGAAAGGTTCATAGCTATACAGGCATACCTCAAGAAACAAGAAAAAAGTCAAATAAATAACCTAACTCTACACCTAAAGCAACTAGAAAAGGAAAAAAGGAAGAACCCCAGGGTTAGCAGAGGAAAAGAAATCTTAAAATTTAAGGCAGTAATAAATGCAAAAGAGACAAAAGAGACCATAGCAAAAATCAACAAAGCTAAAAGCTGGTTCTTTGAGAAGATAAATGAAATTGACAAACCAGACTCATCAAGAAACAAAGGGAGAAGAACCAAATCAACAAAATTAGAAATGAAAATGGAGAGATTGCAGCAGACAACACAGAAATACAAAGGATCATAAGAGACTGCTATCAGCAAATATGTGCCAAGAAAGTGGACAACTTGGAAGAAATGGATAAATTCTTATAAAAGTATAACTTCCAAAATTTAACCAGGAAGAAATAGGAAATCTTAACAGATTCATCACAAGCACGGAAATCAAAACTGTAATCAGAAATCTTCCAAAAAAACAAAAGCCCAGGACCAGACGGCTTCACAGCTGAATTCTAACAAAAATCTAGAGAAGAGCTAGATTCTAGATCAGCTAGAAGAGCTGATCCTACTCAAACTCTTCCAGAAAATTGCAGAAGAAAATAAACTTCCAAACTCATTCTATGAGGCCACAATCACCCTAATACCAAAACCTGACAAAGATGCCACAAAAAAAGAAAATCACAGGCCATGTCACTGATGAACATAGATGAAAAATCCTTAACAAAATTCTAGCAAACAGAATCCAACAACATATCAAAAAGATGATACATCATAACCAAGTGGGCTTTATCCCAGGAATGCAAGGATTCTTCAATATCCACAAATCAATCAATGTACTACACCACATTAACAAATTGAAAAATAAAAACCATATGATTATCTCAATAGATGCAGAGAAAGCCTTTGACAAAATTCAACATCCACTTTATGATAAAAACCCTCCAGAAAGTAGGCATAGAAGGAATATTCTTCAACATCATAAAATCCATATATGATACACTAACAGCAAACATTATCCTCAATGGTGAAAAATTTAAAGCATTTCCCCTAAAGTCAGGAACAAGACAAGGATACCCACTCTCAGCACTACTANTTATGATAAAAACCCTCCAGAAAGTAGGCATAGAAGGAATATTCTTCAACATCATAAAATCCATATATGATACACTAACAGCAAACATTATCCTCAATGGTGAAAAATTTAAAGCATTTCCCCTAAAGTCAGGAACAAGACAAGGATACCCACTCTCAGCACTACTATTCAACACAGTTTTGGAAGTTTTGGCCACAGCAATCAGAGAGGAAAAAGAAATAAAAGGAATCCAAATTGGAAAAGAAGAAGTAAAACTCTCACTGTTTGCAGATGACATGATCCTCTACATAGGAAACCCTAAAGACTCCACCAGAAAATTACTAGAGCTAATCAATGAATACAGTAAAGTTTCAGGATATAAAATTAACACACAGAAATCCCTTTCATTCCTATACTCTAACAATGAAAAAACAGAAAGAGAAATTAAGGAAACAATTCCATTCACCATTGCAATGAAAAGAATAAAATACTTAGGAATATATCTACCTAAAAAAAAAAAAAGACCTATATATAGAAAACTATAAAACACTGATGAAAGAAATCAAAGAGGATACAAACAGATGGAGAAATACACCATGTTCATGGATTGGAAGAATCAATATAGTGAAAATGAGTATACTACCCAAAGCAATCTATCAATTCAGTGCAATCCCTATCAACCTACAAACAGTACTTTTCAGAGAGCTAGAACAAATAATTTCACAATTTGTATGGACATACAAAACACCTCGAATAGCCAAAGCAATCTTGAGAAAGAAGAATGGAACTGGAGGAATCAACCTGCCTGACTTCAGGTTATACTACAAAGCCACAGTCATCAAGACAGTATGGTACTGGCACAAAGACAGAAATGTAGATGAATGGAACAAAATAGAAAGCCCAGAGATAAATCCACGCACCTATGGACACCTCATCTTTGACAAAGGAGGCAAGAATATACAATGGGGAAAAGACAATCTCTTTAACAAGTGGTGCTGGGAAAATTGGTCAACCACTTGTAAAAGAATGAAACTACAACACTTTCTAACACCATATACAAAAATAAACTCAAAATGGACTAAAGATTTAAACATAAGACCAGAAACTATAAAACTCCTAGAGGAAAACATAAGCCAAACACTCTCTGACATAAATCACAGCAGAATCCTCTATGACCCACCTCTGAGAGTAATGGAAATAAAAGCAAAAATAAACATATGGGGCCTAATTAAACTTAAAAGCTTTTGCACAAAGAAGGAAACTATAAGCAAGGTGAATTGACAGCCTTCAGAATGAGAGAAAATAATAGCAAATGAAGCAATGGACCAAAAATTAATCTCAAAAACATACAAGCAACTCCAGCAGCTCAACTCCAGAAAAATAAATGACCCAGTCAAAAAAATGANAACTTAAAAGCTTTTGCACAAAGAAGGAAACTATAAGCAAGGTGAATTGACAGCCTTCAGAATGAGAGAAAATAATAGCAAATGAAGCAATGGACCAAAAATTAATCTCAAAAACATACAAGCAACTCCAGCAGCTCAACTCCAGAAAAATAAATGACCCAGTCAAAAAAATGAGCCAAAGAACTAAACAGACATTTCTCCAAAGAAGACATACAGAAGGCTAACAAACACATGAAAAGATGCTCAACACCACTCATTATCAGAGAAATGCAAATCAAAAGCTCAATGAGGTACCATCTCATGCTGGTCAGAATGGCTGCTATCCAAAAATCTACAAACAATAAATGCTGGAGAAGGTATGGAGAAAAAGGAACCCTCTTACAGTGTCGGTGGGAATGCAAACTAGTACAGCCACTATGGAGAACAGTGTGGAGATTCAAAAAACTGGAAATAGAACTGCCATACGACCCAGCAATCTCACTGCTGGGCATACACACCGAGGAAACCAGAACTGAAAGAAACACCCCAATGTTCATCGCAGCACTGTTTATTATAGCCAGGACATGGAAGCAACATAGATGTCCATCAGCAGACAAATGGATAAGAAAGCTGTGGTACATATACATAATGGAATATTACTCAGCCATTAAAAAGAATAATTTGAGTCAGTTCTAATGAGGTGGATGAAACTGGAGCCGATTATACAGAGTGAAGTAAGTCGGAAAGAAAAATACCAATACAGTATATTAACACATATATATGGAATTTAGAAAGATGGTAATGATAACCCAGTATGCAGGACAGTGAAAGAGACACAAATGTGTAGAACAGTCTGTTGGACTCTGTGGGGAGGGTGAGGGTGGGATGATCTGAGATAATAGCAATGAAACATGTATATTGTCATATGTGAAACAGGTCGCCAGTCCAGGTTTGATGCATGAGACAGGGTGCTCGGGGCTGGTGCACTGGGATGACCCAGAGGGATGGGACGGGGAGGGAGATGCAAGGGGGGTTCAGGATGGGGAACACACATACACCCATGGCTAATTCATGTCAGTGTATGGCAAAAAACACTACAATATGGTAAAGTAATTAGCCTCCAATTAAAAAAAACTTAAAAAAAAATCTCTTCTCTCATCAGGGTGGAGACTGGGTGGCAAGAATAAAAAAGCAAGAGTGGACCATTCTCTAATTGTCGTCTATAATCATTATCATCAGGGCAGACACTATTGGTTATCTACTCAGGCTGCGGTCCCCATTTCTTCTTTGTAGGCAGATTCCTAATTTTGTCCTTATATCCGCTTTCTTCATGGTAGCCATGTGCCCAGGGAAGGATAACTCCTGTGTTGAGAAAGAAGCTGATTATGGTGTTCCATTTTTCCTGTCAGAAATTGATTTATGTATGATGTATAACCCAGTTCTGGCTGACAAAATAAGGGGTGGGGTTACTCCTGGAAAATATTTTACTTGTTTTTCTGTTGGAACTTGTAAAGTCTGCACAAGCTCTCTGGAACTGCAGCAGCCATCTTGTGACCATTGAGAGAACTAGCCCAAGGGCAAAGGTGATATGCTAAGGATGGCAGAACGGAAAGCTGAAACAAACTTGAATTCATAGGGATACAAATAAGCCCGTGAAATACCCTACCTTGAAGCCATGCTACCTTGGGATTTCTTGATTTTTAAAGCCAGGAAAGTGAGAGTTGTTTTTCATTGGCAGCCAAAAGAATTGGACTTATGCAAAAATTTGCACTAAGGCAGGTTTCACATAACAACAAGAAGAAGGGGAATGTGGGATCCATTATCCAGCCTGGCTGGGCCAAATGCAGTATGCTAGAGGCATTAGATGGTGGGACTTGATTGGATCATGGCACTAGGCAACAAAAGAATGGGTTAATTTATCAGCTGTCATTATCTGAAACCAAGTGCTCATTGAAGACAAGGTTTGGGAAAACCAAGTGACAGTTACCATACAACTTTATAGAAAACTAAAAAAAAAAAAACCACACACGTTTTATAGGCTAGGATAATTGCTTCTATTTCACCTATACAACTTAAAGAGAGAGAATGTCAAGTTCAAATTTCTAATTCAGGGACAGGCTGAAAATTATGATTTATCTAGGTCTAATTATCTATTGTTGAAAGGCTAAAAACAAACACCAAATTTGATTCATTAGATTGCCAAATTACAAGGTCATTGATATCACTGATGTTCTGGGTCTCTTATGTGAAAGTGAAGGCATGCATCAGCAAGAGGTAAGCGCTCAACAAAAGTAGAAATCTATAGCAAGAGTTGGATGATGAGTTAGTCTGGATTCTCCAGAGAAATATAGATAGATAGATGGATGCAAGAGTGCTAAGTTGCTTCAGTTGTCTGACTCTTTGTGATCCTATGGACTGTAGCCCACCAGGCTCTCTGTTCATGGGATTCTCCAGAGAAGAATACTGGAGTGGGTTGCCATGCCCTCCTCCAGGGTATCTTCCCAACCCAGGGATTGAATCCATGTCCCTTATGTTTCCTGTATGGGCAGGAGAGTTATTTACCACCAATGTCACCTGAGAAGCCCATAGATATACATAGATAGATAGAAGTAGAGAGAGAGACACACACGCACAGAGAGCACAAAAGATTAATTTATTATAAGGAATTGGATCACATGATTATGAAGCTGAGGAGTCTAAAATCTGTAGTCAACAAGCTGGAGGCCCAGGAGAGTCAATGTTTTCTAAGTTCTAGTCTTACTGAGGCAGGAAAAGGCCAAAGTCCCAGCTCAAACACAGGCATAGAGAGTGAAGTCTCCCATATTGAGCCTTTTTATTCTATTCAGGCCTTCAACAGATTAGAAGAGGCCCACCCATACTAGGCAGGGCAATCTGCTTTACTCAGTCTACCAATTCACACTTTAATGTCATCCAGAAACAGTCACAGACACACTACAGAACAATGTCTGATCAAATGACTGGGCACCCCATGATCCAGTCAAGCTGACACATGATGTTAACCTATAATCTATAATGATAATGAAGAGTCCTCTAAGTCCTCAATTTCCCCTGACCCTTCCTTGCTCTGCAAAGTAGTCATTCCCCCTCTCTGATGAAGCTGTTTTCTCTACTATAGGCTTTACAATAACCCAGCAAGGAGCCAACTCTTCTCTTTCCTAATCACACAAATGTCTCCATTCCCTGCCAGGTTTTATATTGAGAGCCATATCCCAGAATGTGTATTGTGAGCCAATTGCAAAGTTAAACCCAGGAGGAGATTATTTCAACACCAACTGGAACTGTAAGAACTTGCTAATTACTTCAGCAAAATTTAGTAAAGATCAATTTGAAGGGATTCTGAACATCTAGGATCAAGGAAAGAGGAGCAGACTTCTAAGTGAAACTAAATTTGTTAATATGCATGAACCAACCAGAACATCTGAACTCAATACGTTGGCTCAATGTATTCTAACTATTTGCATAGTGATACAAATCCTAGACATGACAGTGGGCCATGCTATAGAAAAATAAGTTGCCAGAAGTTCCTTGTTACATGGGGAAGAAGAAATTCAAAGACTGAGGAGACAGCAATCTTAGAATGGATTTATCCAGAAAGCCTCACAATTCTACACTCTAACTGTATGTCCCGTGAGCGGACCCAGAAAACCCTCACTTCACCAGGCATTGGACATTGATTAGGGGGCTTCTGCATCTTTTGAAGTGATTTGGGAGACACAAATCTTTTAAAGGCAGTGTAGTGATTATTCTCTCTAGGCCAAGGATGGTGGCTTTTATTTTCCCTGTGATGTCTGAAACAAAGTTATATACTGAATCTTAAGTAGGAATAAATACAACAAGCAGTTTAGAGGGATTAGGAACTGATGTGATCACTGTAGGAAAAGAGGAAGAGGGCGGATTAGAAATATGTAGAATATTAGAATTGTTAGAAATAATGTGCCAACATTGGGAGCCTGGTTGATCTTAGAAAACATTAAATGGTAGGGGCACCATTTCATTTGGTGGTGTGTGTCCGTGTGTGTGCTTTTCTAGCAGTGGCCACTACTAGGTGAGAAAGAGAGTAGTTAGAGCTATATGTGGTTGAGACTTTTCTAAATATGTGTATTTGTATAAGAAAGTGACAAAGGGGTAAGGGAGCTGATGGCATTAAAAGGATTCAAGTCTTGATTTATGGGAAATAGGTTAGACTAGGAGGAGAGAAACTGGAAGAGGATAGTAAGAAGGAAGTGGAAGAAAGAAAGCTTTATATATCTTGATGAGGCTGGAAACTGAAGATCAGATGAGGAAATAGAATGGCAGAGACTGGCTAGCTATTTACCAAACACATTCCTTCTTTCTTCTGGACCACAGGTAGGTTTTTTCCCTATCTTTATTATGAACATGTGTGAGTTCTGGACAGTGGACTGTGGGTAGAAGTGTTGTACTCTAATCCTAGACCTGACTCATGAAAATTTCCACATGTCATCTGCCATGCACTTTCCCTTCTTTGTCAGTCTCTGATGTCACCTGGTGAAAATGGTGAAGGCACGAGATAAAAGGAACCTGTATCTTTAAACAGTTGCTTGAATGAGAGCTTCCCATGAATCAGAAACAGGCACCTTGACTCTAACAGGGTAAGGAATAAACTTATATTGTGGTAAAACACTGATACTTTGTATTTTATCTGTTACAACAACTAGTGTTTCCTAATTAATATAGTTCTTTTTTTAATGGAGGGAAAATTGTAATTAGGCTATTCCAAAGGAGACACAGCTCCTGTTGATAAGAAGGTCCAGAGAGTAGTCATGTAGCTAAAGTGGAGGGGATACATGTTATTAGTAGGAGGAGATAAAAAAAAAAAAAAAAAACTCTATGTTGGATGTCAACATAGATATTAATGTCATCCAAGATGATGAGAAGTGTAGATCATGAATCAAAATAATCTGATAGCAGCCAGTATTATTGGATGCCCAACATTTTGCCTTCACTTATAACCATCAAATGTGGTAGGTGTTACTATTAGCCTCTTTCATAAACAGGGAACTTCAGCTTTAAAGAGGCTAAGTAACTTGCACAAGGTTTCTGAGTTTAAACTTGAACTCAAACTATTTGATTTCAAAGTCTATATTCTTAAGTACTACATGAAAGTTTAACTGTACAACATGGATTTAAACTTTAAAACTGCATCTATGTTATAAACCAAGATGTTTCAAAATATAAGAGCAAGAATCTCTGAGTTAAATATTGATGTCAATAATCTTAAACAATTTGAATATATTAATTTCTTTACATTAATAACTATGTTGGTGCAGACCCTACAGTCTAGGACATAGGACTCTCTGATAGCTGTTTCTGTGGTTTTTTGAAGTCTCTTCAGTATTTTACTAAAGACTCTTCATTGGATATCTTTGAACAACCACGTCATCTAGTCATCTGAGCCTCACTACAGTAAGGAGTGAACAGCGTCAGAGAGACAAAATGACTTATACCAAGCATTAATCAACAAAGTTGAGTCTCTGATCCCAGCTCTGTACTTGGTTTCTGTGTGAGTTAGACCTTATGTATGCATTTTGTAATCTATACAATTTTTATTAAAATGATAACGTACTCAGAAAATCAATATGTACAATGGACAAAACAATTTTGATACTTTTTTCTGTATTTCTTTGTATGGCTGTGATATTTCATAACAAAGCTTGGATGACCAAAGTGAGAGGGATGCACCCTTCCTCCTATAGCAGGCCTAGAGACCTCTCACGCCCCAAATGCCCCAGAGTCCTGTAGAGTACAGCTGGAAGTAAATGTAGTTTTATGTTTTATAGTGACCAATGCAAAGAGAGAAACATAACTTTTTAACGAGTAACAGACCAATGCAGTAAAACCAATTCATGATCAAAAGAAGCACAGTAGAAGGCTATTCTGAATATTCTGAATACTAATCCTCTGGAAATATACATATACACACATATACACATAAAAATGAACATAAATAAACATATATTTAGATAAAGATTTATTTTTAAATCCAGAAATTATATTCTAATGTGTTTATTCCACAGAGACTATTTTATATGCATTACAAAAATGTCAAAAACATCATTGTTCTCAATAACTCCTAAAAGGAAATTACTCACATATCTACCACTTGTGGAATGGATAAACCAATAGCTCCACTTTGACACATGAATATAAAATACACCAAAGAAAATGAACAAGCTACAGCTATAGTCAGAAACATGAATGAATATTACATAATATTGAATAAAAAAGGAAAGGCAAGAAATAACTAATATAGATTCTACATATATATATACACACACACAGATTAAAAGCTATATTGCCGAGAAATGCATATTCATATTTAAAACCATAAAGGAAAGCCAGGAAGCAATTACAGTAAGAGTTAGAATAACAGTAACCATCCAGAGAACAGAAAGAGGACAGAAAAGGGAGGAAGGAATTGTGGGGGGTGCCCTGATGGCTCAGGTAGTAGAGACTACAGCTACAGTGCAGGAGACCCAAGTTCGATCCCTGGGTGGGGAAGAATTCCAAGGACAGAGGAACCTGGCAGGCTACAGTTCACGGGGTTCCAAAAGGTGGGACACGACTGAACGACTGGCACTTTCACTTTCTTTTTGACCAGGATAGGGCTTCACAAGTCTATTCATCTGTCAAACTGTACTCTATTATGCACTTCTCAGTACATTTTACTCCCCGGTTAAAAACTGGGGGAAAGCACATAAACAGACTCACACACTCTCCTTTCTGCCCACCACTGTTCTAACGAAGAGAAAGCTTTGGTGGATTTTCCCAAAGAAGACACTGTGTAATGAATATCAAGCACTCATCAATATCATCTTCATATTAAACGCGGCATGCTTTTCCCCTGAGGGTATTTCTTATACCAGTTCTACTGGCTTTACACCAAAGTATACTCTAGTGGCTTGTTTGATTTAAGATAAAATTTCATAGAACCTGGAGACAGGGAGCTACAAGAGTAATCTTCACAGGAATTCTCTCTCTTACATGAGCGTATGATCCAGAGAGTTGATATGGGGAGAGAGGTGGGGGGTGGTTCAAGATTGGGAACTCATGTACACCTGAGATGGAAAAAAATAATAATAATAATTTAAAAAAAGAAAGATTTCCTGACAGTGATTAAAGGATGAGACCTCCTGATAAGTTTCTGGGGTGGGCTGGTTCTCAGGTACCAGGCATGAAAGACTGTTAGTCCCCTCTTGTGAAATTTGAACCATCTTATTAATAATAAAACATCTTCCAGAATGGAAGGCCATTTCCAGTTTTGATTGAAGAGAACTGAGAAAGGACATGCAACTAGAGTCAGAATTTCACTCAGAAAGTCATTTTGAGTCTGCTGCAGTTCTTGGAAAAATGGAAAGTTAAGACTCCTCAATTCTTTACTATAAGGCAAGGCTATGGTATTGGACTTCCCAGGTGGCCCAGTGGTAAAGAATCTGCCTGCCAAGGCAGGGGATGCAAAAGACACAGGTTTGACCCCTGGGTTGGTAAGACCTCCTGGAGTAGGAAACAATTAAGAAAGTGGTAATAGGAAATGGCAACCCACTCCAGTATTCTTGCCAATATTGATTCTTCCAATCCACAAGCGTGGTACATCTTTTGATCTGCTTGTGTCTTCTTTGATTTCTTTCATCAGCATCTTACAGTTTTATAGTTTTCAGAGTACAGGTCTTTTGTCTCTTTAGGTAGGTTTATGTTTAGGTATTTTATTCTTTTTGATGTCATGATAAACGGAATTGCTTCTTAGATTTCTATTTCTGATCTTTGGTTGTTAGTGCATAGAAATCCAACAGAAAAAAAATGAAATTATATCATTCCTTAATACCATACACAGAATAAGCTCAAAATGGATGAAAGACCTAAATATTAGTTGTTGTTCTTGTTCAGTCACTGTGTCTGACTCTTTGCAACTCCATGGACTGCAGCTCACCAGGCTTCCCTGTCCTTCACTATCTCCTGGGATTTGCTCAAACTCATGTTCATTGAATCTGTGATGCAATCCAACCATCTCATCCTGTTGCCCCCTTCTCTTTCTGCCCTCAATCTTTCCCAGCATCAGGGTCTTTTCCAAAGAATGGGCTTTTCACCTCAGGAGTCCAAAGTATTGGAGCTTCCACTTCAGCATCAGTCCTTCCAATGAATATTCAGGGTTGATTTCCTTTAGGATTGATTGGTGTGAGACAAACATTATAAAACTCCTAGAGGAAAACATAGGCAGAACTCTCTCTGACACAAATTGCAGCAATATCTTTTTCAATCCATCTCCCAGAACAATGGAAATAGAAACAAAAATAAACAAATGGGACCTACTTAAATTCAAAGGCTTTTGCACAGCAAAAGAAACAACAACAAACCCACAAAGATAATCTACAGATTGAGAGAAAATAATTGCAAATTATATGACCAACAAGGATTAGTCTCCAAAATTCACAAACAGCTCACAATGCTTAACAGTAGTAAAAAAAAAAAAAATCAAATAATGGGCAAATGACCTAAATAGGCATTTCTCCAAAGAAGACAAATAGATGGCCAAGAGGCACCTGAAAACATGTTCAAAATTGCTAATTACTAGAGAAATGTAAATAAAAACTACAATGAGATATCACTTTGCATCTGTCAAAATGACTATCATCAAAAAACCTACAAACAATAGATGCTGGAGAGAGCCTGAAGAGAAGGGAAACCTCCTACACTATTGATGGGAATGCAAGTTCATGCAGCCACTATAGAGAATAGTACAAATTTCCTTAAAAAACTAAGAATGGTACTATCATATGACCCTGCAATCCCACTCCTGGGCATATATCCAGAGGAAAAACATAATCTGAAAGGATATATGCACCCAGATGTTCATTGCAGCACTGTTTACAATAGCCAAGTCATGGAAGCAACCTAAATGATCATTGATAGGGGAATAGATAAAGATGTGGTACAATGGAATATTACCCAGCTATAAAAAAGAATGGATTTATTCTTCATAAGTTTTTTACTAATCATTAGTATTCTAAGTGGGAGAAGGCAATGGCACCCCACTCCAGTACTCTTGCCTGGAAAATCCCATGGATGGAGGAGCCTGGTAGGCTGCAGTCCATGGGGTCGCTAGGAGTCGGACACAACTGAGCGACTTCACTTTTACTTTTCACTTTCATGCATTGGAGAAGGAAATGGCAACCCACTCAGGTGTTCTTGCCTGGAGAATCCCAGGGATGGGGAAGCCTGGTGGGCTGCCATCTCTGGGGTCGCACAGAGTCAGACATGCCTGAGGTGACTTAGCAGTAGCAACAGCAGTATTCTAAGTGATGAGTCTCTTGGGACAAGAACAAGTTAAGAAGGAATTTCAAATTCCCTATCTTGTTCACTTTTTAATTTTCTATTCTCAGTGCCATGCTTGGCATGAGGTAGGCATGAGGCAAACCTTTGTTGATAAGTATATGAGTTTTGACATCAGGGATATAACCCCTAAATATTCAACTAGGGAATACATCTTGCTTACTTGAATTAATGAATTACATGAATTAATGAATTCATGGTGGTTATATGAGCACAGATTTTGGAAAGAAATACAACCCAATAACATATTAATATTTAACACACATGGACAACAGGCTCAGGGTATGGATAAGTCAGTCCTTATGAGAAATGTAACTTCTGAAGCAAAACTATGGACATGGGTTAATTAGGAATTTTTGAGCTGCTTTCATATGCAAGATGAGTCTTGCACAAGAACTTTCTCTTCCTACCACTGCATACCTATGTGTCTACCTATACCACCCACCTTCCCTCCCATTACAATAGAGGAGCCATACCCTCTTTCTGGGCTTCCCTGGTGGCTCAGAGGTTAAAGCGTCTCCTTGCAATGTGGGAGACCCGGATTTGTTCGATCCCTGAGTCGGGAACATCCCCTGGAGAAGGAAATGGCAACCCACTCCAGTATTCTTGCCTGGAGATCCCCATGGAAGGAGGAGCCTGGTGGGCTACAGTCCATGGGGTAGCAAAGAGTCAGACATGACTGAGTCAAACTAGTACCCTCTTTCTATCAAAATACAGTCCCTTCACCTATTTTTGTTTTCCCCCCATCTTCTCAGGAAATGCATATTATCATAGCTTGTATATTAAACTGTTGTTCTCTTTTAACTTTTTAACATGCTCAGATGGTTCTCATTTACAAAAACAAAATAAAAATGTCTCTACTCTATGATCTCCTTAATGTACTTTTACTTAGCAGCCAAATTTCTGAAACGAGCCCTCGTACTTGGTGTTCTCATTCCATCTCTGCTCTCAGAGTAATCTGGCTTCTGATTCCATCACATCAATAAATAGCTCCTGTAAAGGTCACCATTGACCTCTCAGTGATTGTCCCCAGTGGATGTTTACAGTCCTTACCTGTTACCTCTCAGCATCACTCACCACTGCTGACATCTCCTTCCCTTTTCCTCTTCACTTTTACAATTCAACATTCTCTGTTTTTCCCTGGATCTCTTGGTCACTCCTTCTTTGTCTTCTTTGCAGCTTCCTCCTCCTCAACCAGGCCATTAAGTATCAGAATTCTCAACTCTTCATTCTAGCACTTCTTCATCTTCTGCTCTGTGTTTTCTCTCTAGGCTAGTGGTTCTTAAACATGGCTACCTCCAGGGAATCATACAGATAAAGAGTCTTAAAAATATTGATTCTGGAGTTTCCTTGTGATAGTTTAGTTAATTAATTTTGTGGACAGCCTGGTTATTGGGATTTTTAAAAACCCTTTCTAGTGGTAAAGACCTTGTCTGCCAATGCAGGAGACTTAAGAGACTTGGATTTGACCCCTGGGTGGGGAAAATCCCCTGGAGGAGGAAATGGAAACCCACTCCAGCATTCATGTCTGGAGAATCCCATGGACAGAGGGGCCTGGTAGGCGACAGTCCATAGGGTTGCAAAGTGTTGACAGGACAGAAGTGACTTAGCACATAGCACAGAGGATTCTAAAGTGCAGCCCAAGTTGAGAATCACATCTCTTGGTTATGTCATCCCCACCACGGCTTTAATAATGGTCTTGACTCAGATGACTCAACAGTATTTTAGTTATGTCCTAGAAACTCTCTCTTTATTTTTATTTTCTTGGGCTCGAAAATCACTGTGGACGGTGACTGCAGCCATAAAATTTAAAGACGCTTGCTCTTTGGAAGAAAAGCAATGATAAGACAAAATAGCTATATATAGAAAACTATAAGACACTGATGAAAGAAATCAAAGATGACATAAACAGACAGAGGGATATTCCATGCTCCTGGGTTGGAAGAATCAATATTGTGAAATTGGCTGTACTACCAAAGGCAATCCACATATTCAATACAATCTCTATCAAATTACTAATGACATTTTTCACATAACTAGAACAAAAAAAAGTTCACAATTTGTATGGAAACACAAAAGATCCCAAACAGCCAAAGCAATCTTGAGAAAGATGAATGGAGCAGGAGGAATCAACTTACCTGATTTCAGTCTATACCACAAAGTGACAGTCATCAAGACAGTATGGTACTGGCAAAAAAAAAAAAAAAAAAAAAAAAAAAAAAAAAAAAAA
>SJYA01002163.1:294092-350806 GCA_006410615.1 Neotragus moschatus | reverse complement strand
ATTAAAAACCAAAAAGAGAAAATAAAAAAGAAAGAATGGTTAGCAAAAAAAAAAAAAAAAAAAAAAAAAAAAAACAGAAGTACAGGCCAATGTAACAAGATAGAAAGCCCATGCATATATGGGCACTGTATCTTTGACAAAGGAAGCAAAAATATACAATGGGAAAAATATAGTCTCTTCAAGAAGTGGTAAGGGAAGAACGGGACAACTATGTGCAAAATAATGAAATTAGAACACATCTTAACACTGAACACAAAGATAAACTAAAAGTGGATTAAAGACCTAAATGTAAGATCAGAAATTATGCAACTCAGAAGACAACATGGGCAGAGCATTGTATGACATAAACCATAGCAAGATCCTTTATGACTCACCTAGAATAATGGTAATAAAAACAAAAACAAATAAGTGGGAACTAATTAAACTTAAAAGCTTTTGCACAGCAAAGGAAACTATAAACAAGGTGAAAAGATCACCCTCAGGATTGGAGAAAACCATAGCAAGTGAAACAACTGACAAAGGATTAATTTTCAAAATATATAAGCAGCTCATACAACTCAATACCAGAGAAACAAACAGCCCAATCAAACAGTGGGCAAAAGACCTAAACAGATATTTCTCCAAAGAAGACATACAGATGGCTAATAAACACATAAAGAGATGTTTGACATCGCTCATTGTTAGAGAAATGCAAATCAAAACTACAATGAGTTATCACCTCACACCAGACAGAATGGTCATATTAAAAAATACTCAAAAAGCAAGTGCTGAAGAGGGTGTGGAGAAAAGGGAACCCTTTTGCACTGGTCGTGGGAATGTAAATTGATAAAGCCACTATGGTAAAAAGTATGGAGATTTCCTTAAAAAACTAGGCATAAAAATACCATATGACCCAGCAATCCAAGTTCTAGGCATATACCCTGAAGAAACCAAAATTGAAAAAGACACATGTACCCCAAAGTTCATTACAGCACTATTTACAATAGTCAAGACATGGAAGCATCCTAGATGTCCATCAACAGATGAATGGATAAAGAAGCTGTGGTACATATATACAACGGAGTACTACTTGACAATAAAAGGAATATATTTGAATCAGTTCTAATAAGGTGGATGAACCTAGAGCCTATTATACAGAGTGAAGTAAGTCAGGAAGAGAAAAACAAATATCATTTATTAACACATATATATGGAATCTAGAAGGATGGGACTGAGGAACCTGTTCCCAGAGCAGCAATGGAGACATAGACATGGAGAACAGACTTATGGACAAGGGTTGGGGAGAAGAGGGAGAGGGTGAGATGAATGGAAAAGCAGCATGGATGCATATACACTAACATATGTACAGAGTGGCCAATGGCAATTTGCTGTATGACTCAGGGAACTGAAACTAGGGCTCTGTAATAACCTAGACGGTGGGAATGGGCAGGAGGTAGGAGGGAGATTCAAGAGAGAGGGGATATCTTTACACCTATGGTCAATTCAAGCTGATGTAAGTCAGAATCAAAACAATATTGTAAAGAAATCATCAATCAATTAAAAATAAATAAAGAATAAAAAAGAAAAGTGATGACAAACCTAGACAGTGTATTAAATAGCAGAGATATCACCTTTCCGACAAAAGTCCATATCATCAAAGCTATGGTTTTTCCATTAGTCACGTACGGATGTGACAGTTGGACCATAAAGAAGACTGAGTGCCCAAGAATTGATGCTTTCAAACTGTGGTGCTGGAGAAGACTCTTGAGAGTTCCTTGGGCAGCAAGGAGATCAAACCAGTCAATCCTAAATTAAATTAACCCTGAATATTCATTGCAAGGATGTATACTGAAGCTGGTCCCATCACTTCATGGGAAATAGATGGGGAAACAGTGGCAACAGTGTCAGACTTTATTTTTTGGTGCTCCAAAATCACCGCAGATGGTGACTGCAGCCATGAAATTAAAAGACGCTTACCCTTCGAAGAAAAGTTATGGCCAACCTAGATAGCATATTCAAAAGCAGAGACATTACTTTGCCGACTAAGGTCTGTTTAGTCAAGGCTATGGTTTTTCCTGTGGTCATGTATGGATGTGAGAGTTGGGCTGTGAAGAAGGCTGAGCGCCAAAGAATTGATGCTTTTGAACTGTGGTGTTGGAGAAAACTCTTGAGAGTCCCTTGGATGGCAAGGAGATCCAACCAGTCCATTCTGAAGGAGGTCAGCCTTGGGATTTCTTTGGAAGGAATGATGCTAAAGCAGAAACTCCAGTACTTTGGCCACCTCATGCGAAGAGTTGACTCATTGGAAAAGAGTCTGATGCTGGGAGGGATTGGGAGCAGGAGGAGAAGGGGACGACAGAGGATGAGATGGCTGGATGGCATCACTGACTCGATGGGCGTGAGTCTGAGTGACCTCCGGGCATTGGTGATGGACAGGGAGGCCTGGTGTGCTGCAATTTATGGGGTTGCAAAGAGTCAGACACGACTGAGTGACTGAACTGAACTGAACTGATACTGAAGCTGAAACTCCAGTACTTTGGACACCTGTTGTGAAGAGCCAACTCATTGGAAAAGACCCTGGTGCTGGGAAAGATTGAGCGCTGGAGAATAAAGGGTGACAGAGGATGAGATGGTTGGATGACTTCATAGACTCAATGGACATGAGTTTGAGCAAGCTCTGGGAGATGGTGAAGGACAAGGAAGCCTGGTGTGATGCAGTCCATGGGGTCACAAAGAGTCAGACATGGCTCAGCAACATGGCAAAGAACAAGATGCCCCCTTTGGGTTCCTGACCCAGTGAATCCACTGTTTATTTGGCATTTTCAGGTTTCCTCAAAGGAACCTTCCCACCTGCTCAAGTTCATCTTACATCACACTGCCCCTTGCCCTCCATCCACACTGATTTTTCCAGACTCCAAACCCTCTCCTGCTCTAGGGCCTTTATATCACTTGTTCCCATTCATACTCTTCCTTTATCTAGCTGATTCTTACTATTCCTGCAGTTCTTAGTTATTGCCACTTTCTCCTGGAAGCCTTTCCTGGCTTCCCAGATGTCTTTCACAGGACCAAGTTCTACCCTTTCAAAGTAGTACTCACAGTTATAATTTTATTTGCATGTTTAATCATTTAAATTTATCTCCTTTACCATGCTAAAACTTCACACATTTTTGTTTAACATTTTACCATATTTTGTAAAATCTAAGATGCTGACTATAAGATGCAATATTATTTATATATTACTATATAACTGAGTCAGGAAGATCCCCTGGAAAGGAAATGGCCACCCACTCTGGTATTCTTGCCTGGAAAATGCCATGGACAGAGGACCCTGGTGGACTACAGTTGATGTGGTCGCAAAACATCAGACATGACTGAGCACACAGCACACACATGACTGGAAAAGAAAAATCACTGACATATAAAATGGTCTCCTATTTTAAGAAAAATATGGATTTTAGATCTTACAAAATAAAAATATAATGTATTAATTATATATGTACCATTTTACTGAAGCGTCACATTATGATCAGTCCATCAGTTCAGTTCAGTTCAATAAATGTGCATACTTCCCTGGTAGTTCAGACAGTAAAGCATCTGCTTACAATGCAGGAGACCCAAGTTCAATCCCTGGGTTGGGAAGATCTCCTGGAGAAGGAAGTGGCAACCCACTCCAGTATTCTTGCCTGGAAAATTCTATGGACAGAGGAGCCTGGTAGGCCACAGTCCAGGGGATGCAAAGAGTCGGACACAACTGAGCACTTCACTTTCTTTCACTTTCAATTCAGTTCAGTTGCTCAGTCTTGTCCAATACTTTGTGACCCTATGAACTGCAGCACACCAGGCCTCCCTGTCCATCACCAACTCCTGGAATTTACTCAAGTGTCCATTGAGTCGGTGATGCTATCCATCCACCTCATCTTCTGTCATGCTTTTCTCCTCCCGCCTTCAATCTTTCCCAGCATCAGAGTCCTTTCAAATGAGTCAGTTCTTCACACCAGGTGGCCAAAGTATTGGAGTTTCAGCTTCAGCATCAGTCCTTACAAAGAATATTCAGGACTGATTTCCTTTAGGATGGTATTAGGCAATTAAATGTTTCTTTACAAAACAAAGAAGATTTTTGGGGATACGGTTTCTATTAATAGTATATTTTAAAAGTTTATGAAGATAATAGGAAAGACTATTTGAAATTTGGGGAATCTAGTTCTTGGATACAATGTTGCTCAGAAGTAGTTCACAACCCAAGGTGTCATTCTAAAAATAGACTATTTTTGAGAGAAACCTTATATTTATAATGAAATTGAGCATAAAGGAGAGAAAGTTGCCATATACCCTTGCTCCTACACATGCGTAGCCTGCCCTGTTATCAACATCTTCCACTAGAACGATCCGTTTGTTATGAATGATGAACCAGCATTGACACATCATCATCACTCCAAGTCCATAACTTACCTTGTGTTTCACTCTTGGTGCTACATATGCTATGCTGCTACTGCTGCTAAGTCGCTTCAGTCGTGTCCAACTCTGTGCGATCCCACAGATGGCAGCCCACCAGGCTCCCCCATCCCTGGGATTCTCTAGGCAAGAACACTGGAGTGGGTTGCCATTTCCTTCTCCAGCATGTTCTATAAGTTTTGACAAATGTATATTAACATGTATCTTCTTTTGTAGTATCATACAGAATAGTCTTCCTTCCCTAAAAATCCTGTTTTGCCTATTTATGTCTCCCTCCTCCCTAACCTCTGGCAATGACTAGCATATTTACTGTCTCCATAATTTTGCCTCTTGCAAAATAATGTAAAGTTGCAGTTGGAATCATAGAGTATGCAGTATTTTAAGACTGGTCTCTTTAAAAAAATACATTTTTGTAATGATCATGGTAGTGTTTAAATGGTGAGGGAAGGGGAGCAAGCATTTATTAATTCTGTGAATACAATAAATTTCTTCCAAGGAAAAAAATCAGAAATCACTTAAAACTATTGTATGATTTAGAATACATTATGTCCACACTTTAAAAATAATTGAAACATAAATCTGATAAATGCAAAAATATGTAACATTCAAAAAATACAAAGATTATTATGAAAATACTACTTTTGACATAGCATTTTTTCATAGAATGTCTTGGATTTCTTTGTTCCTTTCTTTCTTTTCCTTTATTTTTTAAACTTATAAACAACATAAATTTATTTCTCAAGAGTTCTGTAGGCTGAAAAGTCCAAGACCAAGTCACCAGTTGACTGGGTATCTAATGAAGGCTTGCTTCCTGGAGCGTAGATGGTGTCCTCTTGCTGGGTTTTCACAAGTCAGAAGACATGAAGGATCTCCCTGGGGCCCCTTTCGTAAGAGCACTAATCATTTACTTACAACCTAATCATTTCCCAAAGGCCCCATCTCCTAATTCCATCACCTAGGAGATTAGAGGATTCTATTTTTTTTTAACATAAATTTATTTAATTGCAGGCTAATTACCTTACAATATTGTGATGAGTTTTGCCATACATTGACATGAATCAGCCAGGTGTACATGTATCCCCCATCCTGAACCCCCCTCCCAACTCCCTTCCCATCCCATTTCTCTAAGTTGTCCCAGTGTACCAGCTTTGAGGGCCCTGTTTCATGCATTGAATTTGGACTTGTTATGTATTTCACATGTGGTAAGATACATGCTTCAATTCATGTTTTCAACTTTCAAATCATCCTACCCTTACCTTCACCTACAGAGTCCAAACGTCTGTTCTTTATATCTGTGTCTCTTTTGTTGTCTTGCATATAGGGTCATTGTTACCATCTTTCTAAATTCCATATATATACATTAATATATTGTCTTGGTATTTCTGACTTCACTCGGTATAATAGGCTCCAGTTTCATCCACCTCATTAGAACTGTCTCAAATGTGTTCTTTTTAATAACTGAGTAATATTCCACTGGGCTGGATGAAGCACAAGCTGGAATCAAGATTGCTGGGACAAATATCAATGACCTCAGATATGCAGATGACACCACCCTTATGGCAGAAAGTGAAGAATTACAGAGCCTCTTGATGCAAGTGGAAGAGGACAGTGAAAAAGTTGGCTTACAGCTCAACATTCAGAAAACTAAGATCATGACATCCAGTCCCATCACTTCATGGCAAATAGATGGGGAAACAGTGGAAACAGTGACAGACTTTATTTTCTTGAGCTCCAAAATCACTGCAGATGGTGACTGTAGCCATGAAATTAAAAGATGATTGCTTCTTGGGAAAAAAGTTATGACCAACCTAGATAGCATATTAAAAAGCAGAGATGTTACTTTACCAATAAAGGTCCATCTAGTCAAGGCTATGGTTTTTCCTGTAGTCATATATGGATGTGAGAGTTGGACTATAAAGAAAGCTGAGCACCGAAGGATTTATGCTTTTGAACTGTGGTGCTGGGAAAGACTATTGAGAGTCCCTTGGACTGCAAGGAGATCCAACCAGTCCATCCTAAAGGAAATCAGTCCTGATTTTTCATTGGAAGGACTGATGTTGAAGCTGAAACTCCAGTACTTTAGCCACCTGATGTGAAGAACTGACTCATTTGAAAAGACACCTGATACAGGGAAAGATTGAGGGTGGGAGGAGAAGGGGACAACAGAAGATGAGATGGTTGGATGGCATCACTGGCTTGATGGACGTGAGTTTGAGTAAACTCTAGGAGTTGGTGATGGACAGGGAGGTCTGGCATGCTTCAGTCCATGGGGTCACAAAGATTCGGACACGACTGAGTGACTGAACTGAACTGAATATTCCTCTGTGTATATGTACCACACAGATTGGTTTCTCTTAGTCATATGCATTTAAGTTTCCCTCATGTCTTTTCATGTCTTGATAAGCTCATTTCTTTTTAGTTCTGAGTAATAGGCCGTTGTGTGGATGTACCATAGTTTGTCCAGTCATCCACTGATGGTCATCTTGGTTGCTTTCAAGTTTTGACAATTATGAATAAAACTGTTATAAACATTGGGTTTTGTGTGGACGTAAGTTTTTAAATTCCTTTGGGTAAATACCAAGGAGTACAATCATTGGATCATGATAAGAGTATATTAGTTTTTTAAAAAACTACCAGATTTTTAAAGTGAGTATACAGTTTTGTATTCCTATAGTAATTAATGAATTCCTGTTGCTTCACATGCTTATCGGCATTGTCAATGTTTTCAATTTGGCCATTCTAATAGGTGTGTGTATCGGTATTGCATTTTTTAACTCACATTTCTTGGATGACACATGATACTGAGCAACTTCTCATTTGCTTGTTTGTCATCTCTATATATTTTTGGTAAGGTGTCTGTTCAGATCTTTTGCCTATTTTTTAATTCATTTGTTGATTTTTTTAATTGTGTTCTTTGTATATTTTGAGTAACACATTTTTTTTTTACCAAGTTTGTCTTGTACAATATTTTCTTCCAGTCTATGGCTTGTCTTGGGCTTCCCTGTAGATCAGCTGGTAAAGAATCCACCTGCAATGCAGGAGACTGTGGTTTGATTCCTGGGTCAGGAAGACCTGCTGGAGAAGGGATACGCTACCCACTCCAGTATTCTTGGGCTTCCCTTGTGGCTCAGCTGGTAAAGAATCCACCTGCAATGTGGGACACCTGTGTTCAATCCCTGGGTTGGGAAGATCCCCTGGAGAAGGGAACAGCTACCCACTCTAGTATTATGGCCTGGAGAATTCCATGAACTCTATAGTCCATGGGGTTTCAAAGAGTTGGACACAACTGAGTGAAATTCACTTTCATGGCTTGTCTTAGTCTCTTGAGATGGCACAATTTTTAGCCTCCTTATTCAAGTTCTTCAGATGTACTTTCTGGAAGCTACTTGAGAGAAGCATTATCCTTGCCTTTTATTCAGGATTTCCAAGAGAAGTTCTCTGTTAGTTGTTTACTTGAGTCCAAGTATTCTTTTCCCACCTGCAAGGTACAGACCAATTCTCAATTTTGCATTCAGATTTAAATGCAGATTTAAGTTCTAATACTTTGGCCACCTGATGTGAAGACCTGACTCATTAGAAAAGACCCTGATGCTGGGATAGATTGAAGGCAGAAGGAGAAGGGGATGAAAGAAGATGAGATGGTTGGATAGCATCACTGATTCAATGGACATGAGTTTGAACAAACTCCTGGAGATGGTGAAAGACATGGAAGCCTGGCTTACTACAGTCCATGGGTTTGCAAAAAGTCAGACACAACTGAGCAACTGACAACAACAATATTGTTCCTCTCAAGTGGATCAAGGGAGAACTAAGTAGGGCGTACAGTGAGGAAGTGAGATACTCCCAGGTGAAGTCTTCTGTGTTATTTCATTATCTGATTGAAGTGAATTATCAGAATTTGGGTTATTCACCTATTTAAATATAAAGATAAAAGTGAAATACTAGGTCAGCTGTGTTTGGGGCTCATATATATATGTTTATATATATATATATATACATATACACACACACACACGACTGAGCAACTGAACTGAACTGAACTGACTCTTTTTAGACAGGAAATAATGCATATTATGAGATTTGAGGTGAACAAATGAACCTTATAAATACAGATAATGGTCCCTGATTTCCCAAGGTTCAACTCACTATTTTTATACTTTATAATGGCACAAAAGTGATGTACAGTCATTAGAAACCATGCTTTGAATTTTGAAATTTTCCTGGGCTAGTGGTATGTCTTGTGATCCTTTCTTTTCTTTCTTTCTTTCTTTTTTTTTAAATGGGGCAAAGTTCAAACTTTTTATTTTATTTTATTTATTTTAATTGGAGGCTAATTGCTTTACATTATTGTAGTGGTTTTTCGCCATACATTCATATGAATCAGCCATGGGTGTACATGTGTTCCCCATCCTGACTCTCCCTCCCATCTCTCTCCCCTTTCCACCCCTCAGGGTCATCCCAGTGCACCAGCCCTGAGCACCCTGTTTCATGCATTGAACCTGGACTGGTGATCTGTTTCATATATGATAGCATACATGTTTCAGTGCTATTCTCTCAAATCATCCCATCCTCACCTTCTCCCACACAGTCCAAAAGTCTGTTCTTTACATCTGTGTCTCTTTCAATGTCTCACACATAGGATCATTGTTTTCATCTTTGTAAATTCCATATATATGCATTAATATACTGTATACTGATTCAAATGTATACTTTTTAAAAGCTGAGAAATATTCCATTGTATATATGTACCACAGCTTTCTTATCCATTCATCTGCTGATGGACATCTAGGTTGCTTCCATGTCCTGGTTATTGTAAACAGTGCTGCAATGAACATTGGGGTACATGTGTCTCTTTCAATTCTGGTTTCCTCAGTGTGTGTGCCCAGCAGTGGGATTGCTGGGTCATGTGGCAGTTCTATTTCAGGTTTTTTAAGGAATCTCCACACTGTTCTCCATAGTAGCTGTACTAGTTTGCATTCCCACCAACAGTGTAAGGGGGTTCCTTTTTCTCCACACCCTCTCCAGCATTTATTGTTTGCAGACTTTTCGATAGCAGCCATTCTGACCAGCATCAGATGGTACCTCATTGTAGTTTTGATTTGCATTTCTCTGATTATGAGTGATGAGCATCTTTTCATGTTAGCCATCTGTATGTCTTGTTTGGAGAAATGTCTGTTTAGTTCTTTGGCCCATTTTTGGATTGGGTCATTTATTTTTCTGGAATTGAGCTGCAGGTGTTGCTTGTATATTTTTGAGGTTAGTTCTTTGTCAGTTGTTTCATTTGCTATTATTTTCTCCCATTCTGAAGACTGTCTTTTCACTTCGCTTATAGTTTCATTGGTTGTGCAAAAGCTTTTAAGTTTAATTAGGTCCCATTTGTTTATTTTTGCTTTCATTTCCAGTATTATGGGAGGTGGGTCATAGAGAATCCTGCTATGATTTATGTAAGAGAATGTTTTGCCTATGTTTTCCTCTAGGAGTTTTACAGTTTCTGGTCTTACATTTAGATCTTTAACCCATTTTGAGTTTATTTTTGTATATGGTGTTAGAAAGTGTTCTAGTTTCATTCTTTTACAAGTAGTTGACCAGTTTTCCCTGCACCACTTGTTAAAGAGATTGTCTTTTCTCCACTGTATATTCTTGCCTCCTTTGTCAAAGATAAGGTGCCCATAGGTGTGTGGATTTATCTCTGGAATTTCTATTTTGTTCCATTTATCTATGTTTCTGTCTTTGTGCCAGTACCATACCGTCTTGATGACTGTAGCTTTGCAGTACAGCCCTAAGTCAAGCAGGTTGATTCCTCCAGTTCCTTTCTTTTTTCTCAAGATTGCTTTGGCTATTCGAGGTTTTTTGTATTTCCATACAAATTGTGAAATTGTTTGTTCTAGTTCTCTGAAAAATAATGTTGGTAGCTTGATAGAGATTGCATTGAATCTATAGATTGCTTTGGGTAGTATACTCATTTTCACTATATTTATTCTTCTGATCCATGAACATGATATATTTCTCCATCCATTTGGATCATCTTTGATTTCTTTCATCAGTGTTTTATAGTTTTCTATATAGGTCTTTTGTTTCCTACGTAATTTATTCGTAAGTATTTTATTCTTTTCATTGCAGTGGTGAATGGAATTGCTTCCTTAATTACTCTGTTTTTTCATTGTTAGTGTATGGGAATGAAAGAGATTTCTCTGTGTTAATTTTATATCCTGCAACTTTCCTATATTCATTGATTAACTCTAGTAATTTTCTGGTGGAGTCTTTAAGGTTTTCTATGTAGAGGATCATGTCATTTTCAAACAGTGAGATTTTTACTTTTTCTTTTCCAATCTGAATTCCTTTTATTTCTTTTTCCTCTCTGATTGCTTTGGCTAAAACTTCCAAAACTATGTTGAATAGTAGTGGTGAGAGTGAGCACCCTTGTCTTGTTCCTGACTTTAGGGGAAATGCTTTCAATTTTTCACCATCGAGGATAATGTTTGCTGTGCGTTTGTCATATATAGCTTTTATTATGTTGTGGTATGTTTCTTCTATGTCTGCTTTTGGGATGGTTTTTATCATAAATGGATGTTGAATTTTGTCAAAGGCTTTCTCTGCATCTATTGAGATAATCATATATGGTTTTTAATCTTTCAATTTGTTAATGTGGTATATCACACTGATTGATTTGCAAATATTGAAGAATCCTTGCATCCCTGGGATAAAGCCCACTTGGTCATGATGTATAATCTTTTTGATACATTGTTGGATTCTGTTTGCTAGGATTTTGTTAAGGATATTTGCACCTATGTGCATCAGTGATATTGGCCTTTAGTTTTCTTTTTCTGTGGCATCTTTGTCAGGTTTTGGTATTAGGGTGATGGTGGCCTCATAGAATGAGTTTGGAAGTTTACCTTTCTCTGTAATTTTCTGGAAGAGTTTGAGTAGGGTTGGTATTAGCTGTTCTCTAAATTTTTGGTAGAATTCAGCTGTGAAGCCATCTGGTCCTGGGCTTTTGTTTTTTGAAGATTTCTGATAACTATTTCAATTTCTGTGAATGTGATGGGTCTGTTAATATTTTCTATTTCTTTCTGGTTTAGTTTTTAAAAGTTATACTTTTCTAAGAATTTGTCCATTCCTTCCAGGTTTGTCCATTTTATTGGCATATAGTTGCTGATACTTTGTATTTCTGTGTTGTCTATTGTGATTTCTCCACTTTCATTTCTAATTTTATTGATTTGATTCTTCTCCCTTTTTTTTCCTGATGAGTCTAGCTAATTGTTTGTCTATTTTATTTATCTTCTCAAAGAAACAGCTTTTAGCTTTGTTGATTTTGGCTATGGTCTCCTTTGTTTCTTTTGCATTTATTTCTGCCCTACTTTTTATGATTTCTTTCCTTCTACTAAGCCTAGAGTGTTTCATTTCTTCCTTTTCTATTTGCTGTAGTTGTAGAATTAGGTTATTTATTTGATTTCTCTCCTGTTTCTTGAGATATGCTTGTATTGCTATGAACCTTCCCCTTAGCACCACTTTTACTGAATCCCATAGGTTTTGGGTTGTTGTGTTTTCATTTTCATTCATTTATATGCATATTTTGATTTATTTTTTTTTATTTCTTCTGTGATTTGTTGGTCATTCAGAAGTGTGTTGTTTAGCCTCCATATGTTTGTATTTTGAATAGTTTTTTTTTGTTTTTTTTTAAGATAGGTGGGCAAAAGCAATAAGCCTCAGCTCCCAGTCAGCCAAGTGATCACCAGGGGAAACAAAAATACACCTACAGTCNTTATTTTTTTTTATTTCTTCTGTGATTTGTTGGTCATTCAGAAGTGTGTTGTTTAGCCTCCATATGTTTGTATTTTGAATAGTTTTTTTTTGTTTTTTTTTAAGATAGGTGGGCAAAAGCAATAAGCCTCAGCTCCCAGTCAGCCAAGTGATCACCAGGGGAAACAAAAATACACCTACAGTCATTCTGGACACAAAAAAACAATTATTGTTTTCATTTTTAGTGCAACATTCAATAACCTACCTGAGATAGTTAACTGTAGGCTAATGTAAATGCTCTGAGCACATTTAAGGTGGGCAGTGTCAGACTTCATTCTTTGGGGCTCCAAAATCACTGAAGATGGTGACTACAGCCATGAAATTAAAAGACGCTTACTTCTTGGAAGAAAAGTTATGACCAACCTAGATAGTATATTCAAAAGCAGAGACATTACTTTGCCGACTAAGGTCCGTCTAGTCAAGGCTATGGTTTTCCTGTGGTCATGTATGGATGTGAGAGTTGGAATGTGAAGAAAGCTGAGTGCTGAAGAATTGATGCTTTTGAACTGTGGTGTTGGAGAAGACTCTTGAGAGTCCCTTGGACTGCAGGGAGATCCAACCAGTCCATTCTGAAGGAGATCAGCCCTGGGATTTCTTTGGAAGGAATGATGCTAAAGCTGAAGCTCCAGTACTTTGGCCACCTCATGCAAAGAGTTGACTCATTGGAAAAGACTCTGATGCTGGGAGGGATTGGGGGCAAGAGGAGAAGGGGATGGCAGAGGATGAGATGCCTGGATGGCATCATGGACTTGATGGGCATGAGTCTGAGTGAACTCCAGGAGTTGGTGATGGACAGGGAGGCCTGGCATGCTGCGATTCATGGGGTCACAAAAAGTGAGACACAACTGAGTGACTGAAATCAACTGAACTGAACTGAGGCTAAGCCATGATATCGGTAAGTTAGATGTAGTGCATGTGTGTGTACTCGGTCATGTTTGACTGTTTGAAACCCCAAAGACTATAGCCTGCCAGGCTTCTCTGTCCATGAGATTTTTCAGGTGAGAATACTGGAGTGGGTTGCCTCTTCCTTCTCCCGTTGGTCTTCCCAACCCAGGGATCAAGTTTGTGTCTTCTGTGTCTTCTGCATTGGCAGACAGATTCTTTACCACTGAGCCACTTGGGAAGCCATAGTAAATGCATTAAAAAAATTTTTTTTTCCTAAATTTAATGTGTTTTTGGCTGTGCTGGGTGTTTTTGCTACATGAGAGCTTTCCCTTGTTGCAGCAACCAGGGGCTACTCTTCATTGTGGTTTGTAGGCTTCTCATTGCGGTGGCTTTCCTGTTGCAGAGCAGAGATTCTAGGTGTGCTGATTTCATTAGTGGCAGCATGCAGGCTTAGTAGTTGCAACACAAGGGCCCTAGAGCTCACAGGCCTCAGTACTTGTAGCACAGGGGCTTTGTTGCATAAAGCACATGGGATCTTCCCAGGTTAGGGATTGAACTCTTGTTTTCTGCATTAGCAGGCAGGTTCTTAATCAGTAGAACACCAGGGAAGTCCCAGTAAATGCATTTTTGACTTATGATATTTCACATGCTAGCAAAGTAATGCTCAAACTTCTCCAAGCTAAGCTTCAACAGTACATGAACCAAGAAATTCCAGATGTCCAACTTGTAGTTAAAAAAGACAGAGAAACCAGAGATCAATTTGCCAACACTGATTGGATCACAGGAAAAAACAACGGAATTCCAGAAAAACATCTTCTACTTCATTGACTACACTAAAGCCTTTGACTGTATGGATCACAACAAACTGTGGAAAATTCTTAAAGATATAGGAATACCAGACCATCTTGCCTGCCTCTTGAGAAACACATATGCAGGTCAAGAGGCAACAGTTAGAACAGGACATGGGGCAATGGACTGGTTCAGAATTGGAAAAAGGAGTACATCAAGGCTGTATATTGTCACTTACCCTGCTTATTTAACTTACATGCAGAGTATATCATGCTGGGCTGGTTGATACACAAGCTGGAATCAAGAATGCTGGGAGAAGTATCAATAAGCTCAGATATGCAGATAACACCACCCTAATGGCAAAAAGTGAAGAGGAACCTAAACAGCCTCTTTATGAAAGTGAAAGAAGAGAGAAAGCTGGCTTAGAACTCAACATTTGAAAAAGGAAGATCATGTCATCTGGTCCCATCACTTCGTGGAAAACAGATGAAGAAACAAAGGAAACAGTGACAGATTTTATTTTCTTGGGCTCAAAAATCATTGCAGATGGTGACTCTAGCCATGAAATCAAAAGATGCTTGCTCCTTGGAAGAAAAGCTATGACAAAACTAGATAGCATATTAGAAAGCAGATATACTACTTTGCTGACAAAGGTCCATCTAGTCAGCTATGGCTTTTTCAGTAGTCCTATATGGATGGGAGAGGTAGACCATAAAGAAGGCTGAGTGTAAAAGAACTGATGCTTTGGACTGTGGTGCTGGAGAAGACTCTTGAGAGTCCCTTGAACTGCACAGAGATCAAACTAGTCAATCCTAAAGGAAATCAATGCTAAATATTCATTGGAAGGAGTGATGCTGAAGCTAAATCTCCAATACTTTGGCCACCTGATGCAAAGAGCCAACTCATTGGAAAAGACCCTGGTGCTGGGAAAGATTGAGGACTGGATAATAAGGGGTGACAGAGGAGGAGATGGTTGGATGGCATTACTGACTCGATGGACATGAGTTTGAGCAAGCTCCAGGAGATAATGAAGGATGGTAGCCTGGCATGCTGTAGTCCACGGGGTTGCACAGAGTTGGACATGACTGAAGTGACTTAGCAGCAGCAGCAGCCTAACCTACTTTAAACGTGCTCAGAACCCTTACATTAGCCTATAGTCAGGTAAAATCGCCTAACACCAAGCCCATTTTATAAGAAAGCATTAAATATCTCACGTAATTTATTGAATACTCTACCAAAGGGGAAAACAGAACAGTTGTAAGTGTATTGGTCATTTCCCCTCCTTGATCATGTGGCAGATTAGGAGCTGGAGTTCAAGGCCGCCTCCTAGAATCATGAGAAAGGGTCTTACTGCATATTGCCAGCCCCAGAGAAGATGAAAATTCAAAGTTTGGTTTATATTGGATAAGTATCACTTCCCCACCATTCTAAAGATGAAAAATTATAAGTTGAATCATCATGAGTCGAGGACTATCTGTACATCACTGGAATAGGTCCCTGCTGCTAGAGCTTCTTGGGGATGCCTAGAAAGACAGGTGACCCAGTCCAGGAAAATGAGGGGGTCACTGATGACTGGAGGGGTGGCATCCGACCAGTGAGAGTGTGGAATGGAGACCTCTGACTTTGTGGCCTTGGAAGAATACACGTCATTGAAGAATCATATGGTTGTGAGAGCCAGGCAAGTGTGTGCACCTGGAGGATAAAAGAGAATCATACAAGTTTTCCAAAGTGCCCCCTTCTCCCCACTAGGCTTTGTTTCTATCTCCTGTTGCTCCACAGGGTTTCGCTTCTGCCTAATGCTGCAGCTCTCCAACTGCAGAAGAGCCTCTGCCACTGTTCTTATAGGAATCCAGGATCAGCAGTCTGCACTGCAGGGGAAAAGGCACTTTTCCCCAGATATTTTCTTATTTTTATAACCATTTTGTATCATTTCTAAAGCCCCTCCCTCCCCCCTTAGGCATGGTATCTCATTCCTGAAATAATTGCTTTTACATTTTATTTTGGATAATTCACTGAGTGGAAAATTAAAGATACAATATTTAGGCAACACATTAGTATTCATGGAGTGTTTTTTTATGTTTCTCATTACTGAAAACATTTTATGCTGAAAATCTCCCATCATGCTCCCCGAAGGTGGCATTATTTTGAAGCTATATTGAGCAGAGATAAAGAACTGAAAGAAAACCTCCCTGAGTTAACTCGTGCATATCTGTTTCCTTCCCAACCTTGGTTTCTCAGATGCCCTCCAAATACATAGGAAACTTAAAGACATATTATTTACAGAGAAAGGTGATTGATCTCCTTGGGCTCAAAGGATTTCACATAAAACTGGAATGTACCCAAACAACTCAGCTCTTCTCTCTGACAGGTTAACTTTGTCATGTTCAGGTAGGGGAACAGGACACAGCCAGTCTGACTGATGTGGGTTTATAACGGATAGGCAGGGGATTGGGGGCTTAAAATGCCATTAGTGAGATGTGACCATAGTCAAGCATTTCATTTCTGGGACTCAGATTCTTTACCCTGTAAGGTGGGGAGGAGGAGTGTCCATAGCCTTTAAGGTGCTTTCTGATACTAAGGTGCCACAATTTTTGATTCATACCAACTATGAATACAGTTGAAATACTGGTCCATCGAGTGGGGATAAGCAGTCATTTTTATTTTATGTGTAACTAGATCTCCAGTTCACAACATTGCTGAGAATAGATTTGTTGAGATCAGCAGGGAAATTCTTACTGTATAACTTGGTAGAAACAGCCTGTTTAGCCAGAGGGGGTCTTCTTCCTGGGGATGAGGTGTCTCCTAGTTAATAAAAGATTGCAGAGCTGGCTGCTTGGACTAGCAACAAATGAGGATCACAGCCAGACCTCGGAAGAGCTGTAACATGAGAAGGAGGCCATCTTAGTCAGGGAGCTTTGCCAGGGACATGCTGGAACTGAAAGGATAGACCTCAAGCCGCTTCAGAATTGGAGCACATCTGGGTACTTGGTACTCAGACAGCCAAGAGCATGGCACTGGATGTGGTCAGGAGAATCACTTCCCTACCTGGAACTCAGAAACTTTCTGAGGATGGAAAAGGGCGGGTTGGAGGTCAGGCAAGGTGGCTCTCTGAAACACTGCACGTTTTAAAAAGGCACTCTTCATGGTTTAGTGTGAACTAAGCTTAAACTCTTCTTGACGTTTATTTAACTTTCTCTTCTCTGCTCCCCATCAGATGAGGCTTGCTAATGGTGACACGATTAGCTATAGACCAAGCCAAAAAATTTGCTTTTTCTTGGTGTATCTGAGTTATGCTATAAATTTCGGGAGCTCTAAACCTGAGGAAACCCACCATATAAAAACAGAGGTAAAGATAGGGAATGTTTCCCTAAGATGAGAGATAAATAGCTTTGATTTTGTCCCTTTTAGACCCTCTGGTGCCCCAAGGGCATGTCTGAAGGACAAAGCTTTTTAAATGCTGGTATTAAGGGATTTGTTGACACATGGCCCTTGGTGTCAATTCTCACTAGCTCTGTAGCCAGGGCCATTTGATCTAAAGCCTCTGGAAGGATTATTGTAGGGCTTATATGAGAGAGTGAGTGTATTTAAAGCACGAGCAGAGCAGAGGGCTATACACACAGGAGTGCTGCATAATAAGAGGGGATGACAGCATTATATTGGGGATTATGGGAAATGCCATGGTTGGTGCTTTGCAAATTACATTTCATTCACCTCGGGACCTCCCCAGCTCCTAGCTGATGGAACCAAAGAGGTAAAGCTCAGAAAATCAGTTTATTCTCAGGCAAAAATCTCAGTTGTGTCCTCAAAAAGAAGCTTTCATTTCAAACAGAAAAAAATGAATCCCACTACGTTAAATTTAAAAATCAGCAAATATTCCTGTATCCTAAGCAAATGGCAAGGTTCAAAAATAATTTCACCCCTGTCACTTCATTTCAGGCTTTATCACTTCGCAGTGGCGAATGAAATGGTAATCCTGAACACCACTGTTGAAATCTAATTTCCACCTTAGAAGAGTTTTTCTCACACCTTCATCACAAACTTTCTCAAGAGATTCTCAGGCTACCAGTAAAAATTCTCACTGTTTAGGCACCATGGAGATACCTAGGTAGGTAAACAACTGCATTTCCGAGTAATTTACTAATACTGGAGGGTCTAGCATGCTATGATGGACACAGCCCAAGGATATCATCAAATCTGGATCTTCTATTAACAAGTGACCTTATTAGAACAAGGTCCATTCTCCTCATTTAGGAAAGGGATTTTAATAGCAGCTTCTCAGGCATTTGTGATTTTTCAAAAACACAGGTAACATTTAAGAAGGGAAATGATACATTGTAAAGCTTTGTTAACATTTATTGAATGGGTCATGGTGCAGCTCTCAGTCCCTCAATACTGTTACCAGTTAGCATCTATAATGACCAAACTCTGGGAAACAGTGGGGAACAGAGGAGCCTGGCAGGCTACAGTCCATATGTCACAAAAAGTCAGACACAGCTTAGTGGCTAAACAACAAATCTGTAATGAATTTCTCAGTGAGTTCATATATCCCACAGGCTTTTCCACCATTTAAAGTTCAGGCATAATTACAAGATGAGGATTAACTCAACAACCATCACTGCACCTGCCTGAGCTTTCCTCCTTTAAGACAAGAGCAAGCAGAGGGGCTGTAGCTTTGGAGAGAGAGAGGGATCTAAACCGCCTGCCATCCTCAGCACAGCTCTTTGCAGATGGCCTGGTGACGTATTTTCTAACAGTGTAACTAGGCAGAAGATGGTCTCAGTAAACCTAGTTTTTGTATTGAAAGCTAAGTGGGACAGAGCATGTTTTATCCATCACTCTGTGTGTGTTAGTTTTTATCCATCACTCTGTGTGTGTTAGTTGCTCAGTCGTGTCCGACCCTTTGCAACCCCATGGACTATAGCTCACCAGGCTCCTCTGTCCATGGGATTCTTCAGGCAAGAGTACTGGAGTCAGTTACCATACCCATCCTCAGGAGATATTCCCAACCCAGGGTTTGAACCAGAGCCTCCTACATTGCAGGCAGATTTTTTTTTTTTACCATCTGAGCCAATATTTGCCAGCATACTCCCTAGCACAGAGTAGTGAAAGTCACTCAGTTGTGTCAGACTATTTGTGACCCCATAAACTATACAGTCCATGGAATTCTCCAGGCCAGAATACTTGAGTGGGTAGCCTTTCCCTTGTCCAGGGGATCTTCCCAACCCAGGGATAGAACCCAGGTCTCCCGCATTGCAGGTGGATTCTTTACCAGCTAAGCCCCAGCTGGGAAGCCCCAGCACAGAATAGGTATCAAAAATAAATGCCAAATGGATCGATAAAAGAAGTCCAAAAAGTCTGCAGTGTTTCAGATTGCCATGAATCAGCACATCAGAACAGATGCACACTTTCTTTCTTAAATATGCTGGTTTTTTTTTCAGGTCGACATATTTTATTCAGCACCAATGCGAGTCAGGCTCTGCACCAGGAACAGAGTTGTAGCTGGAACAGGTCTGGTCTCCTCTCAGGGTTGCCGGACAAGACCAGAGTCTGTGTTTGGGTTACAGGGGATAAGTCCACAAGAAGAAAAAGTAGTTTATTTGAGACTGTAAGCCCTTCAAGGGTAAGGACTGTGTCTTAAATATGCTACTGAGGGCAGGGACTGTGTCTTAAGTATATGTTTCCTTGTGTATTTGTCCTCATAACTCAAACACACACTTTGGATTGTCCAGTAATCCTCAGAGGAGACAAGACCTGTTCCAGCTGCATCTCTGTCACAGAAGTTTGTGATCTAGATGGAAACTCTGTTTAATTTTGTTACCAATCCATAATTGCTCACTTAAAAATTGACCTGTTTTCTTTTTCAGAATACCACCTTGCAAAATACTTTACAAGTTCCCTATTAATCAATAATTTACTCAGTAACAAAAAAGCCAAATCTTATCTCTTACCCATGCTACCACACTCCACGTGGCCACATCATCTGGCAAGGGATGGGGTAGGTAAAGAGCCAGTGCTTGACTGCCAGCTTGGACCAGCCTTCTGCTCATTGTTCAGTTCAATTTAGTTCCTCTGTCGTGTTCGATTCTTTGCAACCCCATGGACTGCAGCACGCCAGGCCTCCTTGTCCATCACCAACAGTTGGAGGCTACCCAAACCCATGTCCATTGAGTTGGTGATGTCATCCAACCATCTCATTCTCTGTCATACCCTTCTTATTTTGCCCTCAATTTTTCCCAGTATCAGGGTCTTTTCAAATGAGTCATCTCTTCACATGAGGTGGCCAAAGTATTGGAGTTTCAGCTTCAACATCAGTCNAAATTTTGAGCATTATTAGCATGTGAGATGAATGCAATTATGTGGTAGTTTGAATATTCTTTGGCATTGCCTTTCTTTGGGATTGGAATAAAAACTGACCTTTTCCAGTCCTGTGGCCACTGCTGAGTTTTCCAAATTTGCTGCATATTGAGTACAGCACTTTCACAGCATCATCTTTCAGGATTTGAAATAGCTCAACTGAAACTTCATCACCTCCACTAGCTTTGTTTGTAGTGTTGCTTCCTAAGGCCCACTTGACTTCACATTCCAAGATGTCTGGCTCTAGGTGAGTGTGAGTGATCACACCATCGTGATTATCTGGGTCATGAAGATCTTTTTTGTATAATTCTTTTGTGTATTCTTGCCACCTCTTCTTAATATCTTCTGCTTCTCTTAGAGACATATCATTTCTGTCCTTTATTGAGCCCATCTTTGCATGAAATGTTCCCTTGATATCTCTAATTTTTTGAAGAGATCTCTAGTCTTTCCCATTCTATTGTTTTCCTCTATTTCAATGCATTGATTGCTGAAGAAGTCTTTCTTATCTCTCTTTGCTAGTCTTTGGAACTCTGCATTCAAATGGGTATATCTTTCCTTTTCTCCTTTGCTTTTCACTTTTCTTCTTTTCACAGTTATGTAAGGCCTCTTCAGATAGCCATTTTGCTTTTTTCACTTCTTTTTCTTGTGGATGGTCTTGATTCCTATCTCCTGTACAATGTCTGTCCATTATTCATCAGGCACTCTATCAGATCTAGTCCCTCAAATCTACTTCTCACTTCCACTGTATAGTCCTAGGGGTTTGATTTAGGTTATACCTGAATGGTCTAGTGGTTTCCCCACTTTTCTTCAATTTAATTCTGAATTTGGTAATAAGGAGTTCATGAGCTGAGCCACAGTCAGCTCCTGGTCTTGTTTTTGTTGACTGTATAGAGCGTCTCCATCTTTGGCTGCAAAGAATGTAATCAATCTGATTTCGGTGTTGACCATCTGGTGATGTCCATGTGTAGAGTCTTCTCTTGTGTGGTTGGAAGAGGGTGTTTGTTTTTTTTGCTATGACCAGTGTATGATCTTGGCAGAACTCTATTAGCCTTTGCCCTGCTTCATTCTGTACTCCAAGGCCAAATTTTCCTGTTACTCCAGGTGTTTCTTGACTTCCTACTTTTGCATTCTAGTCCCCTATAATGAAAAGGACATATTTTTGGGGTGTTAGTTCTAGAAGGTCTTGTAGGTATTCATAGCACCATTCAACTTCAGCTTCTTCAGCATTACTGGTTGGGGCATAGACTTGGATTACCATGATGTTGAATGGTTGCCTTGGTAATGAACAGAGATCACTCTGTCATTTTTGATATCCCATCCAAGTACTGCATTTGGACTCTTTTGTTGACTATGAGGTTTACTCCATTTCTTCTAAGGGATTCCTGCCCACAGTAGTAAATATAATGGTCATCTGAGTTAAATTCACCCATTTTAGTTCACTTATTCCTAGAATGCCGACGTTCAGTCTTGCCATCTCCTGTTTGACCACTTCCAATTTGCCTTGATTCATCAACCTAACATTCCAGGTTCCTATGCAATATTGCTCTTTGCAGCATTGAACCTTGCTTCTATTACCAGTGCTCACTGAGGTTAAGCTTATTAGTGCGAGTACATTTTTCCCTCTATTTGGTGGCACACAGTGTGTCAGTTCTCTCAGTTGGGTTGAGTGTGCAGGTCTCTCAGGAAAGTTGACTTAAAAATGATAAAAACATGGCTGGCGTCACAGTAGATAAATCAATTAAGCATTTATTCAGAAAGGAGAGAGAGAGTACAAGAGAAAGAACAAGAGAGTAAACGAAGCCTCATTTTAGTTACTGATTCTTAGAGAAGACATGCTCTTAGGATTGCATTAGGAGATATTTCATAGCTTTCCTTTCAAACTTAGCTTCGTCTCTCCCTAATTTTCCTTTTCTTTCTTCCTGTTTTTCTTTATGATGAAGTAGGGAATGAAGTTGGATACAGGTGTATTGGGCTCTCCTGCCCAATTGACTTTTCAGGGGAAGTCAGAGAGGATGGAGCCCAGCTGACCTGCAGACCAGGAAGAACATTTATGGAACTCAGGATGAGTGTGAGAGGAGGCCATGGGAGGGAATCAGCTTTGATATAGGTTTAAAACAATGGACTCTTCTGCCTGTTTCACAATACTCCTTTCTTCACTCCCTGCCAGTAAAGAAGGGGAGGGAGTATAGTCAGAGTCTGTGGGCTAGGGGCAAGGATAGCTTTATTTGGAGAAACAGAAAGAGCAAGCTTGCGTGCGTGGCTCTGATTCTTACGTGGTTAAATTCAGAGGTCTTCTCAGGTGCTCTTATCTTCACTTTTGTGAGTTTCTAGTATCTTGGAATAAGTACCATCAGCCTATTAGCCCTGGAAAAGTCTCTAGAGGAATTGGGGCTCTTTTGACATCTTCATGCCAAGACTTCTCTTGGTTCACTATATTTCTTCCCAATGCTTAACATCAAAGTATAGAAATGGTAAGAATCTTGATTTGGACTATATAATTATACTCAAATCATGAAAGAAGACATTTTGTAAAATGCCTCTACAATGAAATGGGTTTTAATAGGGGATGTCAGTGGATGGAAAGTAGATAGTACAAAAACCAAAGGAGATAAAATTGTAAGTTAAGGTCAATTTGAAATAACACTTGACCACAGACTCTTGACCTTCTGGCTTCCTCTATTTCTAGCTGGTTTTCCTTCTCCCTATATGTATTAACTTCTCCCACTAGGCTATCAGATTGTCAAGAATCGGACCATGCCTGAAACTGTATCATGAGTATGTCTGTAAACTTTGGTAGTTGGACCCCCTGGTTGGAATTTCAGATCCAGAGGGACTTTGTCTTGTTTACAACTGCACCTGCAGAGGCCAGCCACCTAGCTATGCTCAACAAATATTTTCAAATGAATAAACTGATACATTTATGTCTTCTGTTATTGCAGAGTGCCTGGAATATAGTAGACCCTCAGTAAAAGTTAAACAGAACTTGGAAACAATTCTCACTCCTTTGGATAATCTGTATCTAGCTTCTGAGCCAGAGAATGAGGCTAATTGATAAAAGGACAAAGGCCGAGGTGCCAGTTGCTGTACTGAGCAGATCAAAGTGAGGTTTCTCCAAGACCTTCATGCTGTCAATTTTTTAAAATGTATTTTGACATTGTCAGAGCTTCTTTTCATTTTATTCATCAAATTTATGTTAGATATGGCCACTGACTGCTTTTAAATCAATTTCCTTTTCCACACAGGGGACTTTCTCCATTTTGTAACTAGGAGTCAGGAAGCCACAATCCACAAGGATTACTTCCCTCTGCTCTTCAAAAAGAAACAGCATTCACCAAAACAAACCAACTCACCGGTCAGTCCTGTGATTCTCTCCTATCTTTGAAATGTATAATATGGAGCATTAACAGTACAGCTTTTTAGGAAGCAGAGTAGATTTCCCACTAAGTCTTCCACTGAGAAGAGGTTATGTTTGGATTCTGTGTCCAATGATACCCTATTAGGTCTCAGGTATATGTTCAAATTCTGGTTCAATATCTGATAAGAAAAAGAAATTGAAAAGTAAAACTGTGATATCTCTAATCTTCATCACTTTGTATCTGATTGCTTTATTTTATCTACAATTTGAAATTGCATGTTGAAAATTTATGGTAATCAGGGAGTATTTGAGCATACATTTGCTTGAGAACCTCCTAAGCTACTACTTATCTAAAACCTAAAGCCAGGCTTTTATTGAAAAAGGCTTTTCTTGGTAGATAGAGATGTACATCTGTTGAGGCCCTGATGAGGAAAATAATAAATGAGAAACCCTGAATACCAAAATATAATTTTGTCCTCATTTATTTTTCTGGAAAGGAAAAAAAAATTAATCAAAGAGACAGCTGTCTGCTAATTAAACTTAGTTCTTCAGAGAAAGAAACATATACTATAGAACTTGAAATATAAGAATGATAAAATGTGGCTTTTATCCTCAATTGGAACATTTTATACCTCATATATATAATTTATAATATTTTTTTTCTCATAGAATTGTCATCTCTTTTGTTCGTCAATTGTCTCCTCAGAGCAACATGCTCCTTTGGCTCAGTGCAGACCAAGTCATTCACTAATCCCCCAAGGCTTCAAGCTCCAGAGGGTGAGAACTAGGTGAATCTCATTTATCATTATATTCCCAGAACCAGATAGGATGCTTAGCTCAAAGTAGATGCAAACAGCTGAAAGGATGGTTTTCTTTTTATTCCATCTTTCATGCTCTTCTCACTGCCTAGAGTAACTTCCTTTACCTTTCTATCAACCAAAAATTAGCCATTCCTAACGTAGTGCACAGAGAAGGCAAAGGCAACCCACTCCAGTGTTCTTGCCTGGAGAATCCCAGGGATGGGGGAGCCTAGTGGGCTGCCATCTATGGGGTCGCATGGAGTTGGACACGACTGAGGTGACTTAGCAGCAGCAGCAGCAGCAGCAACTTAGTGCATGTAGTCATGTATAGATGTGAGAGTTGGACCATAAAGAAGGCTGAGCATAGAAGAACTGATGTTTTTGAACTGTGGTGCCAGAAAAGGCTCTTGAGAATCCTTGAACGGCAAGATCAAAGCAATCAATTTTAAAGGAAATCGACACTGACTATTCATTGGAAGGACAGATGCCAAAAGCTGAAGCTTCAATTCATTGGCCACCTGATGCGAAGAGCCAGCTCATTGGAAAAGACCCTGATGCTGGGAAAGATTGAAGGCAGGAGGAGAAGGGGGCAACAGAGGTTGAGATGGTTTAATGGCATCACTGACACAAGGGAGGTAAGTTTGAGCAAACTCAGGGAGACAGTGAAGGACAGAGGAGCCTGGAGTGTTGCAGTCCATGGGGTGGAAGAGTTGGACATGACTCACTGGCCAAACAACAACAAACTTAATGTATGTGTCTTCTGAAAATTCTTCCTGAGCAAAAATTCTACCCTCATTCATTGTATCTTTGTTATTAATTCATAGAGAACTCACTCTCTCTACCAAGTTTAGGCTTTGATTTTGTTTATTGTCAAACTTTGTTTCCTAATAATTTTTCTCAATTAAATTGCAAGTTCTCTGATTGAAAATTTTATTATCTTTTTGCCCCATAGGCCATAGCACAGTCCCACCAACTTAGTAAGTATATCATAAACAGTACTTTGCAATGCAGATGACAAGTGTTCAGACAAAATGTATCAAAGGTAAAATCTGGTAATAAATGGGGCCCTGATTTCTTTAACAAGATCTTTTTCTTCATCCTGGCCCACAAACCACTGCTTACTCCCTTCTGGGTCTTCTGAATCATGAGACCCCAAAGCTCTACTAATGAGAAGCTATTTCCTATTGGTTTACTTTCAGCTCTACCACTTATGGAAAAGGCAATGGCACCCCACTCCAGTGCTCTTGCCTGGAAAATCCCACGGACGGAGGAGCCTGATGGGCTGCAGTCCATGAGGTTGCTGAGGGTCGGACACGACTGAGTGACTCCACGTTCACTTCACTTTCATACATTGGAGAAGGAAATGGCAACCCACTCCAGTGTTCTTGCCTGGAGAATCCTGGGGACAGGAGAGCCTGATGGGCTGCCGTCTATGGGGTCGCATAGAGTCAGACATGACTAAGCTACTTAGCAGCAGCAGCAAGTGTCAGTTAGCTTCTGTCCCCCATGTCCCCACACTTCCAGAGATACTCTGGGGAAGGTAGTAAGGATGCAAAGGCCCAAGGTGGGTGCTGTCAGCTGGAACGTGTGTGAAGCTGGCTGAAGTCTGCAGAGTGGTTGCTACCTCAGGGCTAGAAGAAGAAGATCTTCTTTGAGAAGATCTGAAGCTGTGGCCAAGGCCACAAAGAACACTGCCTGTGGCACTGGCATTCCCAGCGGATGGGAAGGTATGATGATTTGATGATCCTGGGCTTTGATATGCTCACTGCCCTCATCTTATGAAAGGCCTTCAATCAGATATAGCCCACACATGGACCCTTTTCGATTTTTTAATGAATTCAGTTTGCTGTAGCAATTCTTTTGTCCCCAAACTAAAGCATCAGCTCTGCTTAGAGAGGAGGTGATTCAGCATTGCTTAGTAAGACACCTGCTTAGTCCGATGCTACTTTGACTAAATTTGTTAAAACATCTCCTTGGAAACCATTACAGTGTCTGAGTGTCTGAGGCACCTGGCATATATCAGAGACAGGTGCTAACAAGGATAACACAGAACAGAAATAAAAGGCTGCCATCTAAATGACACTATATATATTTGACTCACTAAAAACTTTAGTATTTAATGATTTTTTCCCCAAATTGTTAACTTGATTATATGCTTCATCTACTCAAAATCAATTAAAAAAAAAATCTAGTCCTTTTGCCAGTGCAATCCCATGAGAAGTTTATAATCAACAATACTTAAAGTAAAACAAATTCACCTTCCAGGCCAGGGACTAAGAAAAATGATCATTTGGAAATAGCATTTAGAATTCATTATTCTTAATCACTCAAAAGTCACGAAATGAGCCCCAAGTGCAAATTATTAAACTTTTATGAACAAGCATTTCCTCTATAAGTTTTCATCCCCAAATTTTAGGGCAATCATGTTTTTAAAGCAAAATGTGAGAATCATTACTCAAAGCCATTTCCAACCAGAGGGAGGATAACCTCTTCCTCGAAGTAACTCATTTAGTTCAGTTCACTTCAGTCACTCAGTCATGCCTGACTCTTTGTGACCCAATGAACTGCAACATGCCAGGCTTCCCTGTCCATTACCAACTCCTGGAGTTTACTCAAACTCATGTACATTGAGCCGGCAATGCCATCCAACCATCTCATTCTCTGTCGTCCCCTTCTCCTCCCACCTTCAATATTTCCCAGCATCAGGGTCTTTTCAAATGAGCCAGCTCTTTAAGTGGCCAAACTATTGGAGTTTCAACTTCAGCATCAGTCCTTCCAATGGACATTCAGGACTGATTTTCTTTAGGATGGACTGGTTGGATCTCCTTGCAGCCCAAAGGACTCTCAAGAATCTTCTCCACAGTTGAAAAACATCAATTCTTGCTTAGTTTTCCTTATAGTCCAACTCTCACATCCATACCTGACCACTGGAAAAACCATAGCTTTGACTAGATGGACCTTTGTTGACAAAGATCTCTGCTTTTAAATATGCTGTCTAGATTGGTCACAACTTATCTTCCAAGGAGTAAGCGTCTTAATTTCATGGTTGCTGTCACCATCTGCAGTGCTTTTTGGAGCCCCCAAAAGTAAAATCAGAACCCAAAAAATTAAAGTCAGAACATTCATACTCAGCACTAAACAGTGCAGTCATCTACAGAATTTGTTTTTTAAGTTTTTCAGTCAATGAATTATATGATTTTTCCCAATAACATGTAGTTCCTGCTCCTGAAAGGGTTAGAGCTGGTTTGGTTTTCGTCCTTGTTAATGTTTAGTTCTCTTGCTTTCCTTTGATTTTATGAGATGGCCTCACCACCACCACCACCATGTTTTTCCAAGGCATTTTACTTTTAGCCCTTTGACTGCTATTATTTGTTTCCTTATGGAAAAATAAGTCCATGTTTACTGTTCACTGAGATTCCCTATATCAAACTCTAATAAAAATGTTGAGAATTTTGTGTGTAAAAAGTGCGCAGGGGTAAGAAGCTTACTAGAAGCCTGTGCTCCTGAGGAAGCTTTGTACTTTCCCATCAGTTTTGCTGTGACTTCAAACTGCTCTAGAAAAATAAAGCCTTTTACAGCAAAGTAAATCAGCTATACATATACATATATCATCTCTTTTTTTTATTTCTTTCTGATTTATGTCAGCACGAGCACCGAGTAGTGTTCCCTGTGCTAATCTGTAGGTTCTCATTAGTTATCTATTTCTGTGTATCAGAGAAGGCAATGGCACCCAAATCCAGTACTCTTGCCTGGAAAATCCCATGGACGGAGGAGCCTGGTAGGCTGCAGTCCATGGGGTTGCTGAGGGTCAGACAAGACTGAACGACTTCACTTTCACTTTTCACTTTCATGCATTGGAGAAGGAAATGGCAACCCACTCCAGTACTCTTGCCTGGAAAATCCCATGGATGAAGGAACCTGGTGGGCTGCAGTCCATGGGGTCGCACAGAGTCGGACACGACTGAAGCGACTTAGCAGCAGCAGCAGCAGCAGCAGCAGTGTGTGTATACATGTCAATCCCAATCTCCTAGTTCTTCCCTCTCCCCCTCTTTCCCACTTGGTATACATACTTTTGTTCACTACATCTGTGTCTCTGTTTTTTCTTTGCAAATAATATCATCTATACAATTTTTCTAGATTCAACATATATGTTTTGATATATGATATTTTCAGAAATTTATTGTAAAGCAACTATATGCCAATAAAAATTAGTAAAAATAAATAAAGTCTTTAAGAAAAAGACAATGACAAGCTTTATCTGCTAGGGTTATTGTGAAAATTAAATCAGTCAATATTAATATGGAACCTTAGCACAACAACTAGAGTATATAGTAGCCGCTTGGTGGTATAGCATTTTAGCTAAGATGCAATTCTTTTGTAACACAAAAAATAAACAAACAAAACAATTGATCACTTGAAATACATACTAAACTTTAAATCAGACTGTGATTTAAAGTGGGATGCCATTGCCTTCTCCCATACACACACTGCTGCTGCTGCCGCTGCTGCTAAGTTGCTTCAGTCGTGTCCGACTCTTAGCGACCCTGTAGACGGCAGCCCACCAGGCTCCCCCGTCCCTGGGATTCTCCAGGCAAGAATACTGGAGTGGGTTGCCATCTCCTTCTCCAATGCATGAAAGTGAAAAGTGAAAGTGAAGTCGTTCAGTCTTGTTCGACCCTCAGCAACCCCATGGACTGCAGCCTACCAGGCTCCTCCGTCCATGGGATTTTCCAGGCAAGAGTACTGGATTTGGGTGCCATTGCCTTCTCTGATACACAGAAATAGATAACTAATGAGAACCTACAGATTAGCACAGGGAACACTACTCGGTGCTCGTGCTGACATAAATCAGAAAGAAATAAAAAAAAGAGATGATATATGTATATGTATAGCTGATTTACTTTGCTGTAAAAGGCTTTATTTTTCTAGAGCAGTTTGAAGTCACAGCAAAACTGATGGGAAAGTACAAAGCTTCCTCAGATCTCCCTTGCTCCCATCTATACATAGCCTCTCCCATTATCAATATCTTCCATTAGAGTGGTACACTTGTTATAATCATGTTATACTGACATATCACAATCCCCCAAAGTCCATAGGTTACATTACAGTTTACTCATGTTGTACATCTGAGTTGTGACAAATGTATATAACATATAGCCATGTTACAATATCCTACAGAGTATTTTTACTGTCCTAAAATCCTCTGCGTCCTGCTTATTCATCCCTTATCCCATCCCCCCACGGGCTCTGGTAACCATTACCCTTTTTTCATTGTCTCCATAGTTATGCCTTTGCCAGAATTTTGTATAGCTGGAATCACACTGTAGCCTCTTCAGATTGGCTTCTCACTTTGTCATTAAGATTCCTGAAACTCTTAAGATTCCTTCATGTCTTTGTATGGTTTGATGGATCATTTCTTTTTAGCTCTGAGTAATATTCTGTTGTCTGAATGTACCACAGTTTATCTGTTCACCTACTGAAGGATATTTTCATTGCTTCCAAGTTTTAGCAATTATAAACAAAGCTGTAATACATACTGGTTGTACAAGTTTTTGTATGGATGTAAGTTTTAAACTCCTTTTGGTAAATACAAGAGTATGATTGCTAAATCATATGGTAAGAGTATGTTTAGTTTTGTAAGGAACTGGCAAATTGTCCTTAAGAACAACTCCATCCTAGTTCAACCAAAGAAAATGGCCTCTGCTTTCAGAATCACCCCTTGGTAGATTCTTTGTACAGTTTTAATTAAACCAAATGCAAAACATATTATGCCTAGAGAACTTTCCCTTTAATTTCAAAATTTACAAAATTCATGAAGAATGCAATCCACATAGCTCTAATCTGTCTACCTTAAAATCATCAAACTACTTGGGATCTGAGATGTCTTTTGCCTTTTAACTCCCAGGCCAAATTTTTCCCCTGGTCCCAAAATACTTCCCAATAAGAACATGTTTCTAAAACCAAAAAGATGTGAACTGATTTAAAACTATTACCTGTTTGCCATCCTTCATAAGCTAAGACAGCATCAGAAACACTAGGACACAAAAGAAGGAGGTTGGGGTTGTTCTTGACTCTTCTTCCTCCTACCTACTGATCATATTACATCTTCATGGAATCAAACCCATATCTTACAGGAGCTCAAAAGAGCTCTATATCCTCAGAATTTTAAGACATTATTATTTTCATTTAACAAACAAGGTCTGAGGAGCCCAAGGATGTGAAATAACATATGTAAAGCTCCTAAGAAGTTGAATAGACTGAAACTCTTCCTATAGTATTTTTTGTTTTACTTTATCTTTGATCTTTTCCCTATTTTAGATTTTAATCAATTTCCAAGAACCCAGATTTTCAGTTGGAAGAGACTGAAAATTAGCTGGGAACATCTGTGCTCAGAGTGAGCAAAACTTGGCTCACATCAATGAGCACTTGTATCAGTTGGACTCTGAATGTTGAGCATCTCAGGAACCACAAGGAGATGGCCCTGGCTGTCCAGATTCCTAGGGAAGTTTCCCCTTATTCTCAAGGAGAAATGTGAGCATGTGGTTACTGCACGCCATGGTAAGCACCCCGGCAGGTGAAGGTCAGGGTGTGCTGGGACCAGAGGCAGACCCCAAAGTGCTGGTGGGAGAGGAGAGCGGATGCTTTTGAGAGGATGTGACATTCAAGCTATGTATTCTACAACTAACTGGGTCTTCAAAGGCAGAGAAAAGAAAAGATGTGGAGGAAAGATTTTAGGGAAAGTATTTCAGGAAGAGGGGAGAACATGTGTAAAGATCCAGAGATAAGAGAGAGCAAAAGAAGTTCTGGAAACAAGGCAAGGGCATTTAACATAGGAGGCAAGGCCCATCATCTTGGGCATGGAACCAAGAAAGATTTCAGCTTACTGAAGTGCCACCATGGGCTATGTCTGGCTGGCCAAAGCCCACTCAAGGGACCCAGCAGAGTCAGTCAGAGGTGACGATGGGCCAAAGGCTCTCTGTGCACGTGTCAGATCTCTGCAGTCCAGCTGAGTCGTGGCAACACTGACCAGGATCTGCTGCAGCTATTTAAGTTTTGTCCCAAGGCTTGCTAACTGACTTATACCATTTTCAGTTCAGTTCAGTCGCTCAGTCATGTCTGACTCTTTGAGACCCCATGAATCGCAGCACACCAGGCCTCCCTGTCCATCACCAACTCCCGGAGTTCACCACGCCGATTGAGTCAGTGATCTCATCCAGCCATCTCATCCTCTGTCGTCCCCTTCTCCTCCTGCCCCCAATCCTTCCCAGCATCAGTTTTTTCCAATGAGTCAACTCTTCGCATGAGGCGGCCAAAGTACTGGAGTTTCAGCTTTAGCATCCTTCCTTCCAAAGACATCCCAGGGCTGATCTCCTTCAGAATGGACCATTTTTAGTAGCCTATAATAGAGAAAGACACTTGAAAGCGCTTTCAAATGGTCGAAATGAACTCAAAGTGTATTTTCAGAACCAGCAGAGATAGTCTGAACCTTGTATATCTGAAAAAGGAAAAGAGGAACAGTTTAGCTCTCCTGATTTGCTGGGAAGAATGTATAATATTTGGGGGCCCAGGGGAGGAAACATGCTTTCCTGGCCTCTTTTTGGGCAGTGAAGGCACTCCTTCCTAAATGCAGGCAGTGGAGAAAGGCACTCAGTGCTTCCATTGGCAGCTGTGGGGAACCACCAGTAGGGAAGCCCACGCCTTCTCCTGCTAGTCTCTGATGGGCGGGGTCAGGGAAGTAGAGCCTGAGCATCGTTCCCCTGCCAGTACATGGACCAGGAGCAAAGACCGACCTGGCCATCGAGTTTGGGTAGCAAGACTCAACGTGTCCACTCAAGCTTCATGTTCTACTTAAAAACATCAACCAAGTAGACATGTCAACAGCACCAGAAAAACAAAACAAAACAAAAAACCAACTTGTATTGCAAATATTTACACTTTATACTTTGTGTAAAATTTTCCAGATTGGCCATTTGGTACAATTTCTTCTGATTGAATGTTAATGAAAGTCGATTTAACTTTGACTTCTGACTCAGTGCCACATAATACAGAATGAACAAGCCCTAGGAACTATCTTTGAGCACTTAGTACAGCAGGCCCTAAACATTTTTCTTTTCATTATGTCATTTAAAGCTTACGACAATACCATGGAGTAGGCATTATTTCCACAACTTTTAAAAGAGGAAACTGAGGAAAAGAGAAATGAAATGATTCATCCCAGATCACAGCTGGAGAGATACAGAGGCAGACAGGACCCAGAGCCTGTGTGATTCCAAAGCCCATGTGTTTTTTATTCCATCACTGCCTCCAGAGGGCCCAAAAGATTTGGGGGTCATGTGAAACACAAAACTTTAAAAGCAGTCACTTTGGGAAGACTTAGCCTTGGACTCTGTTGGCAAACTGATAAAGTAGAGAAAATTAGTCAATTTAAGTTAAAAAAAAAACATGAAAAGAAAAAACTGTCTTCCTAATGAGTGAAAATTTTGTTCCAACAATACATTCCTTAAAAAAAAAGAACCAACAAACAAAAAAAGATCTCATCCTCAAAACAGTTGCAACTGATGACCCACTTATTTCAAGGAATGTTTAATCTAACAACATGTCAGTGCCACAGAACTTGGCAGTCCTTGGAGCTGGACACAGTGGTGTGTTTGTATAAGGGGGGAGTCTGAGCCCTTTACCTGACTGGGAACAGAGTTTCAGAGGTCTTCTGGAGAAATAAAGCCTTCTGCTGGCAAGTGGGCCCAAGGCCCGTTTCATCCTGCCAGAATGGATTTGGTCTACGCATTGTGATTTAAGGCATCAGAGGTGGGCTGGAACATCTGAGAGTTTGCTCAACTCAAGGACAAAGATGATCCCCACTTGTTTATTTGAAACACACTGCCTCATCAGCCTTCCCTGGTGGCTCAGCGGTAAAGAATCTGCCTGACAACGCAGGTGGTCAGTGATGCCATCCAACCGTCTCATCCTCTGTCATCCCCTTCTCTTCCTGCCTTCAATCTTTCCCAGCATCAGAGTCTTATCCAGTGAGTCAGTATTTTGCATCAGGTGGCCAAAGAGTTGGAGTATCAGCTTCAGCATCAGTCCTTCCAATGAATATTCAGGACTGATTTCCTTTAGGCTGGACTGGTTGGACCTCCTTGCAGTCCAAGGAACTCTCAAGAGTCTTCTCCAGCACCATAGTTCAAAAGCATCAATCCTTTGGTGCTCAGGTTTCTTTGTAGTCCAACTCTCACATCCATGCATGATTCCTGGAAAAACCATATATTTGACTAGACAGGCCTTTGCCAGCAAAGTAATATCTCTGCTTTTAATATGCTGTATAGGTTGGTCATAGCTTTTCTTCCAAGAAGCAAGCATTTTTTAATTTCACAGCTGCAGTCAACAATTGCAGTGATTTTGGAGCCCAAGAAAATAAAGTCTGTCACTGTTTTCATTGTTTCCCCATCTATTTACCGTGAAGTGATGGGACTGGATGCCATGAACTTGGCTTTTTGAATGTTGAGTTTTAGGTCAGCTTTCTCACTCTCTTTCACTTTCATCAAGAGGCTCTTCAGTTCCTCTTCACTTTCTGCCATAAGAGTGGTGTCATCTGCATATCTGAGGTTATTGATATTTCTCTAGGCAATCTTGATTTCAGCTTGTGCTTCATCCAGCTTGGCATTTTTCATGATGTACTCTGAAAAGAAGTTAAATAAGCAGGGTGATGATATACAGCCTTGATATACTCCTTTCCCAATTTGGAACCAGTATGTTTTTCCATGTCCGGTTCTAACTGTTGCTTCTTGAACTGCATACAGATTTCTCAGGAGGCAGGTAAGGTGGTCTGGTGTTCCTACCTCTTTCAGAATTTCCCAGTTTGCTGTGATCTACACAGTCTAAGGCTTTGGCATAGTCAATAAAGCAGAAGTAGATGTTTTTCTGGAACTCTCTTGCTTTTTCTTTGATCTAACAGACATTGACAATTTGATCTCTGGTTCCTCTGTCTTTTCTAAATCCAGCTTGAACATCTGGAATTTCATGGCTCACGTGCTGTTGAAGCCTAACTTGGAGAATTTTGATCATTACTTTGCTAGTGTCTGAAATGAGTGCAATTCTGCAGTTCTTTGAACATTCTTTGGCATTGTCCTTCTTTGGGACTGGAATGAAAACTGACCTTTTCCAGTCCTGTGGCCACTGCTGAGTTTTCCAAATTTGTTGACATAATGAGTGCAGTACTTTAACGTCATCATCTTTGAGGAATTGAAATCGTTCAACTGGAATTTCATCACCTCCACCTGCTTTGTTCATAGTGATGCTTCCCAAGGCCCACTTGACTTCACCTTCCAGGATGTCAGGCTATAGGTGAGTGATCACATCATCATGGTTATCTAGGTCATTAAGATCTTTTTTGCATCGTTCTTCTGTGTATTCTTGCCACCTCTTTTTAATATCTTATGTTTCTGTTAGGTCCGTACCATTTCTGTCCTTTACTATGCCCATCTTCAAGAAAATTAGAAATATCAAGGGAATATTTCATGCAAAGATGGGCACAATAAAGGACAGAAATGGACAAAATAAAGAACCTAACGGAAGCAGAGGATATTAAGAAGTGGCAAGAATACACAGAAGAGCTATACAAAAAAAGATCATTTCATTAGGTTTGCACAAACTCATGAGTCTACTCTCAGCATTTATTTTATTTTATTCTATTTATTTGCTTACACGAGTACCGTACTATTTTTGTTACTGGAGCTTGTAATATGATCATAGCTGACAGAACAAACTTCGTTTCTTCTCTTTGATGCTTTTTATACAAGTTGACAACTATTTATGAAAGAATATATTCTTCCACATGCATTTTCCCCCCCATTTTTATTGAGGTGTTAGTGACAAGTGAAAATTATATATGTTTAAGGTGTACAACTTGATGTTTTGATATACATCTAGATAGTGAAATAATTGCCAAAATGAAGCTAATTAACATATGCATTACCTCACAGAGTTACTGCTTTTACTTTTGTGTGTGTGGTGAGAACACTTAAGATGTACCCTCTTAGCAAGTTTATACTATACAATACAATACTGCTAACTGTATTCATGTTACTGTAGATTAGATCTCCAGAGGTTATCCATCTTGTATAACTAAAATTTTGTACACTTTGACTAATTTCCTATTCCTCCTTCCCCCCAGGCTCAGGCAACCACCATTCCATTCTTTGCTATTTGAGTCTGACTATTTTATATTTCACATACAATTGAGATGAGGATGTATTTGTCTTTCTGTGGCATATTTGGCTTACCATAACTCTCCAGGTTCATCCATGTTGTTGAAGTGGCAGGATTTCCTTCTTTTAAATATTGAGTAAGACATATATATCACAGAATTGTCAGCATCTGTTGGATTATAGAAAAACAAGAGAATTCCAGAAAAATACCTACTTCTGCTTCATTGACTATGTGAAAGCCTTTGACAATGTGGATTACAACGAACTATGGGAAATTCTTAAAGAGATGGGAATACAGATCCCCTTACCTACCTCCTTAGGAACCTGTATTCAGGTCAAGAAGCAACAGTTAGAACCAGACACAAAGCAATGGACTTGTTCCAAACTGGGAAAGGAGTATGTCAAGGCTGTATATGATCATCCTGCTTATTTAACTTATATGCAGAGTACATCATGGGAAATGCCAGGCTAGATGAAGCACAAGATTTCCAAGAGAAGTATCAACAACAAAATAGGCTGATGATACCACCCTAATGGCAGAAGGTGAAGAGGAATTAAAGAGCCTCTTGATGAAGGTAAAAGAAAAGCATGAAAAACTGGCTTAAAACTCAATGTTCAAAAAATTAAGATCATGGTCCCTTAACTTGATGGCAAATAAATGGAAAAAGTGGTAGATTTTATTTTCTTGGGTTCCAAGATCACTGAAACCACAAAATTAAAAGATGCTTTCTCCTTGTAAGAAAAGCTATGACAAACCTAGACAGCATATTAAACAGCAGAGACATCACTTTGCCAACAAAGGTCCATGTAGACAAATATGTAAGTTGATTGCCAAAGAGCTGATGCTTTTGAACTGTGGTGCTGAAGACTCTTGAGAGTCCCTTGGACTGCAAGGAGATCAAATCAGTCAACCCTAAAGGAAACTGACACCGAATATTCATTGGAAGGACTGATGCTAAAGCTCCAACACTTTGGCTACCTGATGAGAAGAACTGACACATTGGAAAAGACCCTGATGCTGGGGAAGATTAAAGACAGGAGAAGGGGGAAACAGAGAATGAAATGGTTGCCATGCACTACCAACTTGATGGACATGAGTTTGAGCAAGCTCTGGGAGATAGTGAAGGACAGGGAAGCCTAGTGTGCTACAGTCCATGGGGTCACAAAGAGTTGGACACAACTTAGTGACTGAACAACAACAATCACACACACACACACACACATATATATATATATCACATTTTCTTTACCTGTCTATAGACATGTAGACACAAAGGGGCTTCCCTGGTAGCCCAGCTGGCAAAAAATCTGTCTGCAATGCTGAAGACCTGGGTTCAATCCCTGGGCTAGGAAGATCTTCTGGAGGAGAGCATGGCAACCCACTCCAGTATTCTTGCCTGGAGAAGCCCATGGACAGAGGAGCCTGGCAGGCTATAGTTCATGGGCTCACAAAGAGTTGGAGCAGCTAAACACATAGACATAGACATTCAGGTAGTTTCCATATCTTGGCTATTTTTAATAATGCTGCTGTGAACATGGGAGTATAACTATATCTTTGAGATACTGATTTCATTTCCTTTAGATACATACTGAGAGGTGGGATTGCAGGATCCTAAGACAGTTCTATTTTTAATTTTTTGAGGAAGCTTCATACTCTCTTCCATCATGGAGGCACCTGTTTACATCCCTTCCAACAGTCTATGAAGATTTTCTTTTCTCCACATCCTTGTAAATGCTATCCTTGTTCTTTTTCATAAAAGCCATTCTAACAGGTTGTGAGATGATAGCTCATTGAGGTTTTGATTTACATTTTCCCGATGATTAGTTATATTGATCACTTTTTCATTGTTGGCCATCTGTATGTTTTATTTTTGAGAAATATATATTCAGGAATTTTGCTCATTTTTGGATTGGGTTGTTTCCTTGCTATTGTGTTTTAGGAGTCCTTTATATATTTTTGATATTAACCCACAATCAGATATAGTTTGTAGATAGCTTTTCAGATGTTGCAGTGGTAAAGAATCTGCCTGCCTGATAAAGAATTGCTTCAGGCAATGAGGGTTCCATCCCTGGGTCAGGAAGATTCCCTAGAGGAGGAAATGGCAGCCCACTCCAGTATCCTTGCCTGGAAAATTCCATGGACAGGGAATCCTGGTGGGTTGCAGTGCATGGGGTCATAAAGAGTTGGATACTTCTTAGTGACTAGGCACACACACTCTCTCCTCTCCCATAAGATGCCTCTTCATTTTGTTGTTTGCTATGCAGAAGCCTATTATTTGTTTATTTGACTGGGTCAGGACTTAGTTGCATCACATGGGATCTTTAGTTGCAGTGCACAGGCTCTGTAGTGATGTCTTATGGCTCTTGGGCCCTGGTGTGTGCAGGTTCAGTAGCTGCTTGCAGTGTGCAGGCTTAGCTGCTCAGTGGCATGCGGGTCTTCGTTCCCAGACTAGGGATAGAACTCGTGTTCCCTGCATTACAAGGAGGATTATTTTTGTTCAACCACTGGACTACCTGGAAAGCACCACAGAAGACTTTTAATTTGGTCAGTCCCCTTGGTTTATTTTTACTTCTGCTGCTGTTTCTTTTAATGTTATACTTAAAACGTAAAATTCACCAGCCACATCAATGCCAAGAAGTCCTTCCCCTATGCTTTCTTTTGGCAGTTTCATGATTTCAGGTCTTACATTTCAGTCTTTAATTGATTTTTGTATGTGGTGTGAGATAAGGGTCCAATTTCATTCTGAATGTGGATATCCATTTTCTTCAGCATCACATACCGAAGAGACTATCTTTTTCCTATTGTGTGTTTTTGGTACCTTTGTCAAAGATGAGTTGACTGTAGATGTGTGGATTTATCTTTGGGTTCTCTGTTGGTCTATCTATCTGTCTGTTTTTTATGTCAGTGCGTGTGTCTTAGTCACTCAGTCATGTCCAACTCTTGTGACCCCTTGGACTGTAGCCCACCAGGCTTCTCTGTCCATGGAATTCTCCAGGCAAGAATATTGGAGTGGGCTACCATTCCCTTCTGCAGGGTATCTTCTTGACCCGGGGATTGAACCTGAGTCTTCTATATTGCAGGTGGAGTCTTTACCATCTGAGCTATCAGGGAAGCTTTATTACTGTAGTTTTGAATATTTTGAAATCATGAAGTGTGATGCCTCCAGCTTTGTTCTTCTTGATCAAGGTTGCTTTGACTATTTGAGGTCTTTTGTGATTTTTATATACATTTTAGAATATTTTTCCTATTTCTGAAAAATTATTATTGGGAAGTTGATAGGACTACATTGTATCTGCAGATTACTTTTGTTAATATGGACGTTTTCACAATATTAATTCTTCCAGTCCATGGACACAGAATGTTTTCCACTTATCTGTGTCTTCTTCAATTTTCTTCACCAGCATTTTATAATTTTCAATGTAAAAGATCTTCAAATCTTTGGTTAAATTTATTCCTACATATTTCATTATTTTTTAGTGTTGTGAATGAAATTTTCTTAATTTCCTTTAAAATAGTTTGCTATTCTTGTATAGATAAGCAACTGACTTTTGCATGTTGATTTTATATCCTGAAACTTACTGAATTTGTTAGTCCTGATAGTTTTTTGGTGGGGACTTTATATATAATAGCCGGAGAAGGCAATGGCACCCCACTCCAGTACTCTTGCCTGGAAAATCCTATGGATGGAGGAGCCTGGTAGGCTGCAGGCTATGGGGTCACTAAGAGTCAGATATGACTGAGCGAGTTTTCATTTTCATGCATTGGAGAAGGAAATAGCAATCCACTCCAGTGCAAGTCATCTTCAAACAGAGATAACTTTACCTCTTCCTTTCCAACTTGTATGTCCTTTTATCTATTTTTCTTGTCTAATTGCTTTGTCTAGGACTTGCATGATTATGCTGAATTGGAGTGATGAGGGTGGGCATCCTTGCTGTATGTGTATGGGCAGTGGTACGGGAAACACACTCCTACTCCAGGGGGTGCAGTGGCATGAACTCTGAGCAGCTTTGTTAGCTAGACTCACCATCAGACACCACATCAGCAGTGTGCCTGGTCATGCCAAGGGCTTCTGATGTCTTGCTTTTTCCATCAAGGTGGTAAGGGATTCTTGAGGGGATTTCTCTTTTGCTGTGCTGTGCCAGGATGGGGGATGAAACTGAACAGGTAGAAATGCTTTCTGCATTTTCTATGTGCTCATCTTCGATTTTTGATCTCCATTGTGTTACTGCAGCTTCTTAATTGGAATATGGAGCTCTCCCAGAGCAAGCTTCATTGGTGAATAGTTGTTCGTTGTTTTTGTAGGGAGGACAAAGCCTGGGACCTGCTAATCTGTCACCTCTGACATCATTTCAAATGCATTTTAAAATAACTTTACTACTTTCATCCAAAAATCTAGCTGGAATTTTAATTGGTATTGCATTATTTTGGCAAGAATTGACCTTTATTTTAACAAGACTAAGTTGTCCCATCCAAGAGAATGAAATATCTTTTTAATCATAATTTTTAAAATCCTTTAACAAGTTTAGTTTTAAACTTTCTTTGCTAAGTACTGTATATTTTATAATTTTTATCTGATTTCTTTTTTTTTATCTGATTTCTGATTGTATTTTGAGTTGATTTGCTGCTATAGAGAAATGCTATTGATTTTTGGTTGTTGACCTTATATCTGGCAACCTTGTTGATGTTTATAATTATAATTAGGGGTCAGTTTTTAAAGGTATATGTTCGCTTCTACCAGCTTCAATCAGGTTTGGGTCTGCTTGCTTTTATAGTGGAAATGTTTTATAATCCAGGCATTTTTTTTTCTCCTAAGTCATACACTGTTACAACTGAGATCTCACTCTGCAAATGTTAAAATCCAGAAGGAAGACTGGGTATCCGGGCAAATGGATTACAGTTTCTTTACAGCCAAGGGATACACAAATTCTTGTATATAAAACCAAAAGTCACCACTGATCCAGAGCTAATATTCAGAGAACCAGTGATAATAATCCCTACAAACCACTGAATTCCTTTACTTTCTCTAAGCATGGCATTTCTTGCTTTCCCATTTCTAAAAGTTTCAAGGCCACAACTTGAAATAAAAGAAGCCAAGTCAGTGATGGACTGAAATCTGTGTGACAACTCTGGAAANCTATGGGGTCACTAAGAGTCAGATATGACTGAGCGAGTTTTCATTTTCATGCATTGGAGAAGGAAATAGCAATCCACTCCAGTGCAAGTCATCTTCAAACAGAGATAACTTTACCTCTTCCTTTCCAACTTGTATGTCCTTTTATCTATTTTTCTTGTCTAATTGCTTTGTCTAGGACTTGCATGATTATGCTGAATTGGAGTGATGAGGGTGGGCATCCTTGCTGTATGTGTATGGGCAGTGGTACGGGAAACACACTCCTACTCCAGGGGGTGCAGTGGCATGAACTCTGAGCAGCTTTGTTAGCTAGACTCACCATCAGACACCACATCAGCAGTGTGCCTGGTCATGCCAAGGGCTTCTGATGTCTTGCTTTTTCCATCAAGGTGGTAAGGGATTCTTGAGGGGATTTCTCTTTTGCTGTGCTGTGCCAGGATGGGGGATGAAACTGAACAGGTAGAAATGCTTTCTGCATTTTCTATGTGCTCATCTTCGATTTTTGATCTCCATTGTGTTACTGCAGCTTCTTAATTGGAATATGGAGCTCTCCCAGAGCAAGCTTCATTGGTGAATAGTTGTTCGTTGTTTTTGTAGGGAGGACAAAGCCTGGGACCTGCTAATCTGTCACCTCTGACATCATTTCAAATGCATTTTAAAATAACTTTACTACTTTCATCCAAAAATCTAGCTGGAATTTTAATTGGTATTGCATTATTTTGGCAAGAATTGACCTTTATTTTAACAAGACTAAGTTGTCCCATCCAAGAGAATGAAATATCTTTTTAATCATAATTTTTAAAATCCTTTAACAAGTTTAGTTTTAAACTTTCTTTGCTAAGTACTGTATATTTTATAATTTTTATCTGATTTCTTTTTTTTTATCTGATTTCTGATTGTATTTTGAGTTGATTTGCTGCTATAGAGAAATGCTATTGATTTTTGGTTGTTGACCTTATATCTGGCAACCTTGTTGATGTTTATAATTATAATTAGGGGTCAGTTTTTAAAGGTATATGTTCGCTTCTACCAGCTTCAATCAGGTTTGGGTCTGCTTGCTTTTATAGTGGAAATGTTTTATAATCCAGGCATTTTTTTTTCTCCTAAGTCATACACTGTTACAACTGAGATCTCACTCTGCAAATGTTAAAATCCAGAAGGAAGACTGGGTATCCGGGCAAATGGATTACAGTTTCTTTACAGCCAAGGGATACACAAATTCTTGTATATAAAACCAAAAGTCACCACTGATCCAGAGCTAATATTCAGAGAACCAGTGATAATAATCCCTACAAACCACTGAATTCCTTTACTTTCTCTAAGCATGGCATTTCTTGCTTTCCCATTTCTAAAAGTTTCAAGGCCACAACTTGAAATAAAAGAAGCCAAGTCAGTGATGGACTGAAATCTGTGTGACAACTCTGGAAACCAAGATGGGAACACTCTTTCTCCATCTCTTCCCAGGATGTCAAAGAAAGAAGCTCCAGAACAGGACTGGCAAACTTTGCGAGGAAATGGGGGCTTGTCATTCAGAAAATTTATCAAACACTTTTTGAACCACTGAGTTATAAATGGCGTTATATAGACAGAGTAAAGGAAAGAGTTAAGGAGGGCACAAAAGTGTTAAGGGGTTTGCTCAAATTACCAGGATAGGGGAGATCTGAGCTATCGTCCCAGAATTTGGTTTATACTGAGAGCTGGTCTACTGGAGGCTGTGGTGTTCCTTTTCTATTTCCATAGTAGATTGTTTAACTTGCATTAGCCAGACAACGTGTTTCAGCTCTTTGCTTGTACAAGTAGTCCTTGAGTTGATTTAAAAAGAAAAAGAAAGAAAAAAACCTCACATCTAGCAGATGTATAAACTGATTACTCCCCTGCCCTGCTATACAGGGCCACCATTAGTAAGCACATTCCTAACATTTGGATACAAGACCTACACTCAGTGCTTCCGGTAACAATTTGTTTCAGATAGTTTTGCTAGTGGAGTATATTTCATGATAGGTGCTCTCTGAAACCTCAGAAGGCAATTTCCAAACTCTCTGGAAACTATTTTGTAAAAGAGAAGCAGTCACGAGGAAGGATTACCAGGGGGAATTTTGGAAGCTGGCCGCCCAATTAGGCAACTTTTCTTCCCCAAGGACCTGCAACTTGTGCTCACAGTTTCAGGATTTATTTGGACACAGCCCTTGACCGCTGACATTTTTAAAAGAAATTAAGCTGTACCAGAAACTGGGATCAGTGACAGCCGCATTGGTCTCTTTGGAAAGAAAAATGCCTTTAGGAAAAGAGAAGGGACTGACCCCTTAATCATACTGCCAGTCACTTCTCATAAGTAAGGTTTGCAATTGGTGAGGAAAACACAACCATTGTTCTCAATTTAGGAAATAAATTGAAGAGAAGAGAGAAAGGGGATTACGAGGGGATGAAGTTGGAGTGGAGAGGAGAAGGAGGTTTCTGACTCTGAGAATTCATGTTAGGGACGGGACGCTAGATATTGCTAAGAGAGAGGTGTTAATATATAGAATCCGCAGCAAAAGGATAGGGAGAAAATGGTTATTTTAAATCACATCTGACATTGCCCTTAATTATGTGAAAAGAACAGAGGCTTTAGAAGTGGAAAGAGCTGAGTTCAAATTCTGACTCAGTGCCTTTCCAGTTGAATAAACTTGGGCTTGTTATTTCACCTCTTTGCACCTCAGTTTCCTCATCTGTAAAATGAGGTTAATGTCACCTACCTTGCAGTCCTATTAGCAGGATTCAAAATAATGTTTATAAAAGTCCTTGCACATTAGAGCTCCTATAGTACATTGTCCTGTTTGAGGTCAAACCCTTGCTCCTTCTTAAGACTGATTAACTTGGATGCACTGATGCTGAACTGCTGTGTTCTTATTTAATTTGCCTTGAAGGACACCAGGAACAAAGGCCACATCGTTGTGGGTGCAAGTGGAGCTTTCCCTGATGGGAAGGAGCATCACAACTGACATCTTTTCTTGGTCGAGGTCATGGTTGATGCTGGGACAGGAAGCAAAGATGGTAGAGGCAGGCGGGGATAACAGGAGGGCACTTCATCTATGGAGGTGGGAAGGTCTATGATGGTTGGGCTTGGGCTTTTCTTCAGGATTCATGCTGTAGGACATTCTCCTTGGAAATATGAAAGTGATCCCTTCCAGATGGTGGTCATCAAAGCAAGTCAGAAAGAGCCTCCTCAGGACCTCCTGAGCCCAACCACTCTGAGCAAGCCTAACGAAGGATGGAGGAGTTCGGGGGAGAGTAACCTAGGCTAGAGAAAGGCTCAGCTGTAGGTGCAGAAGGAGAACAGAGAGACGCATAGGAGAGTCTGGGTGGCATCCCAAGTCGGAGCTACAGAGGACCAGAAGGAAGGTTGCAAAGGACGTGTTTACTTGATCCTGACCAACCGAAAGGGTGGGCTGGACATTTTGATAAAGGGAGACCTTTATGGAACCAAGTGGAGTGGGACATTTAAAAGGAAGTATAAATTATTTTAATGAATACATTTCCCAATTATTATTACAAGCATCAGTTTAGAATCAAGATGTTAGTTATTTGTTTTCCAGTAAAAGAGCATTAAACATATTTTACCATTGCTCCCTATTGATGTGAGAAACTTTTAGCCGTAGTGGTCAGCTTCTTCTCATAAGGACCAGAAAAGAGCACCCATCAGCCTCGAATTGTTCCAGAAAATAGCTAGCCAAAGGCACTGGCTGTTTTTTCCAATGGGCCTTTTGCCCCAGCACTAAACAAACATTCTATTGTTGAAATGTCTCCACACTGCTCACTTGCCCCTTTGCAGACGACAGAGAACCACTGGATGTGCCTCGAGACCAATTAGAAGATCTTTGCCACTTTCACGTCCCACCTTAGCAGAGAGACTGGCAGTCAAAATCTTGTCCCAGTATTTCTTTTTATTCTATAAAACTTGCTTTCTTTTCTAATACCTTTGAACTTCTGCTGAAATGAAAGTGATGGCAGATGGATTCCCTTGCTACAAGTTTGTGAATAAACAGCCTGTGTTAATTTCATCTTGGATTTAGCATGTCTTTGCAGATGGGAAGTCATACCAAAAGAAATTTGGCATTTACCAAGTGAGAAATTTGGAAGAGAGACCCAGGACAAGTAAAGGGTTTCCACTTCATACAGTTTTCTGGTTAGAAGGGCATGTAGAGAAAGAGGGAAAGGAGAAGGAGGCAGGGAAACTTATGAAAATGAGATCTGGCACCAAAGGGAGTTTCATGCCTTTTCTCCTTCCTGCTACATTTAAGCCTATATGAGAGTTTTTATTTACTTACCTTGTGGTAGGTAAACAGGCAAGAGGGTCCCTTAGTAGCTTAAAGGCTGGAGAGGTAGAAAGAAAGCGTTTAGCAAGGGAGAATGTCACTTGTCTTCATGAGTATATGAAATGCAAACCTCAGGGCTTAATATAATTTTTTAAAAAGAAAACATATGCATTAGATTAAAATGTTAAATCAAGCCAAATGAATAAGAATTAAACATCTACCACATTCAAGGTTCAATATATAACTGATGATAAACACTACATGATGGGACTTTAATTCAGTTAAAGCCGTGCTGGCCTCCCCAGAAGTTCTTACCAAAGAATCCAAATTCTACATTTGGGATTTTCACAGAATCTGGTGAAGAGCACGTAAGGACAGAATATGGGATCCTAAAATGCAATTTGAGCGTGGGCTTAAAGGTTCCATCTAAAGTGGCTGAATGTCTTAATTTAGGAGGAAGTTTAAGTTCTTCCTCTCTACAAGCAATGGGCACTTGCTGACTTTAGGTAGGATATCATACACTATTCCTTGTACAACTAAATATTTCCCAGGCCTCAAGAAAGTGGAGGTACAAGTGAGTGTGTGTTAACACTACTGCCCAGATCCTGCTGGCTTTTAGCCCTGGTAGCATGCAGGACCTCCACATCTTCCCTCCTCCAGTCTTCTCTTCATTCCCCAGTTCCCAGGGGCATATGGTCCAGCTTCTGTCACTGAAGACTTTCACGAGTACATACTCTCTCAGAGATACCCTCCTTTGGAGCTCACTGCCCTGGGCTGTCAGATAGCGAGCAAGGGGGCCTGGGAGGAGAGCTGGACTTCTCAGCTCCAAGGTTCTCAGCTCATCTGCTACCACTCTGCCTTAGTCCAGAGACCCACAACCTCTCAGAAGGAAAAATCTTTGCCTTTAGTCTGGAATGCCTCCTCTTGTGGTGTTCAAGGCCAACCCCTCAGAACCCAGAGGTCTGAAAGAACAGGAACCATGTCGCAACCAAACCACTCCTGTTTCTTTTCCCTTTCACTCATCCTGTTCTGCAAAACAAAAAACCCCTCTGCCTTTTGACAATGAACAAAGCCCAGGCATGTGGAGATCCACAGAGGTCACCTGGATCTATTTTGACCTAACTGGGGGATACCAGGGACTCTTAATTTGAACTGAGCCTCTGAATTGCACTTGGGAGAAGACAGGTGGTCCAAATCCCCACTTGATTCAGATCCGCCTGTAGATCTAGGACTGATTTGTGAGGGTGATGCATGGATCTGTGAGGGTAACATGTGGATCTGTGAGCTAGCTCAGGTCCACGTGTAGATTGGTGAGGGCTTCCAGATTGTTTTCTGTAGCTTTGCATGTGGAGGCATGTGGGAGAAGATTATACCGTCTTTAGAAGTGAGGCACCCCTCTAAAATCCTGATGTGTGTCCAGAAAGCCTTCCCCGATCCTGATACCTGGATATAACTTGTCTCTTTCAATTCACCAGCGGTCGACCTGCCTCTCTAACAGTTCACACTTTACTCTGCTTTAGGATTTTTAGGAACAGCATCTATGTAGACCCCATTAGATGACACAGTTCACAGGGCAGAACTCTATTCCCTAGGTCATGGCTTTGGTTACAGCAAATGTTCAGTGGTATTCGTTCATTTGAATTAAAGTCTGTCCAGTTGGATTATGCCCCTCTGTGGCCAACTTCTCCTAAAATGTGGCAAGTCAAGGTCATTCCATAGGGTCGCATCCATTCCTCCTGTCCTGCACCCCCAGGGAACCCTGGCACAGCCCACAGCAAACACCAGTGTGAACTCGTCCTTACCCTCTGGAACAGCTCTCAAAGTTCTAGATACGGACTAGAGCTCATTCTGTCCCACGGTGTTCCTGAAAGTGCTTTTAACCTCCCACTGTAGCTCCTGGCTGCCTGTGCTGGTGGCCCTCCCCTCCACTCTGGCTTTCCTTGGAGGATTGGCATGCCTCACCAGGAGCTTCTGAAGGGGAAGAAAAGCCCCCTGGCTTCCTGAAGGAAAGGTGAGAAATGCCTAAGGAAAGCCACAGCAGCTCTCAGGTTGGCAGAAAAACCTTCCTTTCCTTTCAGAATTATGATACCTATTTTGGTGAGACAGGAGGTTTTATGTGCTACTATTGTTCCACCCCTTCTGAAAGGCAATTTAACTAAGTGTCTGCTGCTGCTGCTAAGTCGCTTCAGTTGTGTCCGACTCTCTGCGACCCCATAGACGCCAGCCCACCAGGCTCCCCCATCCCTGGGATTCTCCAGGCAAGAACACTAGAGTGGGTTGCCATTTCCTTCTCCAATGCATAAAAGTGAAAAGTGAAAGTGAAGTTGTTCAGTCGTGTCCGACTCCTAGCGACCCAATGGACTGCAGCCCACCAGGCTCCTCTGTCCATGGGATTTGCCAGGCAAGTGTACTTGAGTGGGGTGCCATTGCCTTCTCCAACTAAATGTCTAGCACCTTTAAAATGGTATATCCTTTAATCCAGCAATTTTACTTACAGTAAATATCCTGCAATTCACAAAAAAAGGAAGGAATTCAAAAGGACATTCACCTCATGAGTAATAAAAAAAAAATCAAAACATCAAGATTGGTAAAAGTGTAAAAGCTTGATCAGGTGGTAAATGTGTGCGGATGTGGTCAATGCAGCTTATAAAATTTTACTAACTGGTAAAATTAGTCTTTACATACTGCTTGTTTGTGAATTAGCCCAGTACCAATAGTAACTCCCCAAATCTATAAACATACATGGTTATTTGTGGAGAGTGGGTTAATAAATTATGATGAATACATATTATAGCATTTATTGTAATTTTTAAAAATTTTCACAGCATGGTAAATTTATACTTCAACTGAATGACAAAATCTTAACATATAAAGCATATAAGAACACTTTCATTGCCAATTGCTCCTAGAATGCTCATATATAGTTACTTTAATTCTTAAACTAATTTATTTTTATTTATTTTAAAAAACATTTATTTATTTATTTGGCTGCATCAGGTCTTAGTTGTGGCATGCAGTGTCTTCACTGCATTCTGAGGGATCTTTTATTGTGGTTCAAGGACTCTCTATTTATAGTGTGAGGACTCTAGTTGCAGGCTCAGAATCAGTTGCTCTGCAGCACATGGGTCTTAGCTTCCTGACCAGGGGTTGTATGTCCCTTGCATTGCAAGGTACATTTTTTTTTTTTAATACAAATGTATTTTAATTGGAGGTTAATTACTTTACAATATTGTATTGGTTTTTCAAGGTACATTCTTAACCACTGAACCATCAGAGAAGTCTCCCTATAGCTGTTTAGCTATTTTAAAAATAATAATTAGACTTATAATATATGCTTTGGTGTGGAAGACTTACTGGGGCTTAATATTAAGGGAAAATAACAAGCTCAGGAAAGCATGTACGATAAGCCTCCATTTTTATTAAAACAAAGCCATATTCATTCATTTATTTGTTTTTCAACAAATGATTTTTAAGGCAGGGCTGGCTTCTTGTAAGGCAGTGGAGATATAAAATGGTGAAAAACAGATGATTCCCGCCTTTCTGTATGCTCTTTTTACATACAAAATCCATAGGAAAAAAGAAAATATACCTCATAGAAGAAATCACAGAAGGGAGGGAAAAGAACATAGACTTTTTTTTTTTACTTTCAGGTATTACTTGAATTGTTTCAATAGCCCATACTTGTATAATTAAATTAAAGTTTTTACAGGGACACACAAACAAGTACCACCCCTGCCATTGACCAGCCGAGTGATCCTAAATAAGTCATTTGACTTTTCTCGGTTTCTTTCTTAATAGAATGGAAATCATAATAATATTCATCTTGAAATGTGATTGTGAGGATTAAATAATTTGATGTGTATAAAGCATTTAGCCTAGTGTCTGACATATAGTAAAGGCTTAACAAATGGAGCCATAAAAAACAACAAGGACTATGTAAGGAAAAAGCAAACTAGCCAAGACGGCGTGGTCAGGCTCTCTCACCCCACAGCCTCTCGCTTTTGCCCAATATTAAGTAAATAATGATTATGTAACAGCTGAGATGACTTATAGCACTGTGCATGCATGTCACGAGGTACTCGCTTGGCCAAGGGCTACTTTTGTTCTGCAAGTATATATAAGCTCCACCTGGAAAGCCTAATTCAGTTCAGTTCAGTTCAGTTGCTCAGTCGTGTCTGACACTTTGAGATCCCATGAATCACAGCACGCCAGGCCTCCCTGTCCATCACCAACTCCTGAAGTTCATTCAGACTCACGCCCATCGAGTCAGTGATGCCATCTAGCATCTCATCCTCGGTCGTCCCCTTCTCCTCCTGCCCCCAATCCCTCCCAGCATCAGAGTCTTTTCCAATGAGTCAACTCTTCGAATGAGGTGGCCAAAGTACTGGAGCTTCAGCTTTAGCATCATTCCTTCCAAAGAAATCCCAGGGCTGATCTCCTTCAGAATGGACTGGTTGGAGCTCCTTGCAGTCCAAGGGACTCTCAAGAGTCTTCTCCAACACCACAGTTCAAAAGCGTCAATTCTTCGGCGCTCAGCCTTCTTCACAGTCCAACTCTCACATGACTACTGGAAAAACTATAGCCTTGACTAGATGGACCTTAGTCAGCAAAGTAATATCTCTGCTTTTGAATATGCTGTCTAGGTTGGTCATAACTTTTCTTCCAAGGAGTAAGCGTCTTTTAATTTCATGGCTGCAGTCACCATCTGCAGTGATTTTGGAACCCCCAAAAATAAATCTGACACTGTTTCCACTGTTTCCCCATCTATTTGCCATGAAGTGATGGGACCAGATGCCATGATCTTTGTTTTCTGAATGTTGAGCTTTAAGCCAACTTTTTCACTCTCCTCTTTCACTTTCATCAAGACAGATACATTAACGTACAGGCTACAATCATGTAGCCTACATTAAGGCTACATTACAGTTACATTATGGCTGCTGTGTCAGCCAGGAGAGAATAAATGTGTCTGCAGTTCCTACAGCTCCTTGCATCTTCTTCCAGCCTCTTAGCTCACACCTTGCCTACCCTAGGTTCAGCAAACTGTGCACACAGTGAGATACAGCAAGACAACTGGAATAATCGGTATGATCAGCAAGATAGATGTTTATCCTAGTATTGCTTAAAATTGAGACAATTTAAATGTTCAGCAATTGCTATATAAATAATAGACATTCTTAGGATGGAGTATTATGAAGCCATTAAGATCACTTTCAAAGAATTTTTAATGAAATGAGAAAACATAATTTTGCGGTAAGCACAAACCTTATATGTTAATTCCAATTTTGATAGTACAGGTATCTCTGGAAGGAAATGTCTACTGAAACTTTTGTAACTTCCTCTTATCTGTTTTCCAAGTGATGAGCAGTAAAAGCTCTTAAAGGGAAAAGGACCTATGCGTTGCCCTCTAAGCCCAGAAGATGGGGAATAACTGGTCGTCAATTTCTGTTCTCCTTCATTTGATTGAAAAGGAGACTCTCAAGTGATCACAGGGACTATTATGGTACTATCAAACTGGAAAGGAAGGGTGACTTAATCTCAGAAGACAGAGACCAGCCTAGCCCAGAACTGTATGGGGTAAGGATGACCTCAGAGAACTTTACAAGAGAAAGTGAAGATTCTTATTTAGGAATTTTATAGGCTGGAATGGAATCAGGAAATCACCTGTTTCTTTCTTCTTGAAATGTGGTCTGTGGACTACTCAGGCTCTGGTAAAATGCAGTCTCCAGCCTTATTGCAGATCTACTAAATCAAAATCTGCATTTTAACAAGATTTCCAGGTATACATTGTACACTGTAGCTTGAGAAACAAATGATATTCCACGATTTTTAAAAAGAAGAACCTGAGGTTTTTAAGAGGTGAAATGTTATGTTCAAGGTCACACAGGGATTTTAGTGGCAGAGGCAGAACCAGAAAACTGGTCTTTTGACCTCTGTTTCATCGTTTCTTCATATCTTGCTGCTCTTCACTATGTTATCCATGTATTTACTCCAATTTGTATACGTTATCCAATTCCCTGTCTCCCAAGTCTTTTCTAGTAATTTTAAAGGTATGGTGTTTTATTTATTAGGTCTATATTGCACTGAGACAAATTATTGTTGCTCTATGGCAGTAGGTGAGTTCAGAGTCAGCTTCAATTGCCAGGTTTTGAGTGTCTAACTCCTTGGGATCTTCTTAAATATCCATGGAGACTGGTCTTTCATCCCTTATAAATTAGCTGTCACCAGACCCAAGTGAAATCATGGACTGGAGGATGACTGAGAGGCTCAGAATTTCTGGCCAGAGACTTAGATACCAACATCGTCTCTACCCATCCCTTCCCTTTGTTTTCTGAGTCCTACTTTGTTTCTGCTCCCATTCTCTTTAGCTCCCATCAAAGGCTTAATTATGCTCCTGGATCCTGATCACAGATTTATTAAATGTTTAAGTTTATGCCCCTTGAATGATGGTTTCCCAGTAATGAAGTGCATTCAGAAGAAGAATAGCAGGTCAAGCATGGGTATCATTTGGAAGAGCTTGACCACCAGTCATTTCACCTCTGACAGGGTTAATCACTACTCCAGTTTTTCAAGCTCTGGAACCTGCTGGATTGTGCCTGCCAAGGTCAGCTGGGGTGACCCAAATTAATTTTAAAGACGTATGACTGCTTGGAGTTCACTAAGTTATCTGTTCATAATATTAAAAAAAATTATTCATTTTATTTCCCCTCAAATTACAAACCCAAATATAAATTATCTTGAAACAGCTAGAATATAATACTCCTTTGTGTTAGAAGAATGGCATCACTAGAGATTGCTGCATTTGCAAAGTCAAGGCAAATTCTCAGAGAGAATCAACCTTTTTGAAGACAATATAGGACATACTGGAAGAAATGCTGAGTATTGAGTTAATCCTATTCAAAAAAAGATTTAACAGAAGCCTCTTCTGCATAAGCCACAGTTTTAGATGTTGTAGGGGTTGGAGGGAGGGTCCAAAATTGACTCCCGGACGGAGCTATAAGGAAAAGGCAAAAGAAGTGATCCACAGCTGTCATCCTAGGCAGCATATCCGAATCATAGGAGAGGTTATACATACTACGGGAGTGTGTAGAGGGACCCCATCTCTGTGTGGAGATCAGGGAAGACAAGAAATGACAGTGTTGGAGATAGGCTTTAAAACATAAAATTTTAAAAATCTTTCTGCTTTATTTATGAAGTTATGGATTTTCTAAGTTAAGTCATTCAGAGGAATATAAAGAAAGTACTGTCTACCCTTTCCCATCCTGAATCCCAAGTCTCTTCCTCCCAAAGTAATCGATGTTAATAGCTCAGCATATCCTTCCTTACCTACACATATAGCTGTCTAAAACTTTGCTTTGTTATTATCTTTTATAAAATAAAATAATATATAATTTGTAACTTTTTAATCTAATAAAGTCCTGAATATTTTCTCAGCTAATACATAGTGATCTAATTCACTCCTTTTTAATACAGGCAGAGTGGTCTATAGGATGACTATGGCAGAATTTCACCCACCGTTTCCATGGTGACAGACATTTAGGTTGTTTCCAGGATTTTGTTGTTTACATAATGTTTAATTTTGATAGAAAGAGATGGAATCAAACTCAAAGAGGTAGGAATCAAAGAGTCAAAGAGGCAAAAAATATAACTTTGGGCCCAATAATTTCTGTCCATAGTCTTTTCATTGTCAGCAGCTTCGTTATTGGCACCGATAATTCTCCTCTTGTTTCCCCCTGGTTTCTGGTCTTTTCAGTTATCACTGATGGTACTCACTTGCTGTATTTCATGCTATACCAGAGATCCAATCCACTTCCCTTTCACTGATGCCTCTCCAGTTCCCACATCCTGTTCATCAGCTGCCCATACCTCTTCCCCAGAAAGCAGGAATCAGTGAAGCAAGTCACCTGTCTCAGTGGTCACCACTGACTGAATTGTAATGACCATGTGATTCAAGCTTGGCCAATCAGATTCTGTTATCTGAGGATTTAGAACTGGGACCTGGAGAAATGATGAGATACTCAAACTGAGAAGTGATGTGCAACTGAATTAGGGGGTCGTCTATGAGCCAAATACTTGCCAAAGCAGAAAAGGTCACATGCATGGAGGGGAAAAGATGAAGCAGATGTGTCAATAGAGTGAGGGGGAGAGAGAGGGAGAAGCAGAGAGTCCTTCTTTACTTCCCACTGACTTCAGCTCCTGGCTCCCATCCCATAGGAGGACTGATTGCACTTCTCACCCTTGGGTTTCATAAGACACCTCTGCCTTCTTCTAATAAGTTCCTTCTGTCTGAGCAAGTTTGAAGGAGGGTGATTTTTTAACTTGCAAACAAGTGATGCCTGAGAATTCGGCCAGGAAGAGTGTTAAAGGGAAATATTCCTCCACACCAAATTTAAGCTAAAAAAAAAAAAAAAATGCTGGTATAGCTTTCTTACTGGAAGATGTGATAACCTGCTTCCTTCTAGTATAAAAAGAGATACAGATTGTGCTATTTATTAATACAGAATGTAATGTAAAGATTAGTGATTATCTGTTTTCAATAAATGAAGTACTTGAAAGGTAAAAATCTCATTTAGTGAACCTATTTGAAGCAGCACCTCTGGTGGGATTTGGGGTCAGAAGAATCAGGGCTCCAAGCCTGTTGTCATGAAGAAACATGGACTCGGAGATGCCTGGCTTAGGTTCTGCGGAAGCCTAGTTGTGTGACCTTGGAACTGAATTGTGATTTTCCCTTCTGTAAACTGAAGACAATATATTAAGGTTAATTAAGGAGATTAAATGAAACAGGGTACGTAATGTCTGACATCATACCTGGCACATGGTAAGCCCTCAACAGTATTAGTTCCATTTCTCTCTCTCTCTCTTCCCCACAGCCCTAGCTCTTCCTCCCACTACTATTTAGAATTGGCTTCCTTTGATCCCCATCTTCTCTAGGCTAAAGCTGCCCCACCCTCTTCCTCCTTGCTCCACCATGAAACAAGGTGCAAAGAGAAACCCACAAGAGCCCACGGCCCCCTGGCCACAGAGAGAGATACTAGGTGAAAATGATGGAGCTCTGGATAGGATGGGGAGGCAGGAAGCGGGGATGTATAACAAATATCCTTCTGCATATTGAAATTAACAGACAAAACAATGTTAGAACAAACCACTGAGCTCTTTTGCTTCTGCAAAGACCACCCCCACCAAATAATTTCAGTTCAAGGTGTTTGGAGATAGATAGTCATAGATATTAGTCAGTCATATTAATGTCAGTCATGACATTATCAGTCATAGATAATGTCATGTGGTTGGTCATTAGCTAACAGCTATTCCCTAAGCAGTTTTCTAAGCTGACAGCTACAGCCACTTACAATTTAGTGTTGATTAAAAATGGCCATATGGCAGAATTGTATAAAAATATTATAAAGACCAGACCAGTCCTTTCTCTAAGCACTTCTAAACTAGAATAAGTATATAAAAAATACACATACAGACACCTGAAGGATAATAAAAGAAAGCAGTTTAAAAAATTAGATCTTGAAAAAGTTTGCTGATTTATATGAAACAATCAGGAAGTTCTTGGCACCACTGGTCTCTCTGTACCATGGGTGATGTACTTTTAAAATTTACTTTTAAGAAATTCCATCCAAAAAAGAACAAAAAGCCTTCAGAAAAGGCAAATACAGGCTAGGCTTGTCTAGGTAGGAGGTAGGAATCCATAGGAGACCTTTACCACACTCATATCCTGCTGGCCTGTTGTTGGTCAGTCGCTCAGTCATGTCCAGCTGTTTGCGACCCCTTTGAGATGCCCTATACTGCAGCACACCAGGCTTCCCTGCTCTTTTCATGGAGCTTGCTCAAACTCATGTCTATTGAGTCGGTGATGCCATCCAGCCATCTTATCCTCTATCATCCCCTTCTTCCCCTGCTTTCAATCTTTCCCATCATCAGGGTCTTTTTCAATAAGTCAGTTCTTCGCATCAGGTGGCCAACGTATTTGGAGTTTCAGATTTATCATCAACCCTTCCAATGAATATTCAGGATTGATTTCTTTTAGGATTGACTGGTTTGATCTCCTTGCAGTTCAAGGGATTCACAAGAGGCTTTTCCAGCACCATAGTTTGAAGGCATCGGTTCTTCAGCATTCAGCCTTTTTTATTGTCCAGCTCTCACATTCACACAGGACAACTGGAAAAACCATAGCTTGACTATATAGACCTTTGTTGGCAAAGTAATGTCTCTGCTTTAGAATATACTGTCTAGGTTTGTCACAGATTTTCTTCCAAGGACTAAGCATCTTTTAATTTCATGGCTGGAGTCTCCATCCACAGTGATTCTGGAGGCCAAGACAGTCTGTCACTGTTTCCATTTTTTCCCATCTATTTGCCATGAAATGATGTGACCAGATTCCATGATCTCTGTTTTTTGTAAGTTGAGTTTTAAGCTAGCTTTTTCACTGTCTCTTTTAACCTTCATCAAGAAGTTTTGGTGTTTTTTTTTTTTTTTTGATATATAGATTTTTAATTCTTTTTTTTAATTTTAATTTTTTTTTTTTTTCATTTCAGGTGTACATGAGTTAAGTTTTTTGATTCCTCTTTACTTTCTGCCACTGGGTGATGTCATCCGCTTTAGTTCAGTTCAGTTCAGTCGCTGAGTCATGTCCGACTCTTTGCGACTGCATGAATCAAAGCACACCAGGCCTCCCTGTCCATCACCATCTCCGGGAGTTCACACAGACTCACATTCATTGAGTCCATGATGCCATCCAGCCACCTCATCCTCTGTCTTCCCCTTCTCCTCCTGCCCCTAGTCCTTCCCAGCATCAGGATCTTTTCCAATGAGTCAACTCTTTGCATGAGGTGGCCAAAGTACTGGAGCTTCAGCTTTAGCATCATTTTTTCCAATGAAATCCCAGGGCCGATCTCCTTCAGAATGGACTGGTTGGAGCTCCTTGCAGTCCAAGGGACTCTCAAGAGTCTTCTCCAACACCACAGTTCAAAAGCATCAATTCTTCACCACTCAGTCTTCTTCACAGTCCAACTCTTGCATCCATACATGATTACTGCAAAAACCATAGCCTTGACTAGATGGTCCTTTATTGGCAAAGTAATGTCTCTGCTTTTTAATATGCTATCTAGGTTGGTCATAACTTTTCTTCCAAGGAGTAAGTGTCTTTTAATTTCATGGCTGCAGTCACCATCTGCAGTGATTTTGGAGCCCAAAGTAATAAAGTCTGACACTGTTTCCACTGTTTCCCCATCTATTTCCCATGAAGTGATGGGACTGGATGCCATGATCTTCATTTTCTGAATGTTGAGATTTAAGCCAACTTTTTCACTCTCCTCTTTCACTTTCAACAAGAGGCTTTTTAGTTTCTCTTCACTTTCTGCCATAAGGGTGGTGTCATCTGCATATCTGAGGTTATTGATATTTCTCATGGCAATCTTGATTCCAGCTTGTGTTTCTTCCAGTCCAGCATTTCTCATGATGTATTCTGCATATAAGTTAAATAAGCAGGGTGACAATATACAGCCTTGCCGTACTCCTTTTCCTATTTGGAACCAGTCTGTTTTTTCATGTCCAGTTCTAACTGTTGCTTCCTGACCTGCATACAGATTTCTCAAGAGGCAGGTCAGGTGGTCTGGTATTCCCATCTCTTTCAGAATTTTCCACAGTTGATTGTGATCCACACAGTC
>SJYA01002163.1:270404-292178 GCA_006410615.1 Neotragus moschatus | reverse complement strand
ATGAGTGCAATTGTTCAGTAGTTTGAGCATTCTTTGGCATTGCCTTTCTTTGGGATTGGAATGAAAATTGACCTTTTCCAGTCCTGTGGCTACTGCTGAGTTTTCCAAATTTGCTGGCATATTGAGTGCAGCACTTTCATAGCATCATCTTTTAGGATTTGAAACAGCTCAACTGGAAATCCATCACCTCCACTAGCTTTGTTCCCAGTGATGCTTTCTAAGGCCCACTTGACTTCACATTCCAAGATGTCTGGCTCTAGATTATTGATCACATCATCATGATTATCTGTGTCATGAAGATCTTTTTTGTACAGTTCCTCTGTGTATTCTTGCCACCTCTTCTTAATATCTTCTGTTTTTGTTAGGTCCATACCATTTCTGTCCTTTATCGAGCACATCTTTGCATGAAATGTTCCCTTGGTATCTCTAATTTTCTTGAAGAGATCTCTAGTCTTTCCCATTCTGTTCTTTTCCTCTATTTCTTTGCATTGATCACTGAAGAAGGCTTTCTTATCTCTTCTTGCTATTCTTTGGAACTCTACATTCAGATGCTTATATCTTTCCTTTTCTCCTTTGCTTTTCACCATTCTTCTTTCACAGCTATTTGTAAGGCCTCCCCAGAGGTTATTGATACTTCTCCTGTGAATCTGGATTCCAGCTTGTTCTTTATCCAGCCTGGCATTTTGCATGATGTACTCCACATAGAAGTTAAATAAGCAGGGTGTCAATATACACTCTTAACCTACTCCTTTCCTAATTTTGAACCAGTCCATTGTTTCATGTCTGGTTCTAACTGTTGCTTCATCACCTGCATGCAAGTTTCTTAGGAGACAGGTAAGGTAATCTGGTATTCCCCTCTCTTCTAAGAATTTTCCACAGTTTGTTGTGATCCACACAGTCAAAGGCTTTAGCTTGAAGCAATGAAGTCAATGAAGCAAAAGTATATGTTTTTCTGGAATTCTCTTGCTTTTTCTATGATCCAACGGATGTTGGCAATTTGATCTATGGTTCCTCTGCCTTTTCTAAATCCAGCTTGAACATCTGGACGTTCTTGGTTCACGTACTGTGGAAACCTAGCTTGAATGGTTTTTCTGGGTTGAGCCATCCTTAATAATACAGCTTGATTGATTGACACTGATTCCTTTATTAATGCATATAACAGCTTTGTATACTTACTATATACCAGGCACAGGAAATACAAAGAATATGATGTCATAAGACTGCTTGCCTGTAGGAACACTCAGGCTAGTGAGGAAGAAAAAAATAAGGAGACATAAATTGCACTGACATTTTCAGTTATGATAGAAACACAACTGTGCTCTGAGGGAGCTTTAAGGTAGAGATATTCAGTCTGCTTGGGTAATTAGAAGACCTCATAAAAGTGGCATAAGAGTGAACCATATCATTTTACATGCCTGGAATAACATACGTGGGTATGTCTAAAGGTTTATGCGTATGTATACACATAGACATAAACATATACACACAGAATACATGATAATGATGCTGTTTCCCCCACCACTAGTGCATATACTAATACTTATGAAAAATAGTATTTCGTTTCTTTGGGGAAGAAATGAAAATAAGAATCTCAAGTATACAATTGGGGTTTAGACACAGACTGTCTGGAAAACCATGCATAGGCCTGGGTGGATTTTCCCTGAAGCTAGATTTTAGAGAAATAATAGGAGAGAGAGGAGTTGCCAGGAGGAAAGGACCCAGGCACGACCAGCCAGACTGTGCCATAACCCTGAGGGTCAAAGGGACTGAGAGGCGGTTCCTGGAGGCTGCCTGGAAAGGTGTCCCAGCCTGGTGAGTTTGGGGACATGTGGGCACACAGATAAAACAGTGCGTGTGGACAGAACAAGCTGCCCTACTAAATTATCAACACATCAAGACTCAAGTAACCATGCTTTGGAACCCACTTAATTTTTTGTAACAGAGGGAGAGAACTTTCTACTTGTCACTTGACATAACACACACACACACATACTAACGTACACACAACTGAGCTGTCATGGAACCATAAGGTGAGAGCATTGATGTCCAGGAGAGGGCAACGAAACCTTTCACTGTAGGGCTTCTTTAAAATACAAGAGTCCCAACTGCATCCAAGTAAAGCTTCATGTACTGAGCGATCTGATAAATATGCCACAAGCCCTGCTATGAGTCAGTGACACTTGGAAGTCAGTTTTCAGAAGCACATCTGCTGGCCACTCACTCGTTCCCTTCTTGTTCTAAGCAAAGGGCCTTTCTGAAAAGATGGACACAAAGAGGCTAAAGTAGCCCAGTTGGGTTTCCTCCTCCTTAAATGAGACGGAGCAGGCTTAGAATGAAGGAAACGATTTTTATGGAGGAAGATGGGAAATCACTGTTAATGGAGCACTGAATGAGAACCATGCCTTCTCATGCCCCTGGGGAAATAAAACAGGTGGATCAAGTGGGAACAGGGGCCCCTGAGGGCTGAAAATGCAGTAGTTGAAGCTACACTGCTGGTGTAAGACAGCCAGGCTGTGAATTCCAGCCCTGCTACTTACCCGGGGCTGATTACTGGCCTTGCTGTTGTTCAGCTGCTAAGCTGTCTGACTTTTTACAACCCCATGGATTGCAGTACACCAGACTTTCCTGTCCATCACCATCTCCCACCTCCCGGAGTTTGCTCAAATTCATGATTAAGTCAGTGATGTTCTTGTTATAATGCTGCCCCCATCTCTTCATCTCTAGAATGAAGATGTAAATTGCTTTATTTAAAGTGTTTTATAAGGATCATGTGAGTGTAGACTAATAGTTATCAAATGTTTTCATTGTCAGGAAACCCCTTTTTGAGGGGTTCCCCAAAGTGACTTAGTGGTAAAGGACCTGCCTGCCAAGTAGGAGATGCAGATTTGATCTCTGGGTTGGGAAGATCCTGGAGAATGAAATGGCAACCCATTGATAGCTCATTCCTACTGATAAGAAAGCACCTTTAAAACAACGAGGTCTTACTCAAGAGTCCCAAAGTGACTTTCGTTTAGAGTCGGACCCTCTGTTCCTAGGGATCTAGCAGAGAAGGGGTGATCTGCAAGGAAAACTTCTGCTTCTTAAATTGTAATCTTTATTTTCCCCCCCAGGCAAGATATCAATGTCCCACAACCTGAAAATGAATGTTTCACTATTGTGCTCCAGGGATCAAGAAAGTTTGCTTTCATCTGAAATAGAAAGCATTTATTATCATCAAAACTAATGAATGCCAACCAAAACAGAAGAAAAATTTCAATTAAAAGGTTTCTGAATCAGGACAGTTCTTCTGAATTTGAAAAAGTCAAATATGTCAACCATTGAATTTTACCTTTGTTTTACTATTGATTTTTTTCTTTCTTTTGCCAAGAGAAGTATTTGTGTTTAGACACATAGGAAAAAAAAAAAAAGAGCTCAATATTGATTTTTAGAAACAATCTTTTTTTTTCATTAAGATACAAAAGGGAATATATTGTAGCACTAAGCAGAATGCTATTCCTTTCCTGGTAGTTGGGTCTCACTAAATATGAGAAATTATACTCTATTCTCTTATGATGACAAACAGGGCACCAGGAGTTTCATTACTGGTTCATGTAGAAGCATTGAGGCATATGAATAAACTCTTTATTAGAGACAATCAAGCTATGCTACTATTATGGAGAAAGAGAAAGACGAGAGTACAGACTGTAGAAGTGGCTCCTTTTGCAACATTCAAATCCTTTGCAGTGGCGTTCTAGAAAGTGCCCAGAGTCATCTGTGGGGAGAGCTTGTCACAATTTTAAAGGCGGCTTGAATACATGGGATTGTCTTATCTGGGAGCACAGAGGGACTAGACTCCAGTTTAGACTGCAGTTGGTAAGAAGGTAGCAGTCACCCACATTGGCCAGGATGGGGGAATGCTTGGTCATTTCTGTAACTGGACAAAGTTCACGTTTTGTCTGTGTTCAGACATGGTTAGGGAGCAGTCTTGTTTTGTCTTGATCCATCCTGGTTGTGTAATGGCCTTGTCTGATGCTGATATTCTGTGAAATTATTTGTATTCATCGGGAGAACACCAAGGCCCACTGGTGAGTATCGGGTGGGTCTGGGTGTTAGGGGTTTTGTCCTTAGGTCAGACCCATTGTGGCAGGCAGGACCCACTGGTTCATTCGGTGGGGAAGGAGGTGAATGCCAGTGACTGTTTCATACTTCTTCTCTTTCTGCTTCTTTAGTGAAAGTGAAGTCACTCAGTCGAATCTGACTCTTTGCGACCCCATGGACTACAGCCCACCAAGCTCCTCCATCCATGGGACTCTCCAGGCAAGGATACTGGAGTAGGTTGCCATTTCCTTCTCCAGGGCATCTTCCCAACCCAGGGATCAAACCCAGGTCTCCCACGTTGCAGGCAGATGCTTTAACCTCTCAGCCACCAGGGATGCATAGACCAAATAGAATCATTCCNCAAGCTCCTCCATCCATGGGACTCTCCAGGCAAGGATACTGGAGTAGGTTGCCATTTCCTTCTCCAGGGCATCTTCCCAACCCAGGGATCAAACCCAGGTCTCCCACGTTGCAGGCAGATGCTTTAACCTCTCAGCCACCAGGGATGCATAGACCAAATAGAATCATTCCTCATCTTTCAAGTGTATATGTCCTCAGTTCAAGTGAGAGCCAGAAATTAACTTAAGTCCCTGAGTCTTAACTCTAAACTCTCTGGAGAGAGAACACCCTTCACCTGTTTACATTTTTAAAACATTTATTCATTCATTATCCATTCTTAGTTGTGGCATGCGGGCTTCTCTGTAGCTGTGGCCTGTGGCACATGGGAACTTAATTCCCCGACCGGGCACATCCCCTGCATTGGAAGCTGGATTCTTAATCACTGAACCACTGGGAAAGTTCTAATTCACCTGTTTTTAGATGAGATGGCTGCTCCTTTCTAATAACTTTGTCTAGAAGGGAAGGAGTGTGCAAGAGAAATGTGGTTCCACAGGCCCACTCTGTGAAGGACAGTCCTTAGAGAAGAAAGCCATGTGCTAGGCATTGCCTAGTACTGGGACAATTGACCTTCAACAATACAGTAGAAGAACAAAAAAGCTAGTGCCTTGCGTGGCTTTAGTGCTTTACAGAAGCAAAGCATTTCCATCATCATTTTTATCCCTTTGAATCATCCTGTGAAATGGGTATTATTTATTCGACTTAAAAGGGAGGAAGCTGAAGCTTTGCAGAATTTAGAGAATTTCCTAAGCCTATACAGCCTGTTAATATAGAACCTAGACTTCATGATTTTTAGGACAGCTCTCCCTCCATTATGAAAGTGAAACCGTTTCCCCAGACCCTGAAAGCACACTCGGGAGGGATCAGCAGGAACTTGCTCAAGGTGAGACAGTGTGTAAAAGGTAGAGCAAAGGTAGAGCCAGGTTTTAACCTCTGCTGTCTGATTCTGAGCCCAGGGTCAGAGTAGTGCAATATTAGCAGACTGAGAGGCTTGGGAAAGTCTTGTAGGAATGGAGTTATTTTTGTCTCCAGAAGGGGAGAGAGGCGGTAGAAAGGGAGAGGGAGAGGGTGGGAGGATTTGGGAACATGGCATTGTAACAGGTATGATATCATAAGGGAAACGGATTGCCGGTCTAGGTTCGAGGCAGAAGGCTTGGGACTGATGGGCGGGAATGATCTGGAGGGATGGTGTGGGGAGGGAGGGGGAAGGGGGGGGGTCCGGATTGGGAACTCAGTACACTTATGGCTGATTTATGTCAATGTATGGCAAAATGAGTACAGTATTGTAAAGCAAAACAAACTAAAAAAAATAAAAATTAAAAAAAAAAAGAAAAGGAAAGGAGACAAGACTTTACAACAGCTTTCCTGTTATGTAGAGGATTTTGATAACGCACAGGAACTGTCAAGGAGGACAGAGAAACTCACTAGGAAATCTGGGGATGTGAGGATAGGAATGGTGAGGAAGAGGAGACAGGATGGCTTTGTCACGTGGATGGTGCAACCTCTTCTCCTACTTCTTGTCTTTTACACAGAGATTAAGGTGACAATCTTACTTAGGGGGGTTAGAGAGAATACTGACAGGATGATTGAGATTCTCTCCAGCCCTCCAGCTCTATGATCTATGGTTTTAATAAGCTCCACAATGTCAGGAGACCCTACAATATTGTCCCTGGAGCAGCAGTCTCTCCAGTTCTCAGTGGTGGCAGCAATTTTGTATTGAGCTATTTTGCATTTTATAGATTTTGTTCTTCTTACTTAATTAGGCTATTCTTGGGAAAAACACCCTAATAACTCAACATGTCCTGCAGAGCGTGGCACTGCAGCCATGGGCATATGGATGCCAATGTGACTCACCATGTCATTGACAAGCCCTTAACCAGATGTGGGCTTTGACTTGGGCATGTGGAGGATTTTTAAACCTTCTAGGTCATCTCCCAGAGGGTGTCCAGAGGGGTGACAAGTTAGTTAGGCGACCCCTAGGTTTAGAGCAGGTGGGATTCAAAAGGATATAAAGCATTTGAGGACATTGATATTAGAATGTAAGGGCCCCCAGTAAGACACAGGACACAGAGTGTGCTCAGGGAATTTATTGTTTTCTCTTCGTGCTTCCATTAAAATTTTAAAAAAGAAGCAATCTGTTATTTTTTGGTTTCTCACTCTGAGACCTGGAGCTGATTTTAAAGGATTAGTAGATTAATCAGTTCAGTTCTGGCCTTTGTCGCAGGGCACAGATGTTCCCTCCACGCTGGGGAGAGCCTCTGGCTCAGTGGGTGGGAGTATCTAGTCCTCAGACAAAGCCCCACAGCCCCCTCTGTTGTTGGAAAGTGTTGAGGGAGGGTTACTGACCACGGGGTATTTCAGGGCACAGGGATAGTCCAGGAAGGGACAGCTCCACCAAATGACCCCCTTCCTGCCCATGGTGTTCTCCTGCAAAACCTGTCTGCAAAACCTGAGGAAACCACAAGTGTTCTCCTGTGAAACCTGTCTCTAGTGCCCCGCCATCACTTCAGCNCAGGGCACAGGGATAGTCCAGGAAGGGACAGCTCCACCAAATGACCCCCTTCCTGCCCATGGTGTTCTCCTGCAAAACCTGTCTGCAAAACCTGAGGAAACCACAAGTGTTCTCCTGTGAAACCTGTCTCTAGTGCCCCGCCATCACTTCAGCATCAACTGGTGGCCCAGCAGCCACTGTGCAATGCCCCAAGCCCAGCCCTCCCTGCTCATGTCCACAGCCGGGCATTGTTGCCCCGCCCACGGATTCCTCCCAGTTCTTTGTGAGCCACTCAAACACCTCAGCCGGCTTAGGAAGGCAGGAAGGGGAGTCCTGTCCTGGCTGCTCAGCTTCATTTCCATCTTGCTCCTCTGACCTGGTGTCAGACCCCTGAGTGCTTCATCCATCAAGGCCTGCACCATCTTCCCTTTCCTGCTGTGACTCTATGGCTTGCAGGCCATTCAGTTGTTCCTCTTTCCTATCACAAATCCCTGGGCTTAGTCCCTATGCCAGAGGCCAAAGGCCAAGTTTCCAGGGTGTGAGGCCACCCTCATATTACTGTGTAGACTTCTGACTCCCAGGCTCTAGTTCACTGCCATCCCAGGCAGCGAGAGGAACTTGAATCCTACCAAGATCCCATCTGGACATCAGTCCAACTTCTTGCCCTGTATCCAGGCTAACAAACCTGACAACTTTGCTGCAGATCTTTGCTGTCCCTTCCCCTGGTTCCTTGTGCCTGATCTGGAACTTAGGGACAAGCCCTGGGGAGGAGCTGGACCTCAGGTGAGTGCCTTCACGCACATCCATTCACCGCGAGGTTGTTGTTATTCCTGGATTCCTTTCCCACAGCCCTCAGAAAAGCTGCTTCCTAAATAGAACTGCAATTTTCCTCTCAAAGGAATTTAAAATTAGATGTCTTTGTTCTCCCATCTCATTTCTTGCCTCATGATTGCAGTGTTATAGGGGGAGCTTGTCACTTTCTCCATCCCAAGGTGGCTATAGAAACAATATTTGCCTCATTAATTTTTCTTTTAGTACATGGAATAAAACATATCGGTTTCCATCAACATTTCAGGTTTGGGGTTTCTACAGATTTACAGTGAGCAGATGTGCTGCAGCCTATGAAAAGAACAGGCTTAGAGACAGTATGCATATATATATATATATATATATATATATATGCTGCCGCTAAGTCGCTTCAGTCGTGTCTGACTCTGTGCGACCCCATAGACGGCAGCCCACCAGGCTCTGCCGTCCCTGGGATTCTCCAGGCAAGAACACCGGAGTGGGTCACCATACTATGTGTGTGTGTGTGTGTGTATATATATATATATATATATATATATATATATATATCAGTTCTACACACACAAATGTGTGTGTGTGTGTGTGTGTGTGTGTGTCGTATTCTCCTGACACTGCCATGAAACTTATCCTGAAATCATGAAAAAGAAAGGCTAGGGCTTTCAGAGAACAGAAGAATGACCTTGTCTGGTTCTGTCTGGTGGCCCTGAAGGTAAACAGACTGGGCGTATCTAGTGGTACTGACTGAAGGAGGTGAAGGGCAAAGACTACAGTGTGGAGACTCCTCTGAAATCATCGAAGGAGAATGCTCAGTGTCGAGGCTCTGCTCACTGCCACTGCCTCCACCATGGACAAGATTTTTAGACACGAATTTTCGGATCACATCCTGGTGTCCCTTTCCAAACCCTCAATTCTTCAAAGATGGTCAGGTATGCGACATACCAGCTGAATGCCAAATTTATAAGTGAGTAGCAGGCAGGAATTATTTTAATTGTCAGGCTAAGGAAATCTGAAGGTGCAATCTACTCTCAGGTCCGTTTTGGGGGTGACTCTTCCTCACTTCACTCATTTGTGGGTATTCATGCTTTTCTAATTTAAGTCTACCTAATGATTCTTTAAATTTGCCACCTGAGATTAAACCTTTTCTGATGAATATCCTGTCTGGTTTTATATTCTAGGTAACTACACCCTTCTCTTTTGCTAGAGTTCACCAACATTGAGCACTTATTTGAAAGGATGAAAACCTCAAAATATAAAGCCTGGAGTCTATGTGGAAAAAGATGGTTCACAGGCAGTCCTGGTGAAGAAAGAGGGAGCCTGAATGTCACACATTTCATAGGTTCCGTGGCCCTGGGGCTGAACTCAGGGCACTTGTACCTCGAAAAACCCACTGTAAATATTCAGTGAGCTGATAATGCAGGAAGGGCTGACGGAGAACCAAGGCAGTAAATTCTGCTCTAAGGCACAGGAGAAATATTTTTCTTGGTTGAAAGAATTTATGAGTCCTGAAGGGGTGGAGCAATGTAGGAGTAGAGGGGATGAAGAGTGAAGGATTGAGCTCATAATTTGTTCTGATTCTTATTTTCAGGACTTGAATTAACTCCAAAATATTTTCTGCCCACACCAGCATTGAAAAAAAAAAAATATATATATATATATACACATAATAAAATCATCAGCCCTGCTCTCTTATTATGAAAACAAAACACAGCTTCACAAACGCCTCAGCTCTGGTTATATTCCAAGGTTTGATTAATTTTTGATATTTCATTGTTCTCTATCTGAATAATCACTGCAAGGATTATTCACTTCAACATTTTCCTTCTGAGGGCAAGATGTAATTTTGCAAAAAAAATCTGGGAAGGCAAGTTGGTAGACAAAAGGAAGGCTGAGCACTGACCACATCCAGTAGATAGGCTGAGTCCCTTGTGCTAAGGGCAAACTGCTAAACTCTGTCATACCTACAGATGCTGACTTGAGGTTTAATTTAGTTTAGTTTAACACAGTGTGATTCAATAGTTAGCCAAGAAACTAGGCAATGTCAGGGCTACCCATTCTTTAGAGTTCCCTGAAAAATATCTTTAGGATGTCTGGTAAACATCAACGTTGTCAGAACCTGTCTGAGTAGCCCAATGCTTCCTAAGTGTGCTCGAGAGACTTGTGTCCTATAGGTGCCTTGAAACAAATGGCTTCTGGTACCATGCGGGTGAGAAATGCTGTACCTGAAAACCCTCCTGGGAGATGTCCCCTGTGGAGGACATACCAAAGACTTGGAGATGCCCTGTTGCAAAAAAGTGGGTCCCATTTTACTTAAACCAAAATTTTCCAAAGCAATTTGGCTACTGACTCTTACTAACCATTGCCTGTAGTTCGGCAGCAAGTCAACCTGTTCCAGCCTCCCCTGACTCTGGACAGTCTCATGAAGAAATTCTCACCTCTCAAACTTTGTGCCATTGCTTATGGGGCTTCCCTGCTGGGGCAGGACACCCCCCTTCCTCTCACTCCCCTTGCTAACTCCCACTGTTTCCGTAGGATTCAGTGTGATGATCGCCCTCTCTGGGAAGTCTTCCTATCCGTGATCTGACTGAAATCCTCTTTCTGGGGGCTCCCAGAGCATGTCCTGTATTTCTCTCCCAGACCATGAGACACTCTATTATAGTTATATGCCTGTAACTATATGCCTTCCACTGAAGTTTCTTGAGGGCAGGGGACATATCTCATTCCTCTTACTTAGAGTCTAGCATAGCACTGGGGTGAAAGTACACAGTCATGGAGTGCATACATGAGAATCAGTGAGATAACATGTGTGAAGCTATGGAGCATGCCTTTCCAGGGCCTCCACCTGAGCTCCAGCACCTTTCCTCATGGCTCCCCTAATATTTCTTCCCTGCCTGGCTGTGGGAGCATTTATGCTCAGCCTGTGGGAGAGACTCATGTCACCTCTTGTCAACTAAAGCTCCTGGCATCAGAAACTCTCTTATTCAGCCACATCAGAACTCATATTTTCAAATGAGATCCTAAGGTGATTTGCTTATAATTAAAGACTGATAAATTCTGCTCTCAGGCAGAGCAAGGCTGGCTGGACAACTCATTATGAGACAGGGCCCACCTACAAAGACTTTAAAAGAAGGACCAATTAGGCTGTTAAATCTACATCTCAGAAAGTAGGTTAAGTGAATTGCAAGGTAGTAAAAATCATTTGCATGCATCATTCTTGTTCTCTCAGGCGTTTTTTAGGTGCTCTTATATGTATCAACTAAATTAATTCTCCTATCACCTACTCAAAGATCAACAATGGGACATGTAGGGAAATAACTACATTCTGAGCCTGACCCATTTTTAAATGCTTTTCATTTGAAATAATTATAGATTCACAGAAGGTTGCAAAACTAGTTACTGAAAGGTCCCATCTATGCTCCAGCTGGCTTCTCCCAATGGTAGCATTTTACATAACTTTAGTGCAATATCAAAACCAAGAAATTGACATTGGTACAATCTATAGATGTTATTCAGATATCACCAGTTTTTACATGTGTGGGTTAGCCCTATGCAAGTTTTCACATGTAAAGTTTCCAGTAACCACCACACACACACAGAACTGTTCACCAGCACAAAGGAGATCCCTGTGAGATTGTCCTGTTTTGGGAAGGGCAGTGGGCAGCTGCAGCAGAGCCTCATGTCAGCTACTGATACTCACTGTGTTGTCTGAACATGACGTGGGGTACTGAGTAGCCATCAGCTGGCTCCAGGATACAGCTAGCGCCAAAAGTTAGCGCTACCTCCCAAAGTGTGTCTACCAAGCATCATAGTGTGAACAGAAGGGACAAATATCAAAAAGGGTAGCACTTCTTTCTTTTCTTTTGACAGCCTGATGGAACTTAATGTAGCTGTGGCTTACTCACCGAGTCACGCCTGACTCTTTGAGACTCATGCACCCTCCAGGTTCCTCTGTCTGCGGGATTCTCCAGACAAGAATACTGGAGTGGATTGCCATTTCCTTTTCCAGGTAGCACTTCTGATGGTGCTGCAAGTAGCCAGACTTCTGCCCTCTGACCCTTCTACCTGGGTACCCTCATACTTCTGATAGCATTTGATTCCAAGAAAAACATCTCATCTTGATCAATGGTTTTTTTTTTTTTTTTTTTTAGTGTCAATGATATGTGAGAAGAATCCACTGTATACAGAAGTAGTCCAACCCTGGATTCAAAGGAGTCCCATTTCCGCCAATTGTTGCTCAGATAACTGACATCCTCACTTGTTCAGATCACCAGTGAAGAATGAAGATGGCGGGCCAGCTCTCAAGGCCCTGAACGCTGGAGGGATGTGTGCCTGGCACACGGTAATCATGCTGATAGTTTCGGCTAATTGCTGCCTTTCTGTATGTGAGGTGTTGTGCCAAGCATCTCATTTATTATCCCATTTAATCCTCAGACCCAGGCTGTCCCAGTCTAAATGTCCTTTCAACTCTCTTCTCTCCTACCACACAAGCCATCTACTGATTGAGAATGCTTGCTCATCACAGCCATCAAATAAGTTGGGTCTGAAAGCCTAAGACTCATCTTGATCTTCCCCTTTCAAGCTCACTTCTGGGCGCATCCTAGCATCCTCCACAATCATTATCATTTCTGAACCTTGGAGCGTTTGTCCAAGGAACTTTTGTCATGCGGGGCTGTGCAGTCCCTTATACTTGCTCACCTTCTTCTGTTTACAGAGCATTTCCACTTAGGTCACTGGATCCTTACAAAAGCCCAGCGAGGTATGAGTGTCAAGAGTCTTCCTATTCCAGGAAGTTTGGTGTCAGTCAGAACGTCTTCTGGTTCCAAATCTCATGTTCTTTTTACCCCAGCGTGCTGACAAGTGACCAGCTGCCAGGCTATCTTTAAAGAGGATGGGGAATAATCATAGTACTGCTACTTAATAACGTGAGATATAAACACTACAGCCTTGAACTTGAAAATCATTAGTTTTAGTTATGTGAACCACAAATTTTGTCTACTGTTCACATTAGCTAGTTACCATTTCTGATACTTGTCATATAAACTGTCTTAAGATAGCAATAGAATATTTCACCTGCTTAGAAACCTTAGGAGAGGAGAGTCAATGAGTAGCGAGGTTGTATAAATAATTTATCATCTAGACTGAGATACTTTTGAGGATAAATGGAGGCCCTGTTGATGATTACCTCAGGGCAGAGGTACAACTCTGGACTCTTGCTCAGCAACTGGGACACATGAACACCTACCTGTGTGGAAATTAAGACTCAGAGAGTTTAGGTAATGTGTCCTAAGTCACACAGCTGCTAAATGGTGGTGGGTGGATTTAGACTCCAGAGCAAGAACTCGGCCAGCTATGTGGGCTTTATGGCCTCTCTGTTATACTTCAGATATGGAAATCTCCAACCTCTTAGCTGCTAGCTGTCAATAGGTTTGTAGGCCTCTCATGAAAGAGGACAGATTTCATGGAAAATGAGCCCCAGTCTGCTGGTTTTGGAGACACTGAAGTCAGAGCATCCCCTGGCTCACACACTCTCCTCAACTCTTCCTCTACACATCACTTTCAGTTAGGAAGTCGTTCCTGATTGAATAAAGTTGGGTTCCATGGGCGATACTATGTGTAAAGATTTTTTTTAAAACTCCTTTTGTAAACTTCAATAATTTCCCCCACCTTTTCAGTGAAACAATCTATACAGAAACACTTTGTGAATAGTCAAATATGCAGATCATCCATTAACTCACTGTTCATTCATTCTTCCCTCCTAGCCATTGGTTCCCTTGACAGTGTAGGGAATCTGTTTCTTGGAAAACACCTACATTTTCTGCCCCATTTCCCTTCAGTATCGTTCCTCTACCTGTCCAGGACTCCAGGCTTACTGGCATTGCTACAGACTGTATTCTGCCCAGAGCATCTCCTTTCTACAGCATTCCACTTTGCCTGGAAAACTATTAATGTTTATCTTTTGACTCAAATGTCGTGTCCTCCCAAAAGCTTTCCCTGACCTCTCTAGACAGAATGAAGCACACCTTTTTCTCTGTGCGTCCATAGTGTCTCACTTATGCTTCTAATAGAGCCCTAACTAAGTGTGATCATTAATTCTTAAGTGTGCTTTATCCACTGAGACCATGAGATTTGGAAGGTGGGGACTGAGCTCCGACCACTTTGGCATCTCCACAGGTAGCACACAAAGGATGTTTGAAGAGTGTGAGTTGAATGAATAACATCATGCCCAGTGGCATTACCTGGACTTGTCATCATACTCCTTAAATTGCTCATAGACAGTAGGTACCACAGCCATATCTGAACTCATGCATGCACGCTTAGTCCCTCAGTCACGTCCAGCTCTTTGTGACCCCGTGGACTGTAGCCTGCCAGGGTCCTCTGTCCATGGGATTCTCCAGGCAATAATACAGGAGTGGATTGTCATTTCCTTTTCCAGGGGATCTTCCCAACCCAGAGATCAAACCTGAGTCTCCTGCATTGCAGGAAGATTCTTTACTGTCTGAGCCACTGGGAAAGCCATTCTAAACTCATGGGAGACAAAATTATTTAAACCTGGCTTTCGTATCTAAAGGGAGGTAGAAACTCTTTTTGAGTGCTGAATGTGCACGTCCCTGATGAGAACTCAGTAAATGGTCATCTCGTGAATGAATAATCTGCACACCAGTTTTGGGAGGTAGAGGGTCCTAAAACCATTTACAGATGACAGAGGTTCGGAAAAGTTTAATAACTTCTTACAGGCAAAATGGTAGTAAGTTGTGGAGCTAGATTTGAACTCAGATCTGTCTGGTCCCACAACCTGCATGCTTTTTCTAAACCTGAAGAAAAAGAAGGCAGAGACTGTGACAGCCCTCAAGGCTGAGGTGGAAGGCTCCGGCCACCCCTGTCCGCAGCCTCTCACTACAGCTTTTTTCTGCAGAAGCCTCTCAGCGGCTCTGGGGCCTCCTGAGAACAGGTGGCATTTCCTGGTGGAAGCTCTCATCTCTTTCCCCTGCACCCTTGCTTCTTCTCTGCCTGCTCTCCTGGGTCCTCCTCTAAGCCATCCTACCTCTGGCCTAGTTCTTCAAACTCCCCATTCTGAGAAGTAATCTGTGGAGCTAACAGGCCAACAGGCTGGCCTCTGTTGACTGAATAACAGGTGTCCTTGCTTTTCTCAAGATGAAACACTTATATTTAATAAGACTCTCTTCCCTGGAAACTAGGAATTCATGCAGAATACACATAACAGTGGGAATTCCAGGCCCTGTGATAGGTTGTGATGGAGGAAGACAAGATAAAGTCTAGGACACGGAAGTTTAAAAACTCACGCAGCTGAGTCCCTATCGTAATAGGGACTCCTCACCCCTTTGTTTCTCCTCTCTCTCTCTCTCAATCATCCTGGAGCCAGCAACACTTTTCAAGGTCCTTGTTCTGTCACTGGCAACCCAGGGACCAAGGACACAGAGGGATAAGAAATGAGGATAAATTTACAAAAATAGGAGACTGCTCTGGGAACACCCAAACCTCTACAGAAATAACTTGGAAATGAATGAGATAATATGTAATCAGGGACAAGTGTGTTTGAAGGAAAGGGGAGACCTGTGAATGATAACCTTATAATAGCTATGATCCAGCACTTAGCAAGTACCTACTGTGTGCTGGGAACTTCACCGCTCACTTAATACTCACAGTGACCCCAAGATGGGTACTTTTCATGTACCCATTTTCAATGAGAACACTGAGGCCCAGAGAAGTTAAATAGATTTTTTCCAACAAATAAGTGGTTTGTGACCTAGGACACATTGCCATCTAAAATTGTCCCTGGCCACTCGCCACCCTCCCAATCACAACACATCATTTTTATTGATAATTGCTTTATTTAAAATGATAAGGTTTACCATTTGCTTTATCATTCCTTCCTTGTCCTTCCATAGTGGGATCTCCCTAGATCGATGCTAGGCACACAGTTGGCCCTCAGGAAAGATTTCAGTGAAAGAAACGATGGCATTGAGATTTGAGAGTAAGTCTGGTTGGCTTTAAGATCCTTCTCCACTATTTGCTACTCTGCAAGACTGAGAAAATAACCCCCACCTTTCATGGCAGTGATGGTGTCTGTAAATGCTCTAATGCCTTGCTTGCCTGGCCCATTGTCATTACCCACTAAGTATTGGTCATGGTTTGTCGTCCCCTTGTTTTTTCCACAAATCTAGCTCCACAATGCAGCCTTATGTAGAGCAAGACTGGCAATGACTCTGTCTATCTTAAATCGGTCATTTTAAAAGGAATTTTCATGAAGAATGAAGGTGGGATTTCTATCAAGCTCTGGGAATACTCAGAAGTCTACAAACTCAGAGTTCAGGCCAAGTGCGGGGTGTGGTCCTGGGCTTTGGAATTAGGGACCTGCCTGTTCTCAGCACACCATGTGCAAATGGGGCCCTGGGGTAGCTGCAGCCAGGAGGCCTCTCTCACTACCCTGCAGCCCAGTTTGTCTGTGATCAGATGGAGTGGCTTTACCTGGAGCTCCAACCCCACCCCACCCCAGTCTGCTCCTCCTCAGCCCACAGACACACTTGTCCCCAGTAGTCAGACTCTATGCCAGATTCCAACATTATCAGGATTGAGAGTCATATTTGCCTCCCTAAGTCATCCACTCAACCCATTTTTTATAAAAGCATTCTGTTTGCCAACCTTCTTTGCACTGCACTCATCTGAATTTAACAGAATTTTCTGATTTAGTGGTGAATTATCTTTGCTAACTTTGGCTTTGGAGGAGCTAGCTCTCCAAAATTGGATGCCCCCAAGAGGTGTTTTAACTATTTAAGGCCATGAGAATCTTTAAGTGTTCAGGAGCTCCACTGCTCATCCAGACAATGCCAGACCACCCAGGCAGTAGTCAGAGCTCTACTCCCAGGCCAGCCTAGAGTCTCTAGAAAGGTAGAGGGGAAGAAGCTCTCATGGTAAGGGAGATGAGAGTGTGCACACATTGTCTGCTTATGAGTTTAGGGACTTAAGATGTGAAACACTGTCTGAGGATATAGCTTCTAGCCTCAAAGCACACCAGTCTAGGGTTCAGTCTAGCTGGTGGGTCATTTTGAGAACATCCAAACCAACAAACAAGACAAAGTCAGGGTGGGACCCAGAAATCCATAGAAGTGAGAGACAGATGTCAGAGTTTAGATGAATGATGGAAAAAGGCCTCATGGAGGTTGTGGTTCTTAGAAGAATCCCTGGAGGCTGAACAGATAAATAAAGAGTGAAGACAATTAATAGGAAGGTTGACACTAGCAAAGGCTCTAAGACTGAAAGGTAGGAATGTATAATTGGGGAAGGTAGGGAGACTTGGCCAAACCCAAAGATTTTGTGGAATAGTGGTGAGTAATGGGGCTGAAGAAGGATACAGCCATTTGGCATATGACTCAATAACATTTACTTAACCTAGTTTTTTGCTCCTTGAAGGTGAGAAGGAATGTTCTTCTTCCTGAAACCTTATTCAGATAGCAAGAGAGGAATTTTGAAACTATCATTTCAAAGAAGGGACAACATTCTCCTTTGCTGGGCTTTCTTGTGCCTGCCCCTTAAATATCGGCTTCTCCCAAGAGTCAGTCCTTCCTTGCCTTTGTCTCTCTCTGAACATCTCAGAGCAANTTCCTTCCTTGTCCTTCCATAGTGGGATCTCCCTAGATCGATGCTAGGCACACAGTTGGCCCTCAGGAAAGATTTCAGTGAAAGAAACGATGGCATTGAGATTTGAGAGTAAGTCTGGTTGGCTTTAAGATCCTTCTCCACTATTTGCTACTCTGCAAGACTGAGAAAATAACCCTCACCTTTCATGGCAGTGATGGTGTCTGTAAATGCTCTAATGCCTTGCTTGCCTGGCCCATTGTCATTACCCACTAAGTATTGGTCGTGGTTTGTCGTCCCCTTGTTTTTTCCACAAATCTAGCTCCACAATGCAGCCTTATGTAGAGCAAGACTGGCAATGACTCTGTCTATCTTAAATCGGTCATTTTAAAAGGAATTTTCATGAAGAATGAAGGTGGGATTTCTATCAAGCTCTGGGAATACTCAGAAGTCTACAAACTCAGAGTTCAGGCCAAGTGCGGGGTGTGGTCCTGGGCTTTGGAATTAGGGACCTGCCTGTTCTCAGCACACCATGTGCAAATGGGGCCCTGGGGTAGCTGCAGCCAGGAGGCCTCTCTCACTACCCTGCAGCCCAGTTTGTCTGTGATCAGATGGAGTGGCTTTACCTGGAGCTCCAACCCCACCCCACCCCAGTCTGCTCCTCCTCAGCCCACAGACACACTTGTCCCCAGTAGTCAGACTCTAGCCAGACTCCAACATTATCAGGATTGAGAGTCATATTTGCCTCCCTAAGTCATCCACTCAACCCATTTTTTATAAAAGCATTCTGTTTGCCAACCTTCTTTGCACTGCACTCATCTGAATTTAACAGAATTTTCTGATTTAGTGGTGAATTATCTTTGCTAACTTTGGCTTTGGAAGAGCTAGCTCTCCAAAATTGGATGCCCCCAAGAGATGTTTTAACTATTTAAGGCCATGAGAATCTTTAAGTGTTCAGGAGCTCCACTGCTCATCCAGACAATGCCAGACCACCCAGGCAGTAGTCAGAGCTCTACTCCCAGGCCAGCCTAGAGTCTCTAGAAAGGTAGAGGGGAAGAAGCTCTCATGGTAAGGGAGATGAGAGTGTGCACACATTGTCTACTTATTAGTTTAGGGACTTAAGATGTGAAACACTGTCTGAGGATATAGCTTCTAGCCTCAAAGCACACCAGTCTAGGGTTCAGTCTAGCTGGTGGGTCATTTTGAGAACATCCAAACCAACAAACAAGACAAAGTCAGTGTGGGACCCAGAAATCCATAGAAGTGAGAGACAGATGTCAGAGTTTAGAGGAATGATGGAAAAAGGCCTCGTGGGGGTTGTGGTTCTTAGAAGAATCCCTGGAGGCTGAACAGATAAATAAAGAGTGAAGACAATTAATAGGAAGGTTGGCACAAGCAAAGGCTCTAAGACTGAAAGGTAGGAATGTATAATTGGGGAAGGCAGGGAGACTTGGCGAAACCCAAAGATTTTGTGGAATAGTGGTGAGTAATGGGGCTGAAGAAGGATAGAGCCATTTGGCATATGACTCAATAACATTTATTTAACCTAGTTTTTTGCTCCTTGAAGGTGAGAAGGAATGTTCTTCTTCCTCAAACCTTATTCAGATAGCAAGAGAGGAATTTTGAAACTAACATTTCAAAGAAGGGACAACATTCTCCTTTGCTGGGCTTTCTTGTGCCTGCCCCTTAAATATCAGCTTCTCCCAAGAGTCAATCCTTCCTTGCCTTTGTCTCTCTCTGAACATCTCAGAGCAGTTGCAAATATACTTTCATGCCTTCATTCACCATCCATTATGCAGCACCATCTGAGTCTTCATCTCTTTCCTTGGTCTTTCTCTTGAGCTCCAGACTGTAAACCCATGTCTGTGAAGCAGCTCAATACCTCTTAAAATGAACACCATCCTCCTGCAAAGACCGCCTTTTCTTTTGCATTCCCTGTCTCTCTTAAAGGCCCTTCCCTCCTTCCTTCCTCCCCTTCTGCCCTCTTTTCTTTCTTCCTTTGTTCATTCTTTCCTAAAACATTAACTGAACACTTGTGAGGCACTAGGTACCATGTGAAATGCTCTTTTGCCTTCGAGGACCTCATAGTATAGTGGAACAGGTAGATAAAGCCAATAATTCATTTTCATTTATTAAAAAACTATACACAGGGCAAAATAGGGTAGACAAACAGTTCTTAAGGAACCCATAAAACTTTTGCCCAGGATGCTAGGCCCAAGAAAGGTGTTCTTAATGATGAAATTTGAGCTAAATCTTAAATNGAGGACCTCATAGTATAGTGGAACAGGTAGATAAAGCCAATAATTCATTTTCATTTATTAAAAAACTACACACAGGGCAAAATAGGGTAGACAAACAGTTCTTAAGGAACCCATAAAACTTTTGCCCAGGATGCTAGGCCCAAGAAAGGTGTTCTTAATGATGAAATTTGAGCTAAATCTTAAATCTTGAAGAACTAACTGGACAAAGAAGGGAATACAGGAGAAACACTATGATGGGACACAAAGGAGAGACAGTGGGCAAGAGATGTTGAACAAAAAAAAGGAGGTTTCCATAATAAGAAAATTTATTTAACTCCCACTGCTATTGTTACCCTGCTAGGTGTCTAAAGTGTTTGTCTAATTGCTTGTTTTTGAACCTCATAATAATCTCAGAAATAGGTCATCACAGTTTACCCATTTTGAAGTTGATGAAACTGAGCTCTAGATGAACAAAAGTTACCCTTGCACTTTTGTGAACAAACAGTTGAGCTGGGAACCTAAGTTTCTCTGACTCTGGAGCCTGGAAAATGTAGAGGTTCAGGAAGGATGGTTAACAGAAACAGATCCTAAAAAGGACCTTACATGCCTCAGGAAATAGTTTAGGTTTTATCTCAAAAGAAATGAGAATCCATTCTAGGCTGCTAAGCCAAAAAGTTACCTGAGGTAGAGCTCCACTTGGCAAGGTCATTTTTGGAGAGGAGTTGAGGGTGAATTCCAGAGCAGAAGCAAGACTGGGAGAGAGTTAAAGCTTAGGCAGGCAGTCCAGAGCCTTTTAAGGAGGAGGTGAGTTTCTCCCTCATGCTTTCCTTAAGCCTTGTGCAACAATGTATCTTGCCTGAGAACTGCCCTTTCTTTAGGTCTGGAACTAAGGCTCACTTAGTACAATGTCTTACTCATGGAAATGCTTTTCTTAGACTCTATGTTAAGAATTATAATTGTTAACAAATTTTGCCTGAGAACCTGTTCCTCAAGGCTTGTACTCCTGATTACACAGCAACAGTGTATCTCACCCAGAGTCATTGCCTGGAACCCCTTCTCCCTAGCTAATCTTGTGCCAAAGTTATCTCAGGAAATATGACTTGGGAGAGGGTCTGGTAAAACTTTTACAGCCTTGAAGTGTTCTTTGTATCTATTCTTAGCAGCCAGTTGAGAAGTATATGAGGCCTGCTTATGAAGTAGGCACTCTCTTACCCCCTTGTGATATATATGTCAGAAGCTTTTTCTATCACTTTCACTTTAAATAAAAGTATACACAAAGCTCTGAGTGACCAAGACTATGTCTTTGGTCCCAGAGTTAAATCTTCTCCTTCAGAGACCATGCATACCAGCACCGTTCATTGTAAGCTATCAGGTGGAAACAGTTGGGGTTGTCAGGGGCTGTTGTCACCATCGAGATGAGCTTTATGACATCCTGGAGAAAAAAGCAGAATTGACAGACCTTGAAACAACGTGGAGTGTGGGGAGAGAGTGTGGGTGAAGAACAGTGGTCAGGGTTTGAGGAATAAGTTACTTTTACAGTAATAACTATTCATTTGATGATCGACTCAACAAATATTGAGTATCTGCCTTGTCTCATGGACCATTCCAGGTCCTGGGGATAAAACTGTTAGGCAAGATACAGCCTCTGGCCTCAAGGTTCCTATACTCTAAAGATGGAGATAAAGAAAGCAATCACAGGTAATCACGGTGAGAGGTGTGCACAGGCATTTCACCCTGAGCTTGGGGAAGGTGAACCACAGGTGGGTTTCTCAGAGGAGGAGATGTCCTGGTGTTTTTCTTGATCTGTAGATTCCTCTTTGCAACTATCAACTAGTCACCTACGTGGGCTATCCTTTGGACGTTTCTAACCCACTCTGTCCAAAATTAAAATGGAACTCATGTTCTCACCTTCCACATACATTCTTCTTCTGTGTACCATGTTTCATGTCCTGAACAGTCTATTCACTCAGTAAATACATTCTTTGAGTACCCATAAAGTACCAGATAGTGTATAGGGCATAAAGTTTAGGGAATTCCCAGAATAAGTTAATATTTCACTTTGGTTTAAATGAGAAACAGAAGCCATGTATATGAATGATGTGTTCAGAAACAACAATACAAGACTTAGTCCAGGGACAGTAAGAGCCTAGCTCTTTTTTTTTTTTTTTTTTT